>PYHW01009817.1:1758167-1843368 GCA_013186435.1 Turdus rufiventris | reverse complement strand
CAGGGATTTCTGGTTTCCTTGAAGTGCCAAGCGTAGTCACTCTTTCAAATTGAAAAAAAGAAGAGTGACATTCATGATCCTATTGGGATCTGCCTTATTCAATGCAATTTTTCTGATGGCAATCCACCTCTTTAGTTTGAGTTACTCTGTTCTATATAATGAGCATCACTTGTCACTTCAAAGAGTCTGAGCCCTGTTTTAAGGCTGGGTAAAAGACAGGTGTATTGCTGGGGTTTGGGAAGTGTGCCAGAGCACAGGAGGTGATGGTGTGTGCTGACACAGCAGTGCTGGATCTGCTGAACCTCTTAATGGGATCTCTCTGCACTGGAAATGTAGAGGCACATTATGGCTGGCTGTCCATCCATCCATCCATCCATCCTGACACTTCTGCTGTGTGGTGGATGAATGGATGGATTCGAGGCTTCTCCTGTGACCCAGTCACCCCACAGCTGTCACCTCTGCAGCAACAGGAGAAGATGCTGTCTGTACTCTGTGGTCATGCTCCACTGGCTTGATAATGTTAAAAAAGGAAAAGTTGTCATTACCACACCAAAAAAATAGGCCTACTTTCACTAAATTACAAGTAAATGTGTAATCAGACCAAGGGAAATCCAAAAGCACAGCATAGACCCAATAGTGGGCTACTTAATGGCTATTAGCTCTGACTGTTTCATTGATGGTTTCCAACAAATGCCTTTTTTTCTTACTGAGCCGCTCTGATTAATTAGGAAAAAACAAATAAGATTGGTATAGGAATTGAACATCCTTCAAAATAGCATGTGCTTGGTCAATCACACAATGTTTCAATAAATGCAAAAATAAAATTGCATTTCCTCCACAAGCTACATTACATTATTTTAATGCTCCCTTTAAAGACCTGTGACCTTTATATAAATTAATCTAGAAATGGTGGCACACATGTGGGGTAAGGTGGCTTTTCATTCATAGCCCACATGAGACTACTACAGAAAATAGGATAATAGAGGACAGTTCTGTAAGTATGTACCAATTGTACATTCCCCACATTTCTTTTGTATTTTAGTTTTGTTAGGCTGATGTTTTGTCCCCTGGGGAATTTGTTTTATTATATAAATCAGGTAATAGTTGCCTTAGTCAAACAGAGAGGTGTGGAATGACTCTCTCCTATTTCTTTGTCAGTGGGGAGGAAAGGAAGCTAGCACACACAAGTATGAAATTTGCTTTCATGTCTTCTGACCCTTTCTGCTAATTAACAGGTTTTGTTTTTATGTATGCATAAGGCAAGAGATAAGAGAGTTAAAGTCCTGAACTTTGCAACCCTTGACTATAGAGAACTGGTGGAAAATATATTAAAGAAAAGCTTGGAGTTGCAGTATAACTAAAATCCTTTATAAGGTACTTTTAGAATAGGGAAATAAATGAAGGACTAAGGAAAAAAAAAAAGGTACACTTGATAATAAAACATGAATATTTAAATTTATGATCTTTCAATGCAGCATTCTAAAACTCTCTACAGGAATGACAAAACTGTGTCATATCATTCAAGACATGACCAGAGTTGGTAATTAGTTCACCTAAGAAACAAGTGCTCTTTGGTTTACTTTTAAAGAATGTGGGGACTGCACTTCAGACATGGATCATTTTATTGGATTGAATTAATTTATAAATTATGCTTTCAAAGATAAATTTTTTCTTAGTACATACAGGAAAATGATTTATGAAATATTTATGTGTTTTTATGGCACTAACTGAGGTTCAAGCAAGGATTTTTGCAGAGAGAGGATTTTACCTTATTGTGCTTTAATGAAGGCAGCCTGTTTAATGTGCAGAGAGGAATATTCCCAGTAAAGCTGAGAAAAGAGGGGAGCAGCACATGTCCAGACCAGAAGGATATTTTATATGCTATATATATACTATTGCAGTTCAAATGGTAACTTCTTAATTTGGCAATTACTTTTCATTTTTTTAAGCAAGTACTTATTTTTAAACTCATGTTTAAAGCCTGTTTTACCCTTATTGATACATTTCTACTCTTTAATCTTTCACCTTCTCATTCTGTTATGTTAAAATGTACTAGCTAAGTATACCTTCCCAAGCTTTTTCTTCATCACTGACTTAAATATACTTAGAAATACTTGGGATTCACCCTGCTCAAAAGCAGATACTCTAAAATCTCTCTTATCAGCACCTCAGAATGTACCAGCAAACACTGCACCTGACTTCTCAAATGGGTTAATTGCACTGGACCCATATGAATGTAGGTTCACACCTCTACCAGTCCAAGCTGACACCTCTGAGGTTGTTGGGGCTTAAGTAGTTGAGTCTCTTAGGAGATCTTTGCTTGCTAAAAGCAATCCTGACTGGAAAAGAACTTTTTCCCTTGTTTGCATGACTAGAACTTCCTTGTGAGTTGAAATCTACCGTGAATGGATTTGAGCATGCTCTTCCACCAAGAAAACACCCCAACCAACCAACCAACCCCAAAAAACTCTAAAATCTTATCTTGTTACTATAGATATCATCTTGGATAGTTGTGATAGATTGTAGAACATTCTACTACTGTTTTGGCTTATCAAGATTTATTATTCATCTCACAAAACTGTGAGAGAGATAAAACTCTCATTAAAAGGTAAAAATGGAGACTAGTTTTAACTTGAATGACAGAAGAGAAAGAGAAGATGTAATCTGAGTTCCTGGAATTCTCTTTAGGTACCATAATTCCTTCAAGCAGTTGAACAGTATGATTTCAAAGAAATTATTAGGATCATTTTTTTTTTAATGGATATTATTGATCTCTGAGATTAATCTCTGATTTCTAAGATCTCTGTTCATTTTGGCAAGAAATTATAGACTGGAGAACCCCAATATCTACTTAGTGAAACAATTTTCTGCTGTGGTAGCAGAACAAAGGGCAGAGTGAGTGTTCCCCAATGTGTGGAAAGGTCACAGTGGGTAAAGGGGTCTTATCACCTACAGCTCCTACACTGAAGTGGTTATTCTTTAAAAATGTCAACAAATAGTATCCCTGTCACTATTAGCCAATGAATTTGACTCTTACTCAAAAAAAAAAAAAAATGCAAGGAAATGTAGGAAAAACTGTGTTTTAATTGGATTAAGGATTCCCTAGCAACTGGAGGATGTCTAGACAAACTAAAATTCAATAAAATACCATTTAGAAAAGAGGCTGTGAGAGTGATCTAACCCACTGCACATAAAAATGTAACATTTTGGCCCTTCAAATGCTCTAAAAATAGGCAGATATGTTCTGTGCTGATTACAGCATTAAAGTTTACAGCATGATACTGATAAAACTATCAGAGATTTATACCAGAAGTGGAATGAAGTAATTCTGCCCATTTAATTAGGCAAGAGAATTGCAGTGAGCACTTGGGAAATGTCTCTTGGTGGCTGTGATGGATGTTCCCACTGAGTGTGATGATATTCCTGGGACAAGGAGTTCACCAGCCGAAGCCACCCTGAGTTTTATCCCTAGCACTGCTGAGAGGTGGCTGTGTTAGTGGCACAGGCCAGCAAGCAGCACACTTCTGTCCCAAAATCCAAGAACAGTCAGCAACCAATACAACAGTCATTATCTGTTATATCTTATTAGTGCTCTGCAGATGGACAGAGACCATTCCCACCCTAAGCACTTCTTTGCTATCTCACCATAGCTCCTACCTGTGTATCCAGTGGAAAACTTCCCCATTGCTCCTGGGAGTCTGGCACAGAGTTCTTTGCCAGGTGCATTCACACCTGTGTGAGGCTTCATTGGCTGATTCAAGTCAGGAAATTCAGAGTGATTAAACTGCCTTCCATGTGGTCATCTTGTTTTAAGGAAAACAAGGAACTCCCAGCTTCAGGACCTATTCAGCTATACAAGGCAACAGCGTCTGCTGATCCTCACTCATCTTTGGCTGCCAGGCACCTGGATAGAAACAAAACTGCTGTGAAAAATTCCAGGGTCATGCCAAATGTAGATGTCCTTTGCATGTCTTTAAACAAGATACTACCCAAATGGATAATGGATCATCTTTTCAGCAGCCTTGTTGTACAAGATGCTGGAGAAGCATCTTGGATGAAGCACTGCTTTACTGATGAAGCACTGCTTTACTGATGAGGTTCTTAAACTAGATTTGAAACAGTCCAATGTTGCTAAGTGTAGTAATTCAGAATTCAGTGGCCCTAATGGAAAATCTGGCTACAGAACAAACTCAGGATCAGTGCAGTGATCAGTCCACCCCATGAGAACCCCAGAGGTGGCTGAGAAAATACATGAGGTTAAACTGGGTGCTTTAAAACACCATCTCAAGCAGAAAATCATGCACAAGTTTCACGGGTGAGAACAGGACATCTGACTGCTAAACAGGGGGATCTGCAAACACAAGCGACTTCAGCACGGCTGACTGGCAGGCACAGTGCTGCAACCCAGAAAACTCAAGTGCTCCACTGAGTGAGCAGGTGAATAACCCACCCCAGGTCTGTGGGCACCAGGAACAGATGCCCAGCCCTGGGGGACTTGACAGCTTTGCATGTCCAGGCTCCATCTCTCACACTGGCCAAAGCCACCATCTGCATGATCTGCATGTGCTTCCAGCCTTTAAGGGAGTTGCTCTTTTAAGCCTCACTTTTATAGCTCAAAAATATAAAATCTTTGTCACCCACAACTGAGTTAGAAGTAGCAATAGGCCAAATTTCCTATAAACATGCCAGCTATTGTTCTTTTCTTATACTATTGTTTATTAGGGTTGGCAAAGATTATCTGGGGAACTGGATGACTTTATCACACATTATTTATCCCACACCCAGCACTCAGCAATTTGCTCACTGATACGGTCAGTGAATCCCAGATTCACCAATTCCCGTAAAGAAAACTCCCTCAGGTCAGCTTGTGATTCTCACTGTACAAAATATTTCCCATCGAGGTCCCCTTCTGTCCTCAAATCTTGTGACCAGCTATAAGGCCAGTAACTGTTTGCCCACACCAGTGTTTTGCAGTGTGATTTAAACACAAGCAATGCGCAGAATTAAAGAAATGTTATTTTTCAAAACCAAAGGCAAACAAATTCCAGTGTCTTGCTCTACCACTTGTGGCTGGATTATCCATTTTGCATCCTAACTGTTTGTCATTCACATTTCTTTGTGCTCTTTACAAAACAACAAAGCAGAGATGCACATGTGGATTTTGTCATGAGTAGAACAGGAATTTGTAGGTTTTTTCATCCCTTCGGAAATCCCCTATACATTCAAGAAATTAGCTGAAGAGGATCCTAATTAAGATGTTTTAGTTTGCAGCCAAGACTTCTCTCAGCTCTAGGACAAGATTTAAACAAAAGAAGTATCTAATTGGCTTTTACTGCACTGAACTTCCTAAGTTTTATAAACAATAATAATCATCCCAGATGGAGCGTTAGGTTTTTTATATTTTTGGGAGGGTTGGTTTTTTTTCTTTGTTTGGGTTTTTGATTTTCTTTTTTTCTTTTTTTTTTTCTTTTTAATTAAATAAATAAGCTGAAGTATCCAGTTTGTTAGTAAAATACAGCTAATAGAGTGCATTTTTAAATCTATCAAATTCAAAGACATCACTTAAAATGCAAATTAAGTAAAGCACAAAAATGAGCTTACATGAAAAAAGATTGAATTCACTGTTTCAGGATGTTTTGTAAAATGGATCAGTATATAATCCTGAGCTTTGAATTATGAGTCTTTTATAGGAGGTGGTATGGGATGAATTGTGTCCCTTAAAGCAATTTTAGTGGGAGTTGCTATACATGCAGGATTCTGGTCATGAGGAGCATTTTCTACTTATCAGGTGTTTGATTTGGTCTCAGCAATCCAACCTGGCACCAAGCACTTCATCTTTCCCATTGCTGGGTCTGGCCTCCTACACCAGCAGGACAATTATGGGGTTTGTTGGTTCAAATTCTTGCCCATTTTCCATAGGGTCTGACCCTGTTCTATGAAGCTGAGATGTTTAGGGAGGAACTCCAAAAGAAACTTGCATGTTTATGAATATCTACTCATAAAAAGCTTTAGGCCAGAAGAGTGTTTTATATTTACTCCATTTGCCAGTTTTCTATGAAAGCCAAGAGGATCTGAAATTAAATGCTCTACTTTCAATACAAGCCATTAATGTATCCAAGCACTGCTGGATGTTGGAGGAGAAAATAACAGCTTTGCTTGATAATGATGTCCTTCAAAAAATAGACACCATATTTTACTTAGCTGTGGTTCACAAATACTTGCTATCATGAATAAATGCAACCTCTCACAAAGGCATTTCTTAATGCTTTTATCAAACTTTGAGGAAAAGATTTTCCTGACCAGCAGTTCGTATACTGTAATTCCTCACGTAGCTTAAGTTAATTGAAGGTTTTAAGACAGTTTAACTGGATCTACAGACTTAAGACCATGGAGTCACTATATTTAGCATGAGGATAAAATCCAGTTCCCTTTTGGTCACATAAAACCAATTTACAAAGAGAAATATATCTTTTACTCACATGAGCAGCATGCATGCAAGTGAGCAGGCATTTTGTTCATTTTAGTCTTCAAAGGAAACCACTGAAAACTTAAGAATGTCCTTCCAAGCTGACCCCTAAGCCAAACCCATTTACCTCAGTCCCTTTTGCTAGACTTTTTACTAGCAAACAGTGCTGGAGTGAGGTGAGCCAGTAATAAAGGACTGAGCAGGAGAAAAAGCTTTAAGTACCTGCAGATCACAACATGGGACAGTAAAGTTGAAGACAATAACCACTAGCCTATTTTACAAATAGGAACATGTCAATTAAAAAACCTAGTTTTGTTAACAAAGGAACTAAACTAAGCAGAAGGATAACTTTGGCTTATGAATTTGCAAAAACAAAAAAACAAAAATCCCCAAAAAAAACCCCACAGGAAAGGAAGTCAGTCTTCAAACAAAACACACCTCAAGAATGAGATACCACACTAGGCTGTAAAGCACAAAAAGATTTTTGAATTACCCTCTGAGTGACACACCAAAGTGTGTACACCAGGTCTATCAACTTGCAAGCACTCATGTCTTTGAAATGGCCATGACAGCTAAGGGTAAACAAAAGCATTCAGAATATACATCTCATGAGTATTTTCCAGAAAGTACAGCTGAGAGGAAAATAAAATTGAGAAATAATAAACAAATAAATAAATAATTAAGCAGCCTAAATGAAATCTGAGAAATAAAATGGAACAGGCTTATTACACATCCTTCTTGATTTTTTTCCTTAATTTTTTACAGACCAACAAATTATAAACATGCAAATTCTCATACTATTATCAGTCTATTTCTTTATAAACAATAGCCTAAATACCAGGGAAATGACTGTGGACATTTATAGATAGCATTCTTTGGCCACATCAGAAATTGTCTGCAATTTTGACATCTGCACTTGTATCCAAAGCAGAGCCAAGGCTCAATTTGGGTGCTCCATTTGCAAGCATAGAAGTACTACAATGAGAACCTGCAGGAAAAACACTCTGACAATCTGATTATTACAAATTTAGATTAGTTTTCTTTCTTCACTTTTGACAAACTAGAGATGGTGACAATCCCCTCAAAGATGCCCAATCCCCACTTGAAATGGAATCACTAACAGTGCCAGGTGGTGTTTAACTTTGTGAGTCGAAGGTAAGGGTGGTTTATTTCTAGTATTGAAGTATAAAAATAAGATAACATAACAGAAAATATGGCAAGTTTTAAGATCTTTACTCCTCTTCCTCCTCCCTGACCTTGGGACCTAAGTGAAGCTTACCCCACCTGCTGAGACATTTACCCCTTGGTTACCATGTGTAGTAAGGCTCACTCCCCACTTACCCACAGGGGAGGATGGCACAGGCAGTGTTTAGTGTTTCCCTGGCTGCAAGCTGTGACTTTTCTGTCTCGTTCCTTGGTTTTGCATCTCTGAGAAGAGTCTGGCTCTGTCCTCCCTGTAAAATTAGCCCCTAAGGGAGCTGAAGGAAGCAAAGAGATGCTCTCTGCCTTCTACTCTCTGTGCTGAGCAAACCCATCCCCTTCAGCCCCTCTGTACATGAACATGGTCCCATCAAAACCATCCTGGTGGAGCTCTGCTGGATCCTCACTGCTTGTCAGCATCCCTTCTGCCCTGAGATGCCCCAAACAGGGCACAGTTCTTATGATGTGACTGCGCAAGTGCCACATGGAAAGGAGTAATGACTTCCCTCAACCAGCTGGATATGTCTAGACTCCAAATACTGTCTGGTTTAGACTCCTCGAGGATGTGGGACTCAGCCTGTGCCACAGTCCAGCCTCTGTGCTCTCAGCTTTTCTCTCAGTGTGTCTTCCAGCATTTTGTAAAAGAAAGAGAAGCTTCTCCTTATCTGCCTCCTGCCTTAGGATTCCTGCATTTATTTTTTCTTTCTCAAGCCTGACCTGTAGCCTATCCCTTCTAGAGTCACTCCCCAATGACACTAATTTTCAGCTTTCATCTATCTGACAGGGTCCCAGCCTCATCACATACTTTGTAGTCCAGAAATTGTAAATGACTCCCATGTTTGCTTTATGGCCACGTCACATCTTTGTGGCAAACCATGGAAGAATTTTGTTCAAAACCCAGACATGATACAGGAGTTTCAGTATAAAAAGGATGTTTGTCAACAGCTTCCACACAATGTCCTTGCATTAGAAACAGGAAATTCTGTGGTATCTCAACTATTGCCATACATAAGACTTTTCTAAATTCTTAATTTTTAATAGTCTTGGGTAGTCACCAAGTTGCTATGTTCATCTTGGCTCCAAACCACAGAAATGTCCTCAGTCTGATACATGTATTTTTGTGTCAATATGGCGTACTTTAGGAAAGAGTCTGGGGAAATTGGTACTGTGCTCATCTGTGGTGATGTTGCTTCAGAAAACTCTTGCAACAGAAATTGATAAAAAGTATTCGTACATTACTACACACAAAATACATCTCTGTTGTGCAGTAACTGCAGAAAAATGCAATCCTTTTGCAATGCATCCTTGTTATGGATACTGAGATCTGAACAAAATCTGTCCCTGCTTCACCAGCAATTTGTTCCTTTACAAGCCATACCACACCTCTCCTAAATGCAGAAATGCAGCTGTGCAAGATAACTGTAGTTTTCTTGTTAACATTAATGTGGCAAAAGCAATGCCCATACACTTAGCCCTGAGCTGTTGACAGAAAGGCTGGCCCAGTACCTGGCAGAACTTCATTTTGCCCTGCGTGGGATGAATGTGCTAATCATGGTTATATAAGTCTTGCACAGGTTTTGCAAATTTCTTGGTACAATGCTGACACTGTAAAGTGCTGCTGATGTTACCTTAAGCCACCAGAGTTTTCATTCATTTAGAAAACATTTAGAAAACAGACATGCTTATTAATAATGCTGTTGGGGTAAATTCTTGTGCAGACAGTCACACTGGCTTCCTCCACAAGATTTGCCATATTAAAGCTACCTTTGTCTATCAGCTGTATCTGATACCTGTGCTCTGGTTTGAAAACTATGAGCATCTCCTTTGTACTACTTGCTTTCCTGCTGTGCACACTCTTTTTCAGTGTTTCCTATTCACAGACATAAGTGGGCCATCATTTGGGCCCGTGCAAACCAGAGACGTGCTTGGAGCAGAAGCCGCTCATTCCTACACGAGTGTTGGAGCAGTGCCTCTCTGGTTCAGGCTTCTCCTGTTGTTTTGTGAAACAGCTGGCCAGGGAGAGGACCTGGGCAATTTGCTTCTCAGTAATGAAGCCCCAAGAGCTCACATGACTCACGCCCTCCGCGATCCTGCAGATGCTTTCCATCAGCAGCCGGCAGGGATGTGCCTCCAGGAAGGCTCCCAAACAGATGCTCTGCACAGGCTGTTCCTGCTTCTCCAGCACGGCTCTGCCTGGAACACTGCTTTGGGCTGCAGCCTGAAGGGGGAAGAAGGGCAGGGAGAGGCAGCTAGAGCTCACCAAAGCCCCAGCAAACTTCTGTAAATCAGTGGGCTGCAGATCTCACAGGCAAGGCAGAGGAAATCACAGCATGGCTCGGAGGGATTATTGGGCTGCTGGTTAGAATCAAACTCCCAGGGATATGAGGACTGTCATGAGAAAACTGCAGAATAGTGAAAGATTTCTTCATTGCATTAGTCAGAGACAGAATGCCTGTTCTGCAAATTTTATTGTCCTTAATTCCAGATCTGATTTTGGCTCAGTTAGAAGCAATCTCCACTCACTACATATTTCAGGCATGAATACACACAATTACATATATACATATATATATGTGTGTGTATCAAAATATTTTTAAAGTATTTTTGTTTGAACTTGCCGTAAAATGAAACTGTAAAACACCAGAACTGCACCACAAGCTGAATGTTTTGGAGCAACCTAAACGACAAACAAGCACAGATTAATGCAAGCTGCAATTCCTCCTAAGGCAGTTTATATTTCTATTATTTAAAAGCTAGCCCCCTTGCTTCGTTTAAGTTTTCAAAATTGAAGTATTTTTTAACAGTTTTATAACATGAATATGATGCTTAAGTAATAGAAAAAATTAATTACTTTGCATTATTTACTTTAATTTTTTACATTAATTACTTTACCTTTTTTACCATTACACTTTAGGGTAATCTTGCTAATTAAGCAGCAGCACTTTCAAAAAAGATGATATGTGATTTAAATACCAATTGAAAGGAAATAAAAGTATCAAAATTACATTAGCTTTTATGCTTCCATCTACCAATATTAATTTCCCTCCTGTTTTAACTAAGATTTACAACTTTAGTGATGCAACAGCACATATTTACCGACATAAGTTTTTCCAGTAAGCAAGAACATTTCACTCAGTTTTCTTTTCCCCAGTGAGTTTTACTAGATGATGCTTTCATGTTAGAATTGATAGCTCTAGCTTTAACCATCAGAAGGCAAAATCTGCTGCGTCTAAATATGAGGCCAAAATGTCAACTGAAAATCTCACTGGTGTTGAATGATTTAGGATCAGCCTCATTCCCACCTTCCTGTAGATATTTGACAGGCTTAAATTTCATCAATATTCAGTAAGACTACTTTCAAGATTTATTTCCTTATATTTTTTTTTCCCCAGGGACGCAAGAACTGATTTAAGCCTGATCTATTTGAAGGATCTTACTTGCTGCATTTGATTTTGCCTGCAGTTCCCCTATCTGCCTCATAAAGTAAATCAGAAACCTTCTCATGTCTAACAAATTTATGGAAGGCCATCTTACAGAAAGCTGATATCTGCATGACACCACTGTCATAATCTGGTTTATTTGGCAGTGCTGGTCTGGACAAGCCCTGGATGAACTTGCCCTTTTTATGTAAAGCAACCTCTTTCTTCTAAGAGTTAAAGTTGAAAGACAGGTCAGTGGTCCAGACAATCTCTGTGTTATCACGTATCATTAATTATGCTTCATCTTTTATCTCCTGGGTGATACATTCATTAGGCTGAAAGCATGTATTGCTTAATGAGACATTTTGACTTTATTACTCTTTCCCAACTGTTCAGGGAAATTTATATTTGTAAGTTTAAAGCACAGCCAAATTGACAGTGATAGACAGTTTGGCATTAGGCACTTTTTTCCAAGATTTAGTCCAACACTGTCTTATTGAATACAGCTGCAAAACTCAGATCTTACAGATGGTCACCACAATTCTCAGAGACTAGAAAGCCAAGACATTGGTGCCAGCTTATGTAATGACCCTTAAAGTACTGAGATGTACAAGAAAACCCACATGTCTTTACTGTGCCTTTTTTCCTAAGCATGCATGATTGAAAATGGGATTTTAACTGTGTGATGTTCTCTGAGAAGCTGGAATTACCCGACATGGATGTGAGGGTCTCCACTGTGGTCCCGTGCCTGGGAAGGAACAAAGCCAGACTGTTAATGACAGCTTTCCCATGGTGCTGGGAAAGAAAGACAGCAGACAATTGTTGCTAGATTAGTTTCTGTCCAGGACACATTGACCTCCTCATGGCAAATAGTGGTAATCTTTTTGCAGCTGAACACATAAACACTGTTTTCATTTTCTGCGGGCTGTTCTGCAGGGAGAGAAAAAAACAACCCAACCACAACAAAAATCAATTTGCAGTCAGTAAATCAGTTTTTTATCCCCCTCCTCCTGCTGCATGCATGGTTCCTAGGACTTGTATTTGCATGGAAGACCCAAACATAGACAGTAATCGTTGTAAAAACAACAGGGGCTGTTCCAAGGTTTCCCATTTTCCTTCACTGCAGTTTGGAATCCATCTTCCAATCCTAGTGGCTCCTTATGCAGACACTGACACTTTAACATGCAGCTGATCTCTGAGTTTGATGTCACAAAGGGACAGCTCAAGAGTGACACAGGAAATAAGAACTGGAAAGGCATAAACTTACATTAAAATCAGCAGATCCTATTTTTATACAAAAATAAGGGTTGCTGAACATTTGAAAGGGACAGAACTTCCTCCTGACAAAATATAATGACCTAATTTTGACTGGTGCTTCTATGAGGCATCAGCACCTCCCTGAGAAGGAGGAGGAAACTGCACAGTATTTTGGATGCAAATGATCCATCAGGCAGTCTCCTAAAGCCCCCACAAAACCCTTTCTAGATTTTCACTAAGCAAATTAGTATGAGTGTAGAATTTATATCAATATGATAAAATAATATTCCTTTGTTTGCCTGGTTGGAGAGATCTTGTTAAAAAATTCGAGAACTGAATTTCATGACATGTTTTACATTAATTTTATATGCTTTAAATTATGATTATAAAATAATATTTGGACTAGTATTAAAATGTATTATTATATTTTAGTGACATTTTTATTCTATCAATAAAAAATGATAGAATTAAAAATGACATAGTCTCACCTTAATCTAATTTGGTCTATTAATTAGAAATAGAGAACTATATATCTATATATTTTTTTCTATAATAATGTTTTGATAGCAGAAAGAGGAGGCAGGATGGATAGCTAGATGCATAGCTAAATTTTGTTCAAAACTCAGTTGAATAAAATCAAACCATGCCAATTCAAATCAGCTGCAAATCTGGCCTCTGACTTTGTTGTTTTCCATTTGGACAGAAGGATGTGCAATGCATCAACTGGTCATATTAAAAAATGATCCAAGGTTATTCAGCCAGAGAAACCATTAAGCTGTTTGATTTTTCATTGTGGGTGATCATACAGTTTTTATTCCCAGAAAGAAAATAAGAAAATTGGCCTAAATGCTATATCCTTCTTGTCTGCCCTATTTAAGAAAGGTTAGTAGCATTAAAAAGTCACCCTTGAACTAAAAGTAAGTAAAAGTCACTACCATGGTGCAAGCCTGAAGGCTTTGAGGAAATGTCCAGTGCCTGGAGAAGTGGAGAAAGTTTGGAAGATGAGGGAGGAAGGGGATATGACCATTTGGGACAAGGAGAGCCCAGGCAAGGGCAGAGGAGCATGAAATCTCTGAAAGAAATGAAGGAAGGAATTTGGATGCAGGGACAAGACACTTTGTAGGTAACTAGAAATGAGACCTTAGAAGAATGTACAGTCAAGAGGTTTGCCAGAACCTTGCTTTCTGTCCTCATTGCCCTTCCACTCCCTGCCCTGTTCATCACCACTGAGCTCTCTGCACCTGCAGCCCCCTGCCCAGGGGAAACACCCACTTACCCTGCACCCCCTTGCCAGAGAGGCTCCACCTGCTCCTTTCCAGCACCATCCCAAAGGCCCAGATCCCACAGAGACAATCTGGTTCTTGCCAAACATCACACCAAGATTTGGGTTATCAATGTGCCGCAGCTACCACAGCAAACAACCTCAGTGCTCTCACACACAAAGACTGCTCCTTGTGGATGCCCTACAGCACAAAGCACTTCTGGATGCATCTCCACACCAATGCTGGCAGACACAGATGAGCCACATGGCCCAGCACCCTGCAGCTCCCTGTGCCTCTTGCTTCACTCCAAACACCCCTGCAGGGCACCTTTGTGCCCCAGGCCCAGGAGCCCATGAATGGCACCCTCACACCCTGACACAAAGCACAGCTGCTTCCCACCAGGCTGCCACACATGCAACTTTCATCAAATAGAAGCTGCTGGAGCTCAGCCTCTTGTGTTTTCCTCTGCTGGATGTCTCTTGCTGCTGCACTCCCTGGGGATTGTGCTGAATATTTTAATAATTCTGACACCGTGACTCAGTGCTGACCAAAATATTCACATTGCTTTGCGTTTTTTATATTTTGGTAAGTAATTATTTGTACATTTTTTTTTCTTACTAACCTGCTAGATTGAAGATGAAAATACTTAGAATTTACTCCATACTACACAGAAAACTGTGAAGTCGTTCACTAAACTGCTGCCATCTGCCAGACACTCATTTAAATACATTGCATATAGCAAAAGTGGATTTGATTAAAGAAGGTCTTGAAAAATATATTCTCACTGTCTGAGATTAAGCAAAATACCTCTTTTCTTCCCCCCAGCCCAAGCTTATCTGTACTTATTCCAAGGAACTGTACTGACATGGTCTCCTTAGAGATTTTTTTATAATCTTTGGCACAAGCAAAAGCCTTAATAATTTCCTTGACGTTTGCTGTTTATTTAGGGCCAATGTAAGCCATCTATTATATATCCCAATCCTTAAATGACCCTTAAATGGCAACTTAATCACATTTTTCTCAGAATCAATACTGTTGTTGGCAAAAAATCCATCTAGGACTGCTAAGGACTAATATTGTAGTCTAATGACTATGACTACTCTAATAAATTCAATCCATTTTACTGTGTCTTGTCCTTCACAGGGGTTCCAGAAATTGCAGTTTGGAGTCTAGACAGGTTTATATTTTTTACATAAACTTGAGACATGTAGTGTCTCATTCCTCAATCAGTGTCTTTTTGCCACACACCAGGAAGAACTTCAGCTATATCTCACATCCTTGTATTCAGTGTGAAACTTCCACAACTAGGGCTAACCCCCAATCTTTTTATCAGTTTTTTTTTGCAAGATGCCCATAGAGCCCCCTCTGCTTCTGTTCTGGTGCTCCAACCCCCCCATTATCTGATGACTTTCTGATTTTTCCATTTTCTACTGGAATAATCATTCCACCATGCTCTGGAACTCGTGTCCCTGCAGATAGCCTGGTTCCAGGAGTCCTGGTCCCTCCAGGGGTGTGGAGTTGTGTGCAGCTTACTGGGCACCACAGGGAAGTCAGGCTGAACAGAGAGAGAGCCCAGAGCTGGGACAGGACAGCAGGCACAGGGCAAAGGCAGGACACTGAGCCATGGCAAGGCTGGCAAAGGCTGTGTTCAGATCCTTTTCTTTTTCTCTCTTTCTTTTGAATTTCCTCTGATTCATATATGTATGACTTTGTTCCAGATACTATATAAACAAATCTGATTTTTTTTTGTCTGTTTGCTTTGAGCAAGTGTGCTGACAGATCTCAAAATCTTGGCTGACTTGGGATCCTGTCACCCTTCCTAAACTAAAAGTGCTCTTGTCACACATCTGCCAATGCACTGATCTCTCTTCTGGCACTTCCAAACCACCACACTCTTCCTGCAGAGGGTAACCACTGTTCTGGTTTGTATATGCTGTGACAAACATGACATGTGATATGTTCTGCATTGCGGTCTCCAATTTCTTCAGCTTCACCTCCTGGATGTGAGAAGATAATCTCTTTTCTACACATTCATTCTGAACTGCATGACTAGCCAGCCTCTAATTGTTTTATCAGGGTTTTGTTCTGGTCCTGCAGTAGGATCCAACAAAATTTGGTCCTAGATCCCAGTTCCTGTCTTTTATTAGAATTTCAGCACCCTCTTTTCACATGGGATTTAGAGATCTCTGCATTTTATAACTTTCTTCTTCTCCTTTCCCTCCCTTGATTGACATCACTTATTTCTTGAACAACACACGGAAAACTGTTATTGAAAAACAAAAAAGGGCTTTGTTTGTTTGTTTAGTAAGGAATTTTCTGGAAGAAGATCATTGCTTTCATAAGAGATTAGCTTGATGATTTTCATGAACAAAATTTTTAAGAGTCAAGAGAGAACTGGAAAATAAATTATTTAAATTGAACCATGAGACAGAAAAAAAGAGAAACCATGACCCAGAAACTTCAGATTTTCTGCATAGCTGTCTAAAACTTCTCCAAGTATTCAATCTCTAAATGGAGATCTGGATGAAGATGAAAGATTGTATAGAATGGCTATTATTATTATCTGTGGTAATCTCTGCGATGCTGTGGAGTTTTTCTACAACTGACTCTCTATGGGAACTTTCTGTGGTTTTATTAAAAGAATAATAAGGCTCAACAGAAATGTTATAAGAAACTAAAAAATTTAATTTAGATAATCCTAGGGGATTTAATTATTGCATATTTTTACTGATATATTTGAATACACAATTATGCAGAGTTCCTGTTTTAGTTGCAAGATGCTTTATAAAATTGATACTGCATAAGAAGTACAGACTAGTTTTCTAGAAGCATGGAAGTGAAAATGTTCTTATGTTCTTATTACTATATTTATTATCTCACTTGTGATTTTATATACTTAACTGCATTTATTTACAGTGCTTAAGTTGAAAACAGATGCAACTTCAGGACTGCAATCATTATATTTGCTTACCTTATTTTACATTATCTATTTTTTGGTACTGTCTGGGTGTTACTCATCACTGCACATATTTACTGCTCAGGTTTCTTCCAGAAAGTGTTCTCTGGCTCACAGAGTCACTCGCATGCAATATTGCAGTGACAGCAACCTGAAAGTGGATTAATGGGAACAGTTCAAGTGAAGTATTCTGATTCAAACTAAGTGGGAAACAAGATATATGGAAAATAATGAAAGAATCTGAGCAAAATTGTTATTTAATGGCTCTGTCAGGTATGGGTAGAACCACAGAGTGAGTGATATATTGATATAAAACAGTATGACAGGTTCATTAAGACAATAGTTTACACTGTGAGATTCACAATATCTAGGGAAGACAGAATTCCTTGAAGCCTTTAATAATGATTACTTGAGAAAAGAAACTGGTAATTACCTTGGCGGGAGTTTTCTTCTGCAGATCTCCAAATCAAAGAAACCCTGGTAAAGTATCTCTAAGCATAACTATTTCATCATTACACTAATTTTTAACTTCATGACCTATTACCATTTTTTTTTTTAATTTCTTGTTTAATAGCAAGGTGGTCTTAATTACCTTGTTTACAATTCTAGTGAGAGGTATAGATGAGTGGCAGTGCTGGCTTTTCAATTACACTTCAGTAATTTGATTTGCAGCATAATACTCCATCTCTGCCTCACAACAGTGAGGAAATCCATTATTTACTAAAATAGATGGAAAAAGACTGTTTACTCAGAATAGATTAAAAGCAAATAAATAAGTAACTAATACCTCCTTTGGTACCATCAGGAAAACTCAACACTTGGCACCATGACACCCAGAAACAATGGGTTTTAGAAGACTCCTTATTGCAGATGTCCTGTTTTCTGAACCTTTCCCTCAAAATCAAAAATCCTAATGTCCAGGTCTATCTGCTTCCAGCTGTATTCTTTACATAGGAACTCTTTGTTTTCATTTTTGATTCCCTGGGGGAAAAATGTGATCAGATAGAGAAGAATTCACATCACCTCCAGCAGGTTTAGGAGAGCCTACAAATCATGACTCTTTAAGAGTGATACTCAAAGCTTTTGTACAAATCAAACAAGTCTGTTCAAGTATAAATTCCCTCTGTCCAGACACAGAAGAAAATGGCCCAAACACCTCATTCAAGCATTTCCAGAGAGAGCCTGGCATGGACTGTGTGCCTGCAGTCAGTGTGGGAGAAGAGCATGGGGTTAAATCCCCAGGCCAGAGCATCCAGGAAAAGGCTGATCAAGCAGGAGGACACAAGAGCCAGTCCTTGAGGCAGTCAGATTAAATCCAGAGATCAGGCAGGGACTGAAAGGTTTCAAATGGCTCAAAGTACTCACAACTGCTCAGGTTCTTCCTGCACATCTCTGAGTTGTACCTCTTTCTCTCCACTGCCCCACCTCAACTTAGTTGTACAATCTGGTATTTTCCCCCGAATTTCTGTGTAATTTGGATACTAAATCCCCACTGAGTCCTGAGAAAACCACTGGAAAAACATAGGAAAAAAATAAATCTACACAGTAAGGATATCTGAGTGGGGTCACACCTTAAAGGGGTATCTTTTAATGCAGTATTGGTATGTTTTCAAAAGTCTCAGGTTTGTAACACAAAGACTCTTCCAGTCAGAAAATTTTCAGAGTGAACCACATAATGGCACTTATAAAGAATAAAAGGAGGAAGTTGCACTTTCTCTTAACAGATGGAAACAGCAGATGTGCCCAGATAATTTAATAATCTGTGGCAATATTAGTTTTAGATCCAAAACAATCTGAGAAAAAACACATTGGATTTTCCCCAAGGACATCAATAAAACAAAAATGAACTGACACCCAAACAGAAGAGTCTAATCAGCACTTCACTACATTTTTTTCATGTAGTGGTTTGCTGCAGTGTCACCTTGACACAGAGTGCTGCTGCAGCAAAGGAAAGCACACAAGAACCATCTGCAAGAGATAGAAATCCAATGGGCTACCCCATGGTTAACATTTCACCAGGCAATCCTTTAGAAAGGCTGCTCTGGAACACTGCAGGCTCCTGCTGGGACTCAGGGTCTGTAAATGCAATTGTTTGAGACTGCAGCTGTGTAGTGTGCTTTACTGCAGAGATGTACAACAGTGGGAATAAATGGGCAATCCATCCAGAGAAATGGGAACAACTGGACTGAAGATCCTCAGTCAGTTTAGGATTTTAGAAAGCAGAACTGATAACTGCTCCTTTCCCTGCTGTTGTTCACAGCTCTGCAGCCTCTTACTGAACCTGCAAGAGTTGCGGGTCAAAATAAGCTGCACTCTCTGCTCACACATTACAGGGATTTTATACCCACACTTTAAAGTAGGAGGACAAAGTGGCCTACAGATATTTCAGTCTCTTGAAAGACCCAGAATTACATACCAGACTCTTCTGATAGGAGTATTTCTAATTCCTGTTCAATCTGTAATAAAACATTGACAGGAAGCACATGTATTTTAAAACAGCATAAGATCATGAGATGTCTTATTATACCTTTTTCTTACATTTTTTTTCTATCTCCAAAGGGCTGTTGTCCTTAAAAGGATTTAAATTTCCTTGTTTAATAGCAAGTGGTTTGAATTATTTTGTTTACAGACCTAGTGAGGTCCATAGATTAGAGGCAATGCTGTTTTTCCCAGAGCAGTCTTCTCCAGCTCTCATCTTTCTTCATTTCTGTCCTCCCTTCCTGCAAAGGAAACATTCCTGCCCAACTCTCCCCCCTTCAAACTGCTTCACTCCTAATCCCATGGGAAGATCCCTTCCTCATCTATTAAAACAAAAAAACCTACCCAAATGCCAAATCAACCCACCAACAAACCCCATCATTGCAGCACTAACAAATCTGGATGAGAAAGGACATTGCTGCTTCCCAATATCCCCTGAGGAACTCAGCACAGTCCTGCTGAGCCACAGGATGTCACTGTCACTGCCCAGGGGACTCCACTCCACACTACCCTGCAAAGGCCAGGAGCCAGAAAAGCTGACGTCTTTCCTCATCCCCCTTTGCTTCACCTAAATTCCCCTGTACCTTTAAGCACTGCTGATGTGCTCTTAACTAACACAAAGCCACCCAGGTTTTCTGTAATTTCCATGGCCAGGTCCTGCTCAGATAGGATGGGACATCCCCAAAAAATAACAAATCACTGCTGTTGTGGCATAGCCATAGAGTGAATGAGCCTCTCTCTCTGCCAAGCTGCTAGATGAGTACAGAAATGGGACAGGCCTGATTTGACTCTCCTGGTGTGTCAAAAGTTTGGGCAGCGACTAAATTAATCTAGGATTTTGGTAAGTAAAATGAAGCAGACGCTTGTCAAGGTTTTCCTAGCAGAGCAGCCTGAGATTTGCAAACTGCATGTTCTGACTTAGATCAAAACCACAGAGCATGTTGGAGTTTAGCTTGGATTTGAGTTTTTCCAGAAACAACGGAAACTTGGTATCACTTCAGATGACAGATGAAACAAAGAAGTAAAATCTTCATTGCAGAGTTCAGTTTGTGGTCATGTCATGTGAAAGGAGGTCAGATTACCAGTGACCACACTGAAAACTTTACTCATAGCAGAGTTCAGATATCATGAGAAGTAAAAAAGCTCTCCAATATCTGACCTAAAAACATTGCAGCCTAGAAGTATTAATGAAATTAACTTAGGTTGCAGTTTGCTAAGTGGATATTGAAAGGCAGATAAAACATCAACTCAGAGCAAAGAAATTCAGCTCAATAGAAAAAACACCAAGGACTGCTTCTGTCACTTTTGATGGTTTGGGCTTTTTTGCCCTGAAAATGCTGGCTGTAAATGACCTACCTACTTTTGTGGCTAGATCAAATCTATTGGTAAAGGATAAAATTAAAATTATGTTAATGTCATTAGATTGTAAAAAAGCCTTCTGAGCAATTTTAAACTCTTTGGTCTGGGTATATTTGAAGAAAGAAAAACATCCTAATCATGTTATTTTCCTATTCTTCTAAAGCACCCCTTTCCACCTTTTCTTTGCTCCATTACTCTGTCCTTTCAGTGGCAGCCCTGTGTGAATAAGAATAACCTTAGTTAAGGAGGTCTAGGACTTACAACATGATAGATTTAGAAATTGGTTTAGAAGTTGGCACATTTGCCAGTCAGTCACACTGAGGAGTGCACTCACTCCTCTGTGGCACACCCCTGCTTTACCACAACACAGCCTGGAACACGAGACTCTTGGGACAATTTGAGTGAGAAAATTAGCAAATAACTCTTTCTAATGCTAACAATTTCTCTAATAATACCTAAGTGCTAGGATGTACATATCTGAAAATAGATACAGGGAAGAGAGAATGCATGCTGTACATAATTAGAGCTAGCTTTGCTTAAGTAGTGTCATGCACTGCCTTGTCTTCCAACAAAACCTTTTCAAAATGTGGTGTTAATTTTGGCACAACTGCCCTTTCACTGTAACTCCCTGATGTGTAATATTATTTTTTCTATGTAAGGCTGAGTTAGCCAGTCCAGAATAACAGCATATGTCACACATCTATCACAACACGTCTCAACCTGTAGCAAGAACTTTGCATCCTTGATCCTTTTCTCTCAAACTCCCCTTTGTTCTTCACTGAAAATGCTAGAGTAAATAAAAATATTTCAGTTTTCTCTTACTCTGGCCATATCCACAAAGCAAAGTTGGCATAAACTAGGTATCAAATATATCTAAGAAATACATCTAAGTGTATACGCATGTAAATCATGTCATTAGGGTTTCTAAGGTGGCAGATTGTTGTATCACTAATGTGGCAGCAAGAAAGGCCACAGCTCTTACACCTGTTTCACATGGTTGCTCACTGTGCTATTGTGAGCTATCTTTTGGCAAAAGATTTTTATGGTTTTTTTTTTTTGTTTGTTTGAAGGAGCATATATACACCTATATATAAGCATCTCCATTTAAACACATGCATATATATACATATATATATATATCAGCATGATACATAAAGGCAAGAGCTGGAGTTTACTGTGTTAAGCCAGTCTTGCCAAGTTCTTAGAAAAGGAAAAGGTTCTTTTTCTTTTCCAAACTGCAGGTTGATTTCACATTGGCAGAGATAATTATATAATTATGAAACATATGCTTATTTTTTCTTTCTTTCAGAAAAGGAAAAAAAAGAACTAACTAAATTTCCTGGAGATGGGATTAGAAACATATTTTGCTAATTATTCCAGGGAGGTGATATCTAGGGGAGTTAAGTGTCTACATTATCTGTCAAGTACCTAAGGATACCTATGGGACAATCACAGGGAGAAACACTATCACACTGAAATATATTATACTCTGTCAATAAAGGCTATGGTGAAACAATACCAATTAAATTAAATGCATAACAGTCCATGAAAGGGTCAAATAAAAGCATACTCCCATTCACCACCATAAAATCTGGATCCCTCTGGGCAAGGGGTTCCTTGCAGTTAAAGTTTCCTTGATTTGGAAACATGGACTGAGTGGGGAAGGAATGCTTTCCCCATGCATTACCATGGGCTCTTAACACATCAATCAGTGGATTTGAAGTCAGGCAGCAGAATTGGGAAGGCAAAGAGGATGGCTGTCCCAGTGCCACAGAAGTCCAACCTCCCTGTGCTGCGCACACATAACCTCACATAATGCGGTTCATTGCTTCTCTGGCAGCTGCAGAAAATGCTGACACGAGATGGAAAGTGATTGAACAACAGAACTGTGCAGCTTTCCCTCCTGCCTTTCCCTGCACTGTCCTCAGCTGCAAGTCTTTCCCTTTTAATGACAATAACAGGCTGCTAATGTGAGAGCTCAGTCATTTTTATCCCAAACCCAACCTTCTCTCCAGCCAACCTCTGTGCTTGCACTTGTTTGCCCATCCACACTGTCCAGACACCAGCTCCAGCCACAACTTCCAAAAGGACTGACAAAGCTGTTGGAACCTGACCTGGCCCAGCCCAAGGCCTGGCACTCTGTGCATGGGCAGGTGGCATCCCTGTGGCACACACAGCCCTTTTCTACAGAGACACCTCTGACTAAGGAGGGTTTTACCCTCAGCAGAGGCCAGGAGAACCCCTGACCACACCAGCAAAGACTCAGAAGAAAATCTACATATACAGCCGAAGAGGAAAGAATATTGTGCAAAAGTCTGGGCCACAAAAACCTTCTAAGAACAACTTGTACTATATCCTGAGTGTTCTGGAGTTCCCAGGAACTGAGACTGCTATGACAGAGGGAGTTGCCCATATGGAAATTAATGCATTAATCAGTGCTGGAGATGAAACTGGAAGATTTACAGTCTGCTTGGATGGGTGGTCTTACCCTGAGTTAATACATAAATTTGGAGGAGGCATCACTGTTTTTTTGGAATTCCTAGGACATGGTATATGGGCCTTCAGCAATCCACAGGAAGATGAAAGCATTAACAGAAATATTGGTCATGGGGAATTGTGTGGGTGGCAGAGTTGGGATAGTGGAGGCAGCCAAGTCTGTGGGGCAGCAGTTCACTTTTCCATGTGCATTCAATCTGCCATAGCCACAGACTGGTCCTGAGACAGCCCTGTGGAAAGCAGGAGTACATTTGGCTCGGCCTCAAGCAGCATCTCCTCAGCAAATGAAATGCTGAGGACCATGATGGCAGCCACACAAAGAAAGTCCTTCCAGGCAGACTTTAATGGGAAGCTGGGACTGATTCATCAGAAGTATCTAGTCTGCCTTTCATGAGGTTTAAACGCTCACGCTTCAAACAAGTCCTACAGCACTGCTGCTTGGAAGCTTGGTTTCCCTCTCAGCAGGCACTCCACAGGAACCAATTTAAGCTTGAGGAGAAAAAAGCCAACTAAGGTCTATCAAGTGAGATTCAGGACAGGATTTCTTTTCCAGAGCGAAAAATCAAGTCCTGAGTAAACTGTTCAAGAGCCCAGATTAATGGCTGTGGCTATGTGAACATGATTGTGGTGTGGGCACAGGGACTGCTGGAGTGAGGAAGAGCTGAAAGAGAAGAGAGGAATCCAGAGCTGAAACATCAAAGGCTTTTTTAAGTTCAGAGTGGGGTACAGACACCCTACCAGTTTATGCAAACACATAATGGTGTCAGTCCTCAAACAAGGCTGGCTGACAATTTCTGGGCTTCCTCATCCTCTTTTTCCCAGAGCTGTACACCCCTGTGCTGAGCACCAGAGGGTCACCTGAACAGACAAATCCAGAGGTCATACCCCCTAGCTGCCCTCAAGGTGTACACTGGGGTTCCAAACCCAGAGTGGACCCCATTGATGCTGGGACCTGCTGGAATTTGGCTCCAAGCAGAGGGCTTTGAATGCCCTAATCCTGTACTTCTGGCAATTCAAAGGAATAACTATCACTGCAGTGGAAGAATATAAAAAAATAAAATTTATACATAAAATCTTATTTATGTCTAAATCTCAATATGAATAAAGGAATGGCCTGACATCCAATGACACCAAGACACTGAAAAAGATATGGAAGCATTTTTCCATTTCTATCTCACCATACCTAGAGTGGCAAAAAAAATCCAATATAACAGTGCAATTGAAAGGTAAACTGTTTCTCCTAACAAAACAGCTTTGAAAAGGCAGTTTGTAAAAGACAATCCCAGAGCAGCACACAAGAATTTTGGTAAGAAATTATTTTCATAAAATAAAGGTATGGCACTGTTTACCTTCTTTCTAAATTTGGCAAGATTTTTCTACCATGTACTTATTACACTGATGGGACAAAACCTGTAACACCAGAATAAAAACAACAGACACTAGCTGGTTGGATTAAAAAAAAAGTAGACTACAAGGTTGTGCCAACATTACCCTTACAAAACACTTTGAGGCATTACTACATCTTGAATTTTCCCTGCCTTTGGCCAGGTCTCAGGATGCACAGAACTTGCTTTGCTGGGTGCCCACAGGAATAAACTCCCCACAAACTCCTGCTGTGCTCTCTTGGAAGTGTCCTCAAGTGCTGCTTTCCAGGAGCATAGCCTTAGATCAGCTCCAGTCAGAGCTCAAGACGTGTGATGCTGTTGCATAAGGTGTGGGGGGTGGAAAGCACAACTCTAAGGAAACAGAGAGCTGTAGATCACAAACTAATCCAGCATTCCTGGAAAACAGCAGGCTTCTTGGGGCCAACCACAAGAGGTTTTTTTCCAAATTTTCTTGGAGGTTTATTTGCCCTTTGAAGCACCAACATGCAATTTGTGATTCCCAGGAAGAAGGCTGGATGTTAGGTTTTAAGGAAAAAGTCTTGCCACTATTTTTAAACAGAAATATTAGAATGTAGAGGTATACCCCCATGTATTTCACAGCTTTCCAGATAGTTCTCTAGGAAGACTGAAATTGTGGAAAAACAAAAACAAATTCATAAAACCTATGCAATTATAAGAACAATAAGTAATATTCTAACAAACAGAAGCTAGAATACTCTATGGGCTTGCATTTATAAAACATAGGGATGATGCATTTTTTATGCATTTCATTAAACTCTATCTTGCTTATTGTTTTGTTGCTTTTTAATTAATTTTGGGGAGTCAGAATGTGTCTCTGTTTAATCTAAATTCTGCCAGAATGTATTTGAAGGTACCTTTTCTCCACGGGTTTCCCCTCAGGCTGAGAAAAAGCAAGTTTTAAACATTCTCTGTTTTGTAACAGCTGAGAGAGGGGGCAATGTCTGGAGTGCATTCAATGTCTGTCTGCACCTATTTGCCTTGTGCTTGAAATCCTGATGGGGATTGACTTGACATTTCCACAAACTGGCAGCTCTGTTAATCTGTATTCTTGTTCAGCAGCTGCAGGGTCTGCAGCACCTCCCTGTTCCTCCATCTCAAACTGCCCCCTCCTGACTCCAGAGGTACCTCTGGAAGGAAAGCTTGCAGCACCCCTGTTTCACATGTGTGCAGCATTCCCATTCCAGTGTGAGCAGATCAATCAGCAAATACCTTTTGAAATATTCTAAACAGTTTGTCCACACATTTTTCTGAACAATGAAAGCCATCTGCAACACAGTAGTTTTAGACCCTTGATAGATATTGCTCAGTAGCATTTTCTGCATCAGCTATACCTTCACAGATGCTCTAAATGTCTTTTCAGAGCAGTTAAGCACCATGTGGGTGTTTTCTGTGGGCTGTATGGTCATGCAAATTCAAGTTTTTCCTGCTGATAACCTCACACAAACTTTCTCATTTTATGTCACCTCTCTTACTGCCTCCCTGTCCCTTTCCCCACCATAACAGTTTGTTTATGAGCATGCACCAAGATTCAGGATGATCCCTGCACCAGAATCAAATATTGCTTTGAGTGTTGTGTGGGATTTTTGTCTCTGGCATTCAACCTTTTATCTGGGGAGGTCTGTGAGAGACTGAATCAGTGGTCCCGAGAAAACAAATTGCTCTTTTCCTAAATTTCAAGTAAATTCATTATGGCTGTATGACTCATGTGGCTTTAATGGCCTTACTAGTTTATTTATTAGAGTGCCAAGAGGTGATTTATCTTGTTTACTTAGCTCTCTTCTCACATGTTGAAGACTTTTAAAATAAGATTCCATTCTTTTAAAATGCCTGCCTTTAAAAGGGCTATTAAACAGTGGAATCTTCTATGAAATTATATCACTCCAAATTTCATACATCAAGTCTTTGCCACGTTAGCACAGCATGCAACTGTGACGACACAGATCACAGCCTTGTTCAGGTTTTTTCCATCAAATAGCACAGCAATCTACAGGTTTTATCAGAACACAACAGTGAGTGCTAAAAACCCCTAACACCCTGAGGGACATGTTAGTGCAGACTCACTAAAACCTTAGAGATGTGAAAACAGACATGCAACTTGTAAAGTCAACATTAACACTTTTCATCAAGAGACACCCTGAATCAAAATCTGGAAACAGGAGCAAACATTTTAACTTCTTTTGCTAATTCTTTTTTGCTTCTCAGCAGCAGTAAGGCAGATCATCAGCTAAGCTACACAAATACAGCCTGACTCATGAATGCAGCACAGCTGAGCCCAGTCACACAAGCAATCCCACACAGCATTTCCATGCTCCTCTACAATTTCTCACTCACTCTCACTTACCTTGAAAACTCTTACCTTTATTGCCAAGTGTGGTTGCTTATTTTGCATCCCAGGTTTATCAATCACAAATTATATGTGACCATGTCACTATTTTATACAGTTGAAGTGTTTAAAAAACTTAGATTTATTCTGGCTTTTTCATGGTACATAAGGTTGCAAAAATGGGGGAGACACATTTCTGCATTTCTTACAGTGTAAACAATGCAGAAATGTGTCTCCCCCATTCCTAATCTATCCAGGCCCTTCAAAGGTTTTGTTGCATTTTCCCCCCACAAGAACCAGATTATCTTTAGAACCTTATCCTACTGCAGTGCACAGACTAAGGATTTTTCTGTCTTTTCACAGTGTCAAGGATTGCTTTATTTGAAAACAATGAAGTTCCTTTAAAAACACCCCAAAATACAAGAGCACCAAAAGATTTAAAATGCACAATAATTTTCCAAAGCAAATCAGTTTAGATTCCTAGAGAACTCATTCAGTTATTTTCAGTGAAACATGGTTAAAATATTTCAATTCTAATACAGTGCAGAATCTTCAAAAAAACATCTTGTTTTTACTGAATAAAATTATCACAGAATACAATCATAAAAAAATGAAACTTACCACAATTTAAATGTCACACATGGTAAAACCAGAGGTAGATTTTAGAAGCACTCAAGTTGAACAGAATTTCAGAGTTGCTTTTTGATTAGAGAAGTTTTTGTGAAGCATGAAGCTGCAAAGGAAACTGCAATGAAAACTCTAAGGGGTATATTCCAAGACTCCTCTTTTGGCAAAGATCTTATATGGAGAATAATTTATATAAAGGTTTTTATTAACAGGTATTTGGAAAATATGGATGACTGTCATGCCTTCAATCAATATTAGAATAAAATCAATTAGCTAAACAACTTTTGTGATGGCTTACTACACCTTCCTTCTGGAAGCCTTTGCCAGATATGCAACTTCTCCAGGTTTTTAATATGGCACAAACTACTAGAAATTAGGATAAATGCAGGGAGACTGGAGCTTGCAGCAAGCAGCATCGTGGACAAGGCTCACTGCGATTGCCTACTCTGTGTGAGGCAATATTCCTTGCTTCAGGCACACTCCAACAGCTCCAGAGCAGTTCTTGGGGACTGCAGACATGGCAAATCTGCTTCTTGGCAGCCCTTGTGAAACCCTGAGCTAGGCATAAAAAGTGATGGGGCAGAACGAGAAAAGTTCTCGCATCAGTTAAGTTTCACAAAAAAATGCAGTGTGACTGAACTGCTTGATGTTGGCACAAGATGATATTTTGTTCCCTTTTGATTTTCTTCTATACTTCCTTACTAATCTGTTTCTGCTCCTTCTTAATCTTTATTGCAAGGCATAAACTCTGCTGAAATAAACAGTGGAAAATGTGAGGGAAAAAATTGTCTAAAGGCTGAAATCTGCTGACTTTGGTTACTCTCATTTATATGAGACTTAAAATAAGTTCAGTCCATTCCAAAATCCACTTAAGGACACTTAACCTGCAGGGTTTGTTATCCCCAACTATATATAAATTAGATTCTTGGGCAATTTCTTAAACACAAAAGTTAAATTAAATATTCATACATTTGGAAAGCTTTACCCCATCACACACATGAATTATGTATTCACTCCACAAATCTCACTGTCTCTTGTACTTCCAGAAAGTGTTTTGGTCTGATGAATAAATAAATGTGCAGTTTCTATAATCTATTCTCCACCACTGGCTGAATGTTGGAGCATCCCAGGAAGGCAGCATGTATTAGAAATGTCAGGCTTTCTCTCAGACAAAGCACTGCCTTACCTTTCTGAAATAACAAATATTTGAAATCCTGATCTCTATTTCATTTATGACAACTGTTCACCAGTACTTTTCACCAGCTCATAGTGCAACTCATGCCTCAGTCTCTTATGAAGAATTTGTCTAAAAAAGAAAGGAGGGGAAAAAAGCAAGCTAATGAAGTACCAAAGCTCACTTGCTGTCTTTTAGCTGAAGCTCACCCAACACTTACAGCAGGCATTTTCCGTTGCATGTTAAAACATATGACCAGTTATTCTGAGAATTTTTTTATGTGTGACTTCTGTAACCTCTAATTTTAAAAAGCAACAACAAAACCCCAAAGTGTGAAAATAAGGAAACTGAGAGCTTGCCTGCAATTCTTAACACATGTCCTGTCTTAAGAGGGTGTCCAAACGGTGACTGTCTCTAGTGACAAATGAGATACAGTGCACACAGGGGCTCTGTGTGCTTAAGCAGAGATTTTTCACGCAGTGGCAGTCTCCTCCTTTGCAGAATTCTTTTCGTGAAGCAGAGAATGAGACCATGCTTAGTTCCACCAATTGAAAATTAATCATCATAATGAAGTCTCAGAGCCAGCCCCATTCCTTGGCACAGTCAATCACCTCTGGGATTACACAACCACACTTCTGCAAGTGTGAGAATTTCTCCTTTTCTTCCTTTCCATCTGTGAAGCCAGAATGGAATATAATTCCTTTCACCACATGAAGGATTTGGTCTTTACCAATTTGATAGATGTTGTGTTTAGCACAAATCTCATCTGTCACATGGAAGGGCAAGAGCCACTTGCAGACCTAGCAGAAGTAAAGATGAGTTTGGCCAAGAAAAACTTGCAATGATGCTCAGTGATATATCAAAGGTTAAAAAAAAAAAAAAAAAAAAAAGCACAAGCTCACCAAGCTGTTTGACTCCAGAGCTCTAGCCTAAGCCGCTCATTTACTCAATTTACTCAGGTATACTATAAACAGGCAGGAAGAAAAAATAGTTCATATCATAGGGAAAATAGGGATGTAAATCAAGGAATTCTGCTTTTAGTTGTTAATATAGCTTGGTATGACAGGTCAGGACAGTTGCTGTCAAGTGGAACCAAAATCTATTACATGTCCAGAAGTGATACAGCCAGTAGCATGGTCAGCAGAGTGATCACAGTTTAAAGATAAAGAAAAAAAAAAAAAAAAAACAGGAAAGAAAAGGCATCCAAAAGAGCTGACAAAATAGACAGCATGAAGCTGCACTGGTATTTAACTTTATTGCAAGGCAAATTTACAAGCAAAAAAAAAGTCTTACAAGCAAAATAAAAAAGTCTTGTCCCCTAGCACCATATCTCTGACCTAGTAGATGGTGTTGCTCTCTCTCTCTCTCTAAAAAGACACCTTCCACAACCAACACTGTTGTGAGCAGCAGCAGCATCCCACTCACTCTGACCAGAGCAAGAGTGACTGCTCAGGCTCCTCTGACTGCTCCCAGCCAGGTGTTTTCCAAGCAGCAGTGTGAAGATGTGGCACATGGTGCTGTTGCTCTGCCTGGGAGAGAGCTGTGGGAGCAGCAGGGAGGGGCAGCTCACGTTTACAGCTCACAGAAGATGATGACCTGTGCTCCTTTCCTGCCAGCACCCAGACCCACGGATGTTCAAGCCCCATTCCCACAAATCCAAGTGCTCAGATGGGTTTTGAATGTTAGCTTGGAGGGAAGTTTTACAAGGGAAGAAATTACCAGATGGTTTAAGATCACTTTTCTCAAAAGCACAATACCATCTGTAGCAGCCTGTCCCATTAACACACCTGGGGTGTAGAGATTGCTTTCTAAGGCTCAGGAAAACTTCAATTATATCCTTCCCTCCATTAAATAGTCAGTCAGCAGCCAATTACACTGAGCAGAGAAGTATGGGGGAAAAAAGGCAAATAGAAAAGTCAATTAAATCCAGGCAGCACTTCAGAGAGACTAACTCCCTAACTGTCAGTATTACACAGCTGCATACAGAACAAGATTTTTCTCTGCTGATTGCAGATTAGCCCCGACTCTGTAATAAAAGGGATTGGAGTCATTCTACCCTGAGATCAGATCCTTCCCAAAGGTGACTTTTGACCCATTCTAGCACTCAGCTCTCCTTTGTGGCAGGTCCAGCTCGACATTTAAGCACCTCCCCACCCTACCTTCCAAGTGGGCATTTTAAGCGAATGAACAGTGTTCTAAGAGGCAATTTATTTAAAAACATTTATTTTAGGCAAAATTAAACAGACATTTGAGATTACATAGAAATACAGTTTCCAATTGGATCACATAAAAATTAAAAATGCACTGCTGTGTTGATTTAAGTATTTTTGTACGTATTGACCAGGTATATAAGATTTAACCATGCCATTTGCAGTCAACTATCATAAAAATCAGTAACGAAAAAGGTTTCTTAAAATGTGCAAATATTATCTTAGTGTTACCATTGATAATAAATGACCACTAAATAGATGCTTATTATGTAAAGCTTTTTAAAGTACAATAAAAATACAAATTCTATTTGTTAAAAAAGGCCATTCCTATGGCTACTAAACATCCTCATTATACAAATTCGAAAATACTATATGACAAACAAAATTATAAAGACTTTTCTTTATGAAACATATACTATTCTATTTGTTAGTGATTTCATATATTTTTTATATATATATATTTCTCTATAATACTCTATATGAATGATGAACTCAGAATAAGGGAGAGGAAGCCAAATGTAATGTAGGATGTTAAGGCCCCAATTCAGCAAGGTACCTGAGGATGTGTCAAACCCAGCAAAGGAATAATCCCATTCTTTTAGTGGACTCCAAAGGTACATGCACAAGTACTTTGTTGAACAAGGCATGAAAATGCACGTGATCAAATTGAAAAACGTGGTTTTTGGTGTAAACTGTGACTGGTAAAGACAAAACCATAAGTGTCACCAAAAAAAACCTCTCACAAAAAAAAAAAAAACAAATCTGAAAATTTGGAGGGGGGGTCCACATTTATATGTTTTGAAGGGAAAATTCGGAGATAGGTTTAAGATGGTGTTTTATTGCTTATGAGAAAGATTAATGAAGAGTATGCATAGACATGTCAGCCTTCATCTCACCAGCAGCTGAGAATTTTGGTGTGCAGGCATTTCTGTAACATGACCAGCCAGTGGGCACAAAGGACTTACTCACAGTCGTTCCTTTGCAGAAAGCCTCAAAATTAAAGACATGGAACACTAAAGAAGAGAATAAAAGAATTATACTCAACAGAGCCTGGCTGTAAACGCTCAGGTGCTGAAAGTAATTACAGAACTGAGCCCACTGCCTGCTTATACACAAAATTACATAAATTCTTTAGTAAATGCAAGACCATAATCTTGCTTTTAAGTTATGGCTAGCATGTAATGGATTCCAAGGTACATACTTTACACTTCAGCTATAAAATATCAAAACAAAGGGCAGTTGCTCTGCCATTCTGCAATTTAGCAGTTCTTCTAGGCTCATTAAGCATTAATTAGCAGACTAACAACTTGTTAGTTTCTAAAACATGAATGAAAATCTGGATTGTATAAACCAATGCCAGCATATGTACAGGATAGAAACCACATACAGTGATGGAAATCATTCACACTGCATCCAGATTTACCTTTGAAGCATATCATAATAGTTAGTATTTTATGGTTTTTTCACTGCAAATCGAAATTTTTGTAGTAGATATTAATGATTTTACTGCTTGAATATTAAATAATGCCTTAAAAGCATAATTTCAAAATGCTGCCAGGTAAAGTATTGTGTAGCATTCATGCCTGCACATTTGCGGAGAGAGACAGAGAAAGAGAGAGAGGTATGTGTGACCTTTCTGAAGAACTTCTCCAAGCTAATACTCATAAAGCATAGGAAACTCGGGCCAAAATGTGACAGAAAGAAACACAACAGCGTAATTTAATCCATAATTCATAAACAAATACAACTTTTTACATTTATACAGGGAAAGACTGGAAAGAAGTCAGATTTTTACAGAAGCAAGCCTCACAAGAGTTTACATGTTGAAAAAAGCAATTTTTGGCACATGGATAGTATCTGTGAGTACATGTTCAGAAATAAAAAAAACCCACTGCGGAGGAATTTCATATTGACTTTCTTGGTATCAGCACCTGCTGTCTAGTGGGTCAAGACAAAATACTGTGCCTTCAAGGGTTAATCCCATTTTGAACCCCTCCTGCAATGAAACAAGACATCATTAGTAAAGAGCCCAGTGAGTTCTGAAGGATTGCACTCACATTTAAATCCCAGCCTATCTTTAGGCAGACAAATGCAAGGATACTTCAGCCTGAATTCACAAACATTTGCATTGTTTGGTCAGCCACTTTTTAATAAATCTTAGTGTTTAACTCATAAAAGACGTACACCATACAACAACATAGCTACAGTATGTACATAAAGTGAAGAAAACACTGTAGAATAACAACATTGAATACTCTTGTACATAGGTCACCAGAAATCCAAACAAGTTTGACTAGCATCATGTTGTTCCTGGGTAAAATTCCAGATTTATATTGAAAAATACAGGTATGACATAGACACTGTTACTGATACAAGGTGTCTCCTGTGTTCTGTGGTGCCATAAAAGCAGCCCAACAAAAAGTGCTGACTACCTCACCTAGCAGGGCTGCTCTGAATTGCACCCAGTGCAGTTAAATTGACAGGGCTTTACTGCCCACTGCCATCTGAGCTTCATGAAAAAGGCAAATAAAAAAATCACACTCTACTGCAAATGAAAAAAACTGTGCATTTTAAAGGCATATAACTCAGTAAAAAAACCCACAGAGGTATTTTGAATGTGCAATGAGTTGCTTTAAAAGTTCAGACCAAAATTCACATCCATTTTATTAGCAGAAACACTGAAAAGATTATAAGCTGGATTCTACCACCTCCTCTATGGAAAAGAAATTAATTCTATAAATACTTTTTTTTTTGTATGCTTTTATACATGCTTGGCTTGTTAAAGGTACTTAGTTCACACCAGTCCTAACGTAGCAACTGCACTTTTAATAGAGGAAAAACACCTTTACTGTCAGTTCTCTTTTTGCATTAAAAGAAGCTGAATAATTGTGGCTTGACCCTCAAGTTAGCTAGGAGTCAGGAAAATTTCAGTCTGTTGGGTGAAAGTACTTTGAAGGTTTAAGCAATTGGAAATGGGGCTCTGACTAGAAATGCCAAGAGAATATAAAACTCCAGTGGCAGCTGTCACAGTGCTCTGTTCAGTGAGAGAGTGCTGACTGTGTGTTATGAAATCAATAACAGGTCCTTTCATCAAGAAAGTATCTTGTAAACAAGATAAATCTTTTTGTAAAACCATCTGTATGGGGATTAGGCACAAACTCAAGTCTTTCCCTCACATGCACAGCAGTACCTCAAGACCAAACCTTTTGGTTTAGAAGATAAATCCCATGTCAAACCAGCTTAATTTCAAACAATTCAAATCACAGGCTAACATTTGAAAAGTGTATGAATATCTAATAACCATCCCAGGTACTGCTATCAAGAGAATAATGTGGAGAAACAGAACAAACCCCTTGGCAATACTTACTAAATGCTATGAGAATTTCCAAGTAAAAGCTGCATTTTCCTAAAGGCAGATCCACACCATGAGATGCTGAGCAAGTAGCAGCACTGTGGTGTAAACATTCCTTAGCTACCCAGTTTGCTCTACCTGGATGACACAGTGCAGCCAAGGCTCACTAGTGTATTTAAGATTTTCTTTTTCTCTGTATCTTCCAAAGGATTCTTCAATGTAGAAGATATTTCAAGTGAACAGTAACTAAAATTCCAAGTGAAACACATCCTTTTAGAAACAGACAGTGTTAATTTACCAAAGGGTAAATTAATTGATGTAACTGCAGTGAAAGGAGGACTGCTTACCCAGAAGGAGAATACAGAGAATTAGCCCTAGGGTCTAATCTGTTACATTTTAAACCCTGCAGTTTGCCTAGGATGCTCAACTTCTGAAGTATATGAAGGCTGCTTCCAGTTTTGAGTTTGTAAAGGGATGCAGCAACAAGGGATTTTTGTTAGTCCTTCAACCTGAGGATGCTTGATGAGCTCCAGTAGCAGAACATCAACAACGGGTCTGACACAGAGACCTTCATCCTGAGCCAGGCAGAGCCTTTGCTGAACATCCATCCCATTCCTGTCCTGCCCACTCTTATTTTTATCTTAGTTTTACAGTTAAGCACAGTTTCCTGGTGCCTTAAGTAGCTTGACTTCCAATGCCCTTTTCCCAGCAGGCAAAAAGCAAATCAGATGATGCATTTTGGAAGTACACTCATCTCACTGCTCTTATGCTGAGCACGAAAAGCTTTTTCCACACAAAGTGATATTTTGTCACTTAGCACTTTGCCTGTTTTCTATGACTTGACTTAAAACTATTTCCACTTTCTTGAAGAACTGTGGCCTCCTTGACCTTTCCTTCTGCAGCTTCACTCCAGTCACTTCCCCCCACCCCTGTTTAGTCCTCAAGCTGTGATATTTTGCATTTAAAGCAATTACATTTCCACATATTTGCAATGTGATCAATGCTAATCCATTCAGAGATTGCTGCTCTTTATGGATCACAATTATTAAAAAAACTTTTTAACTTTATTACTGAAATGAACTATTGTCTGTCCTAAAAGAAATCAGTGCTGTGGTTGCCATGTGCTGTTACCAGTTGCACTCCTGAGAACAATGGTTCATCCATGCTCCTGTCTGTGACAGGGACATGGCACTTCCATGGTCACTTCTGAGCCACACCAAACCCACCACCATCAATGTCACACTGCAGCTCCAAGCAGCCTCAAACTTCCATGACAACCACGAGGCCAAAACCACAGAGGGGACATCAAAGCAATACAGGTGGCTAGCTGGGCATTCCTTTCACTAAAGGAATGTAAAATCTAGATTTTTTTTTCCTCTTGGATATTTAAGTGAGGAGTATAAACAAAGGAAAGCTGCATTGTCTAAGTCAATATCTCTAAAAATAATGGCAACCCTCAAGAGGGAAAATATTAACCAGAATATCTCCATCCAACAGACTCCCTGGCAAAGTGATTGCAATCTCCAAAGATGAGGAAAGTACAGACTTCAGATCTCCCACAGCCATCACTATTCCAAACCCCTCAGGTTCAGCAACGTAACTCCAAATTCTTGATTTTTGGAATTTCCAAAACTACTTTGGCAAACAGATAATTAAAAAAATGAAATCCAATCAGCTGCAGTCAAGCCAACCATGGGTAGGCTTTAGGAGTAGATTCTCCTTTCCATGCAGAGTAGAATTAACAGTTCTCACAGTGGTGCAGAACACTGAGTGCTTTTAGGACTGCAGTTCATATCTACACCTGAGCTGCTCCAGGCTCCCCAGTGCTCTGGCTCCCAGAGGGAAGCTGCTCTCTGATCATTACAGAACAGCACATGCCAGCTTTTAACTCTCAGCATCCACAGCTGTAACAGTAATGAAACCAGTTGCAATGACACAGATTACAAATTATTATTTTTCCCCTAAAAAACTTAACTAATGTGTTAGGCAATTATTTTTAATGACATATAGAGTCACTTTCTTAGCAAATATTATGTTCATATATATATTTAAAATGCAGCACTAATTTTATGCACAGCATTAAACATATTTTGTCTTGTGAAATTCAGACCCTTCAGCTTCTAATAATGTGCTTTAGTGTAACTCTTCCTGTTCATTAAAAAACATGTATGCTATGGCTTCCTGTGCTTTAAAGGTTCAGGAAACAGAAACTCTTCATGCAGTCAAAATCTCTCTGATTTGCAGATTTTTCAGGGAATGCTAAAAAAGGTCACCCTGTGGCACTGGCCAGGAGAGGGAACAAGAAGGGCTATGAAGTGTACATCTATATTGTGGCTTGTTTTTCTGTGTTCATGTCCTCCTCAAGGAGCTTTTTTACTTTAGAGGCATTTTAACACAAGGACTGAGCAATTTAGGGATGTGATTGATGCCTTTAAGAGAGGAGCAAAGCTTGTTTTCACTCAAAACAGCTCAGAAACAAGCCCTCTTCCAAAACCAGCCATTTTTTTTGGTGTCAAGGATAAAAAGATGTGAACTATTCTGGTTAAAACCAGTAAGCAGTACAAGACAAAGAACTTGCACTTTATCAGGAGATAAATTTGCCAGAATCAACCTTATGGCTCAGAAGTTAACTCACTTATCACTTCACAGTGACTTCACTCAATGAGCTTAAGTCAGCACAAACCCAACGAAGCAATGACAAATTTACATATCTCTGAAAAGAGTATTTAGAGGGCTGAGCATAACTTATTTCAGATGGAAAGATGTCAAGCCTCCTGACTGCTTCAGGGCATGCAGGGAAAATGGCTTGTAGCTCCTGGAAGCTTTCTGATATTAACTACCTTGAGATTTTAATAAATTATAGCAGCTGCTGCTGGTGTGATTCATGATCCAGGGAAACTTCTCCTCACTGCAAGATTTCTGGGAAAGTAGACATTCATTTTATTAATGTCTGGATGCAGTCAAAATAAAGATGAAAATATGTTTCAGCATAAGGGTGCAGCAGGGAAACAGGAGGTTGGACAGTCATCAGAGAGAGGCCTGAGCTGTAAAAGTCACATCTCGGCACATATTCGAGTTTTAAGCTCTCCAAAAAGATCAACAGAGATTGGACTGAGAAATGGAATAGAAAGCTTAACTGTGAAATTTGGATCCTCAGTGAAGTTTAAAAATAATAGTGTTCCCCTAGAGGCCAGGGAACTTTATCTGATCTCTGATTAAGCTCAGAATGCAGGATGCAAAGGAAAAGCACCCACTACTCAAGAGTTGATTGTCCAGTGCCTCTTCTGACCTGTGCTCTCCTCTCCCACTTTGGTCCCAAATCACCTCCAGCACAAGGCTGGATCAGGACAGCTTTTTTGCACACAGGGTGTATGTGCTGAGGCACTCACATGTTCCACACAAGAAAAAAGGTAAGACTCTGGAGTAGGCTGCTCCAATCAGGCTGCACAGCTTTGCTTGCCATCCTCACTGCAGGGTGAGCTGTACTCAACACTCCCATGGTAAGAGTTTATACTTGGAACTATTTGCTAGGAGTCTGTAAAAAACTTACCTTTGCAGATTTAATGGAACACATAATTACTGAAACCCAGGCTGCACCTCCACAATGCAATGATGACAGATTCATTCACTTTGTATTCGAGAAAAGAAGAGAAGCCCACATTTCTCTTTCATGTTTCTCATTGCTGGATTTCCAGAGTATGTCACACGTTCTGTGCTCTACCTGCTGTTGAGACTAGCACAGCTGCTTCTGGTTGAAAAGTTTTAAATCATTACACCCAAACAAAAACTTGCTCTCAAATGTGATTGTACTAACACAGTCTCTGTACTAAAGGTTTTGCTTGAACGATTTCACTAGTGACAATGTGATAATGACAACTGGAGATTTCACAAGTACACATGGAAAACAAACAGCAGTGAAAACAAAGGCTTAGTATTAGCACCTGGCAAGACAGAGTAAAGGAAACAAACATCAGCTGTCCCTAAGTTAGAGATTGGAGGCACCTAAAAATGAAAATGGCCCTGACTCAAAGTTGTATATACAAAACATAAATAAATCTTAAAATTTTTATACATAACCAAATATATGTAAAAATAGAAGCACAGGACAAACACGTGCACTTTTCAATTGTAAATGCTTTAAATACCATTATTAAAATATGATATACCAACCATCGCTGACGCTGTGCACCCAGGAAAGCACAAAAAGATAAAAGAGACATTAGGAAAAACACGTTTCGATCTGAATGTTGTACACTAAAATAACTGCACACAGTCTTTGCTTTGGCTCAAGTTAAAATATGGGAGTTTTTCATGCCCTTTCAGCTCTTGCTCTCAGCTGGATCATACAGAACAAGTTTTGTGCATACATAAAGGCCCACTAATTAATTTTTAGTAAATAGCTGATATACAAGAGGGAGTGCCTTTCTTCACAACAGGACACAGTAACACCCTCATGCTTGGAGGTTGTGTTATTGATTGGTTGTCTCCTTTTTTAGATCAAGAGAGTACAAAGAGTGATGGGAGGTTTCCATTTCATGATTTCAGACATCTCTGATAAGGACATTTACTCCATTCCCTGATGCTTTAGGAGGTGACAGCACTCTGTAGTGTTATAGGCAAACAATTCCAAATACTGTAAACCATTACCTGCAATAGGAACTCTTAATGTGTGACATTTAAATACTGACATACCATTATTAGTGGCGACCACAGTTGCTACAATTTATTTTTCCCTAAAACAATGGAAATGTTGGTAATACATCAATGGGAGGCGCTGTAAGATTTGGAGTTTTTATTCAAGGGCTTGGTAACAACATTATAGCATTCACAAAGCTTGTTGTTGTCATTGCAAAGAAGAGAGTTTTGGCTTTTAGCTGCTCTTTGAAATTATATGGGGGACCAAGAAGGCTAAATTTCTTACTTCGCTGTGTGTTTGCCAGTGGAACCATCCTGAACTGACAAAGAAAATGTACTCAGGGAAATGAAATGGTATTTAAGCCATTTTAAAAAGCCTCTACTGCTCTCTAGGCAGGAGAGAGGAACAGAAGGAGCCTGAGAGCAAATGCTCTTGGACTTTGTGGACTCCTAAGAGACAAGAGGGCTGGAAACCCTGGGAATGCTTTCTGCTGAGGAGCCAGGATCCTAGAAATTCAAGTTTCCATTATTTCCAGCCTTTTGTTTTGCTGGCAGGCTGCTTAAAAAAGAATGGAGATAAGCAAGCTGGCAAGGAACTAGTCTGACTGCAGAATTTAATTTGTTCCAAAACTTGAGGACTTTCTCCTAGAATTGTTTCACAATTGGGTCAATAACTGAATGGACAATGTTGAGTGTTTCAGAATCAACAAACATTTTGTGATAAAGACACAACAGTTCAGAATTCTTGAATCAATTCTCAAGAGTTTAATTGCCCCAGGGTGCCACAGAGCTGTTTTTAGACAGCAGAAAATTGGCCCTGAAAGCACCTGTCTGCCTGATGCTGTGAGAAACCAAAGTGGTGGCACCGAGGGAAAGAGGAGGGTACACTGGGATGGTGGAGATTGCTGCAGCTCAAGATGAAGGTATCTGGAGGGCTCTTGGCTCAGCTCCCTTTTTCAGCTCTCTCAGTCCCTTCCCAGGTAATGGCTCATTTTGGTTACATTGCTGAGAAACCCTTCATTAGTGTAGCTATATCGGTACCAGGTGGGGCTCTTGAATCAGACCCAAACTCCAGCTCAAAGACCAGCAGATAAAATTACAAAAGGAATGGTCAGAAATAGAGGTTTGTCTATGCATTAGTATGTGCATTGTGGAACACGTTTTCAGGTAAGCATGTATTTCAAGAATAGGCACACAGCCATCAAAACCCACAAAGTCAGTAGTTACCTGCATCTCATCTAGTTTGGATTGAATGTCTGGAGGGAAATCTCCTGCTCCACAGCTAAAAGGGTCAAAAGGTTCTGCTCCAAAAAGGTCTCTCTCTGCAACAACAGAAAAGTGAGTCACTGGGAGAACAGGCATGGGCTCTGACAACAGTGCTCTAAAAAAGCCACCTTACATCTCCTTCTGAGCTGAGTAACAGCGCCACCAGATACACCACCCAGTAACCACAACTTTTAACATCCCATCTTGCAAGCCAGGTCTCGGGCAGTTTTCCAAACTTTAATACTCAAATATTTTTCCATGAACACCACTGAACTTCTGTTCAAGCCTCTCCTTATCTTCCTGTAATGCTTGTGCCTTCTAGAGATTCCATGAGAAGTTGTTGCTATTTGAAGAGGACATCATATACTGATGTGTGCTCTGGAGTCTGTGTGCAAGGAGTTCCAAAAATGAAGAGGAAGCAACTGGACATGAGTTGCCAAATTTCATCTCTACATTATGTCAACAACAAATTACCAAGCAACTAATGTTCATGTCCCCTGTCTGCCACTGCTCAGGTTAAGGACGTTTTTCTGAGAACAAACAAATACTCTTACTGAGGCAAGGCCCGGTACAGTTCCTCAGTGAACAACTTACAATAATTAAAACTAAAAATCAGAGTTTTAAAATCTTGGATAAGATAACAGCAAGAAAGGAAAAAAGTAAAAAAACCCCACCCCCCAAAACCACAACAGGACCATGAATAGTCACCTTATGCTAAAATTTCACTAAATTTAGGTGCATAAATAGAATGATTGCAAATTTCTCTTTCTCAATACCAAAAGTTTCTCACTCTTTCTTAACTGCAGTTTGCCTTCTAGTGGTCAAAAGGAAGGGGGTGTTTCTTTTTTTTGTCTGAGTAACAAGAAACATCTCCAAAACAACTGGGTTCTTTTTGCATATTAGATCAGTATAGTCCTTCATTATCTGCCGGCTCAAATATTTTTTTGGTTTTTCAGGTTTTGGGTGGTTTTTCCTCCTTCTTAGTAATAAATTTTTCTTTCCTACAGTTAAAGGTTCCATTTCTAGACACTTTTTCCATCTCACATTGGATTAAACTACACCAGTTAAAAAAAAAAGAAAGAAAATTTTGCTAACCTCACCCAACTCCACTGATTGCAGAATTTACAGAACCAAGTTTGTACAGCCTTGTCAATGGTGGAGAGAAAACCAACACCATTAGGAAATATCCTCTCCCCTAACTTCCATGGCTGCCTAACAAGAAACCTGAGAAGCATTCAGCCTGCCTCAAAACAGTTTTAGAGCATGACAGTAAGGGGGGCAACAGTGACCCTGAAGTGACTGGACAGTTAAAAACCCTTAACACCTGAGACCTGGGTGATATTAAACTGCTGGAACCAGCCCCGGTCTTGTTATCAGTGGTGCAGCACTTGCCTCCAGCTGCACAGTGGCTTGATTTTGGCATCCTTAGAGGCAGAATTTTACACCTCTGTTCTCTAGGTTCTTCAGCAGTTATTGTGCATATCAGTGAGTCAGGGCTTTGCCCTTATCAATTAGGTGTTATCAGGCTGCACACCAGGCATTTTAAATAACTGGCAACTACCATCATTTGCTCCCACAATAAAATACAGAAATTCCCATCACAAAACAAGGAAACTTGAGCAGAACTTGATTGATTACATATTTCAAAAACTGTGGCTAAACAGCTATAAACTGTCACATGGGACCAGGAGATGGCCTGGATAAGAGAGCCTTACTCCAAGAGTTCACTTGAGCCAAGAAGAAATCCAGTCTTTCCTGGCAAAGGCAGACCACCTGCATGCAAGAGAGACTTTAACTCGGATAATCTAATGTCAAAATTAGGTTCTCCCCCATCCTTTGCCTCTTTCACAGCCAAAATGGGTCTGCTCCAGTAGAACCAGTGTCCTGAAATGCTCTGATGCTCTAGCAAATAACCTTCAGATGTGTAGCAGCTTTGACTTGCAATCTAACCTCTACTGGGCACAAAAGTGATTCTGCTTTATAACCCTCAACAGCCTATGGTTCATTATGTAGGTCCATTTTCTTTCTTTCTACCTTTAAAAGGAGCAGTCAGCTTTCTCTATGGTCAGACAATTGAAAGCAGACAAGTCCAGCACCAAGGCTTAGCAAACCTTCTATGAATGTATTTAGGAAAAAAACATGAAGGACAAAACTCGTGCATTTAATTTGTACTGAATTATGACTTACAACTGTTTTAAAAAGCAAGTATTTTGCACACTATTATGGCTATTATTCATGCCTTGTTATTGGGCTTTTACTAATGAAAGCACTTTGGAGCTCATTAGCAGGAGAACGCAGAGGTTTTAACTCCTTTAACTCCTTTAATTCCTTCCTTTAGTGTGAAAGATTTCTGAATTTATACTGTATACAAGGCAGAATTTAAAACCAATTACAGTGTGACTTATTCCAAGTGACAGAGCCTAGTAAACCCTGCACAGAATCAGATTGAAAATAAAGGAGCATTACCTAGTTGAGTTTCTGTGGAAAGCTATTACTTGGGGAGCTATCCCTATCACAACTTGCTATCCATTTCAGCAGAACAAGACCACAGAACAGCTGCTTTTCTGAATTTCATTTTGAGTGTTCTAAGAGACACTGCACTGCTAAGAGTCAGGGAGGGACAAAGTTCAATGGAATATTTTCAACAGCACTGTTATTTGCCTTGGGAACAAAAGAAGAACATGTGTAAAACAGAGAAATATGAAGATTTCAGCCCTGCAGAGCTGCACTATTTCATGGGATATCCATAAGCTTATCCACCAGAGCTCACTCCACTCATGATGGAGGGTGGGCTCATTTTTAGCACAGATGGGATAAATTGGAAACTTTTTATTCCAGGCCAGAGTATTTGCATGAAAATTAGCTGTAACAAGACTATCTTGCCTAGCACACTCCCAAAAATTACTGCAGCACAGGCTGGCATTTCTTTCTCCAATAAGCAGCAACAAGGAAGTCTTGGAAAATGATTCTTTCAAATGGTACAAATAATTTTCTTTCCCTTTCTCATTCCTTTCTGGATGGAAATAAATTCAGAGGCTGCAAAATTGACCCACAAATTCAAAAGCCATGAAATGTTGATGTTTTAGAGCCTCAGTTCAAACCACAGGATAACATGAACAAGTAATAAATTCTGGGACCTGACATTCAGGAGAACAAACATATAATACTGGAGAAGAGCAACCTGCACTCTATGATAAATCCAAACTGAGCAATTACTAAGCAAAAATGCAAATATTTGCCTTTTCTGCTGCACTTGACATCCCAATCTCTACCTCAGCTCCCATCCAGGCACACAGCTATGCTGATATATGCTTTGCCCAGATGGAGCAGCTGTGATTACAAAAATGAATCACACAGAGACAAGCACCCAAAGAAATATTTGGAATAAACTGAGACCAGGAAATCCAGAAAGCCTTTCCTTTAGCTGCAGGCTACTCCATTTTTTTTTTGTTAGTTTTGTTTTTTAAATTATTACAGCCATTATTCTGACAAAATGCTGTTAAATATCTGCACGAAAGAGAACCTTGGAGCAGATTTCTGCATCTGCCAGTTGTGACCTTGGATTGTTCATGATGCATTTGTGTGAAATAAATATTGAACAACTCAATAGAGAATAATTCTCTCCAGATCTTTTCTGAGATATGAAAATAATCCTGTGCCAACAAGAAACAAGTTAATTCCTCCTTTAATGAAATAAAACTAATAAATTATTTCTGACCATTTGGATAACTTACAAGAATATTTACAACCTTTTACTCCATGAAGGACAAGCAGCATGCAATGCCTAGTGTTGCATTTTTGGTTGCATTTCACTATGTTGCAATTATTACCTAAAGAGTAACCTCCTGAACAAAAATGATGCCATATTCTCCTTCAGACAGGTAAACCCCATTTCTTTGCTATTGCTGATACAGCCAGTAGTGAGCAGACATTTACTGAGTAGCCCTGTAGGAACACTGCTGAATATGAACTCAAAATCTCAACATTTAATTCATTTTTTTAAAGTTTAAATGCCTTGGAAATAGTTGTCCTTAAAAAAAAAAACCAAAAAAGTAAAACCAAAACCAACCCAAAAGCAAAAGGTAAGTCACTGTTGCTCTTCTCTAGTATTAAAAGGCTTTCTTAACTACATCAGTTTCTTTACATGCTTGGCAAAACCAGAGGTACCATTTATCACTGCACAATTTTTATTTTTTTTTTTTTTTCTTGGAAATTACCAAAGGAAGAACTGGTAAGCAAAATCCTAACTCTGGGCATTTCTTTTTATGGGAAGCTGAACTGCCATCCTGGTGCCAGTAATTACCTATGGAATTTGGTCTTGGAGGAATGGCAAGTGCTTGGTATTGCTGCAGGTTTCCCACAGGTGTCCACGCCTTTCTGGAGCACTGTTATTTTTGGCTGGTTTCTCAAACTGGCCAGTGGATGAGTAAGATGAACTTTGGCTTTTGAAAGAACATTTTGCTTGAGCAGCACAAGTGCCCTCCCTGGGTAACAGGCCCCACTTAGACCAAAGGAATAAATGGGTGATACTAACAAATAAATGGCAAATCCTCATCTTTCTCCTTCTTTACTACTGAGTGTGAGAAAGGTGAAAGTTAAATAATTATAAAATTCCACAAAATCACCATGAAACTTCACCAAACCAACTCTGCTTGAGTGCCGTGACAAGGAAAGTAGAGATAGGAACAGGAAAAGATGATCTCAGAAAATGGAGACTCAAAACTTTGGCTCCTCTTGGTTGCCAGCCCTCTGAATTGTACTGGAGAAAGAAATGCCAGCTTGCTGTACCAGCAGCAGTGACAGAGCAATGCATTATTGCTGTACACTGTTACAGGAATGGGACATGGCACAGCCTGAACAAGCTTACGGGAGCTGAACTTTCTCATCTGGGACAGTAAAGCCCTTGTTTGATGATGAAATAGTCCTCTCCTGTTTCAGTGACACTCTGAAATATGCCAAAAAGCATTAATAGCTGATGAACACTGTAATTTTTAACATAGAAAGCACCATGACACAGACTGAAAGAGCAGGGGTCAAAAGCACAAAGACCATAATGGGCTTTTTAATCTCTCCCTGAGGTGGCATCTCTGAACTACATCATCTCAGCTGAAGGCAAATCAGTGAAATGCAGAAGCAGAAACTACTTTAAACAACAGACAATATCGCTGTCAATAAGCAACTCCTTTTTTCTTTTTTAATATTACCAAACCAACTGCCTAAACAATTACAAATCCCATACAGCTGGAATTTTCAAGATCCCTCAAGACTGACTGCTGACTCTGACAAGATTTCTATGGAACTGAGCAACAATTTCAAGAGAACTGAGCTAGGACAATAGGTTAAAAAAAAAATCTTGACCTATAATTCAATTCAAGTTAAGTTACCATTCCTGAAGCTGTATATGCATATTTAGATCTATTTTATGGCATTGCCTGTAGTTTCAGAGAAACAGTCTTTCAACTATTTAATAAAAAGCCATAAAATTTTCCCAATAGAGCAGTTCTATTCTAATATTTTATTAGCATATTCTAATATTCTTTTAAATTATATGAAAATAGTTAATACACACTATGCTTGATAGATGTAAAATTCTGTGAGTATACCTTCTGAGAATCTCACAGAAATTCATTAATTATTTTTAAATATTCTCTTTTAAAAAAGCAGGGCTCTTTATTGAATTAAGAGTCTCAACATTTACTTTCTATTTAGAAGGGGACAGACATTGTGGACAAAAGAACCAAACAGTGCATCAGATATGGGCTAGGGAAGACATTCACTGACTGAAGTTATAAAATGCATTTTTTTTTTTTTTTTTTTGTGCACAGCTCCCATTCACAGATAAAAATTCTACATTTTAGAGGCATGCCCCAAAACAGCACCATCTCCTCAAATGTGTTCCATATGGTGGCAGGCAGTAACATGAATGTCCCTTTTCCACTCTTGAAAAGCAATCTACAACAGAAGATACAAACACAGACTGGTATTTCCACAACCTCTAACACCACTTGCGCATGCCCCACTCTCCTCTACCTCAAGGGATTTCCAAAGCTTTTAAAAAAGACTTTCTTGACTCCGAAAAGATTTCCAGTGAAGCCAAGAACCTTACCCTAGATGCTTTCAAGCCTTTGCAAAATAAAACTGCTGTTGTTAATAATATTTTAAAGACCTTTTAGGAGTGGTTGACAGATCTGGAGAGGTTCATCAACTGTAGCTAAACAGAGCTATGATATGAAAAGCAATAATGAAAACAGCATTCCAAGTCTCCTTGAGGGATTTTCTCAGCTCTCCCTTGAGCATCACCATCACCATACTTACTCCACCTGCTGCCTTCCCCAGAACTGCAGCTCTAGGTGCTAGAACCACGACTTGACAAGGAAAGAACTAACAGGAAGTAAAAGTATTCCTTGAAGTACAGAAAAGAGACTGCAAAAGAAAAGCCAAGTTAAAATCCCCAACCCAACTCCTTCCAAGTGTATATGTCATACTTTCACAGTGAGTTTGTTTACAATGCAACTTGGCAGCAACATCAAGGACTTTGGGAAGATGGTATAAAGATGAAACGGCATTAGTGAATGTGATTTTAAAAAAACTGTATTTTGGCTTTTCATGCAAAACATACGTAAAACTTTAAAGATGCTTTATTAAAAATATAATGTAAGCAAAAAGTAAGTCAGTTTTTACAAAACTTACTGATCTCTGTAGATCTACTGGGTACTGGAGGAGGCTGTGTACCATTGCGAGTAGGTGTTGATGACTGAGGGGATATGGGAGAAAAGGGAACCATATCAAAGATGTCAGTGGAGGGTGATTTAGGTGTCACACTGCCTGCCTACAATAAGGACAATAAATATTAGGGCAACGTTTCACATGAAAAAGATCACAATAGTGAATTCTTCAGCATGCAGATACAAGTCACATTTTGGAAAAAAAAAAAGTTAAAACCAACCATCAGCATGCAAACCCCAGCTCCTGCCACCAAGCAAATGGCATTTGCAGTACCGACTGACACATGCTAACACTTCCCAGTACAAAAGCAACATTGTCATTTTTCCATTTCCAGTTGAAGATGTATCACAGGTACACCTGACAAAGCTGTGGCAAGCAGTTCTCTCTTGCAAACAAATGAGCACAGACACCTTCACAAGACCCAGTTGAGGTAATATGGCAACAGCAATGTGCTCTGCTCTGGAGAGCACAGAACCAAGTTAAAAAAAACACTGGGATTGTATCTTTTATTTACTAATTCTTCTTTATGTGATCTCTTATTTGGTAGCTTACTGAAACAGGTATGATCAAAGCTTTAAAAATGTTTTGCCATAAGTAATAATCTAGATGTGATATACTGAACATTAATATCCAAAGTAAACCTGTTGTCCTCAAAGGTAAAACTGAAGAGATTTCATTCAAAAGGCCCAGGAATTTGGAAGGGTTCAGAAAAACACTGGGAATGCAAGAAACCCCAAACCCACCAATTACTACAGTTCTACAGCCATATTTGGTTTTGAATGGTTCATTCCTCCTGCCACCAGTCCACTACTTCAGGGTACAAGCAAGGCAAAGTCACGTCAAAACATACTGAACACTAAAGACAGAGGATGAAACAGATTGAAACTGAGACTGACAAGCTGAAGGAAAAACTAATTTGCATGTTCACGTTATTGCTGAGACAATGCAGAAACTCCCTGTGTATTAGAAAGGCAAGCCAGGCACAACAAAAGCCTGCAGCTTTGAAAAAAGATTCAGTTTGCCCAAACTATCCACACAGAAATGCTGAAGCACAAGTTAAATTAGTCACATGGATCCTTTTATTCAGAATACACAAATATGATAGCCTGGCAAGCAGGCAGTCCTTAGCACTGCTCATCCATGAAAATCCCATGGATGAACCCTTATTTTGGAATGCTGCTTTCTTCACTGCCTATACTGCAGACATGCAGCTGCCCTGGGACAGCTCACGTCACAGATTCCTAAGCCAAGTCAACAGCTGGTCCTGAAGGACCCCTGTTTTTCTCTGGAGGTTCTCTGCAGTGGCTGCTGAGCAGCAATATTGATCCACAGCCTTCCTCTGAATGCACTGTTAAAAGAATTAAAAACGCAGAGCTCTCAAGTCCTACACTTCCTATTTCTTGGAGGTTCTGTGATTCTTAGGAATTTTGAATTCATATTTTAAATTTGGATTAATATTTTAAAATTGGATTAAGAGAGACATCTAACTGTTAAATAGCTAAAAGAACCTAAGGTATTTCTTCCCAGATATATAGAAGCATAGCAAGAAAAAAAAAATCTACATTTAACATGCTGCTTTTAATTTTTTGCCTTTTAAAAAAATTCTGAGTCATTGCTATTCTGAAGCATGACTATAGGTGAATTAATTTCATAAAAGAACCAGTTTTCAAGATTTTAACACATCCAGAACCCTTAGTGCCCTCAACTTGAGTTACTATTGGAGTTTCAAAGATGATGTGTTGTGAAAACATTTCAGTGCAGAGTTTAGACAGCACAGGCTCCTGTTAGTGCCCATGGGCCTGGCATTAACCCTGCAGAGAATCAGGATAATCTAAGTGTGGCAGATGTCATCTGCTCCCACTCACAGCAGGGCAAGGGACCAAAGACAAACATAATAAAGAAGCACACCCCTTCCTTCATCTGAACCTTGCTGTGATTGTAGATGGGTTTTGGTCAGCATTAGGAAGGTGGGATCAGGTTTAGGGCATAAATAAATGCTTACAATCAACCTCCATTTCCATCAGCACCCATGGATAATCCCACAATGTCTTGGGGATCATATGTGTTAATGGAGAATCTTATTATTTGCTAAATGTTTATGGCTATCTAGAAGACAGATAAACAGCATTTATATTTAGTTATAAATGTGCTGTTTTAGGCAAAAAAGGAAAACCCAAATTTTAGACTAATTTCCTGGTTACATTCCATTTTGTTAAAGTCACTTACTGCCCATTTTGATTCTACTGATATAGTTTAATTAAAATTGTAAGTAAGTGAATTAAGAAATGTGTATTTTGAATACATACGAGCACAAAAAGCATTTTTATTTAGTGAACACATGCAGAAAGCCAGGATGGTCGCCAAATAAAGCCAAATATTACTTGCAAATGGAAGAAAAGTTGAGATATAAGCACATGAATACGAAAAAAGGAGGCAATATGCTCATTTCATATTTGAGAATAATTTTTCAACCTTCATTTTGCACAGTTTTTATAAAGTATGCTAAAAGTTATTTAATGGATCACTGCTTTTCTATTAATCCATGGGGAGAAGAAGCCCTTGAAGCTGGACCTTTAGAATTGTTTTGAATGGCTATTGTTCATATTAAAAAAATAACAAAAGATTGATAGATAACTAAGATCATTAATTAATGGACTAATTTAAACATGTTGGAAAAATAATAATTTTAGTTTTCTGGGGATGGAAGAGAAAAAACTCTGTAGAAATAAGAATAATTAGTCACAAATTCCATATTTTAAGAGTAACCTAAGATTCATCTGCCCCATCCTTTAGCCACTGTACAAAATGCACATTTTTCACACAAGTTAATACACAACAGAGAACAAAAGAAAGCCAAAAATAAAAAACCAAAACAAAACTGAAAAAGCTTTTGCACAGCAAGATTACACGAGGTCTTGGGCAGCTGTATTCACTGGCAGGCTTTGGAAGACCACTTTTTGAAGGTGGTGGTATTAACAATCCAGGTGGTAGTCTAGAGTCAGGAGAACTCCTAGGAGTAAGCGTAATGGAAGAGATATCTAAACAAGGAGGTGAGTCCTCATTGTTACACCAGAAAAAAGTAGAGGGTCTTTGAAACATATGTTCATCATTATCACACTTTATGTGCAGCAGCTGAAAAGGAATCACAGAAAGAGAAAACATTCTGAGGAACAGAACATGGTAACGTCAGGGAAAGAAGAAAAAAAGAAACACATTTCATATTTTAAAAAAACTTGTCAGCAACTTGCTGTTCAGTGCTATAGTTACAAGATACAGAACTTGAAAATACTTCAAAACAAAATATAAGAATATGCCACATGAAGAGGTAACCAGTACCAGCTGGAACAAAGACAACTTGATCCTTGACCATTACACCAAATAAAATGAAGTCAGACATCTTTCCAATAGACTGTGTGTGTGAGATGCCAAGAAATGTCTAAATCCAAGAAGATATGACCAATCTCTCACATCTGCACTTGTAGATTAGCAGGTAGGCCCAAACCTGGGGAGAAGAGTTACTGTGCTGGTTCATGCACAGGTCAGACTTCTAAGTGATTGAGGAAAAATTTACCATTTATATCCCACCCATGCTGAAAGAACAGCTCATTCCTAAACTAAAATCTTCAGAGAGCAGATTAGTCTTTGGATCTAAACAGAAGGGATCGCACACTTGTGCAGAAAGTTCTTCTTGGTCACAGCCAAGGAGAAGGCAGGAATGGCACTGGGCTGGAGGTGTCCTGCCCAAACCCCTGTGACTGGCCCAGACTGAGGCAGGGGCAGATAAAAGCAGCAGGAATTCTGAAGATTGCTTTTGCTCCTTTCATACAACAGATATGCCATGATTATTTCATTACAAGTCTGCATAATGCAGTAGAGCAGGACTCAGACAATTATTTTAAACCATTTTTTTAGTGTTATGTAGGAAACAAAATGTTTCATATCCTTTTAAAATGAGTCTCTGCTTCTTTCTTCACTTTACAGATTAACCTGGCTAAGGGTACAGGTGACTAAATGTAGTAACATTGCCATACTTGACAATATCAAAACAACCCACAAAATTCCTTACTCAAAACTTACAATTCAGCATTAAAGAAAGAAAAAATGGTTTTCATCTCAGCTTCAAAAATTGCCATACTGAAATTGTGAAATGGAAGGTTTTGGAACGGTAATCAATAAAAAATAAATAAATCAAAAAACCTACAGTAGAGAATTTTGATTATTGTTTCAAGGGTATCACCAGACTACGGGTAGAAGAGTTGCAGTGCTACTGTCCATTACTGCCATGAAATCCTTGCTGCTATGGGGAAACTATGGGGGAAAAAGAAGCCCTCAGAATAACAAATGCTCAAAGATGCTAAATACAGTGTAATTAAGAAAGTCAAATACTCTCCTGAAATGCAAAACGGCAAAGGAGATGTAGTTTTCATAAGGAGGCAAGGGTGTGACATGAAAAATCACACAGAAAGCAGCAAAATGCCCATAGGACACCAAGTAGCAAAGCCATGAGGATTACGAACATGTATCAAATCCAGGCAATGGAAAACTTCAATACAAAACTAGAACATACAGCCCTGGTGTCATGTGAGCCCTGAACAGGAGCACTCATACCTTCCTATTCAATAAAATATTCTATAAACATTAGCAGTTTCATTAATTAACTGCTGCATCTTCAGTTCATTTAGTACTTTTTCAGTGGCATGAGATATGCCATAGGCAATTTCAAGTTCATTTTCTTTAATATCATATATGTAATAGATTTTTTATTCCCTCATGAAGAAGTGCTCAAACAATAGAACACAGAATATTATAAAATTGAAAAAGCTGAAGATAGGTCAAAAAATCACCCCAAAAACTATGTGCATTTTCCCACTTGGCAATCTTGGTGGAATCAAGTGATATGCATAAACACATTCCAAAATGGTTTTTGAAATCTGCATACAGGTCCAACATCTCTCTTAGGGTTTTCCCATGAGTGTGGTAAAGCTTTCCAGTGAGGGTCATTGGGGCAGGTGGCCCAGGCTTCTAACCACAAAAAAATCTTGGAGGAAAGGTCTAATTAATCAGTATCTTTAATGCTCTGCTTGAAACTGCAGGGTTTTTTGCACCACCTCCATGCAGGAGTATCTATTTATTCCACACTGCTTCTTTGGTAATATTTATGGTGCATGAAAGAACATTGATCCTTCTGGGGCTGATACTCCCAGCATTTCTTCTCCTGCTGCTCTCCAGTTCTGCTTTCCCCATGTTTCAGTGTTCTCAGGGAACCCTGGCAATGGAAGCTGCAGCAAATAGGGCATGATGTGAACCCACTCTGCCAGGGCTGCCCTGAACTCTGGAGGCTCCAGTTACACCCAGCATCAGCATCCAAAGGCTCCCTGTGACACAAACTGGAGCAGTGTCCCTACAGGCAAACAGTGAGATGAGAACCCAATGGTCCTCACATAATCAAGACCAAATGCAAAAAAGACCAGCGATTAAAGCATTGCCAAGCCACTAAAACAGATGAGAAGTAAACAACAGATACACAAGTCACAAACTTTAGCAGTGCATGCAAAGGAGTGAGACAAAGGAAACATTGCATGCCAACATTTCCCATGGCATGTGGAAGCACAGCTCAAGAGGTGAACTAAGGAAACTTGGATTGGGATTGCATGTCCTCGACAGAGCCACTCAGGACACCAAAACCAGTGATAGTTCCTGTTGTATAACACTTCTGCATTGGCAAACACATCCTCTGAGGGACTAACTTCCCAAACTTTGAGGAGGACTGCTCAAAACCATGGACCCAAACACAGAAAAAATGATCACTAAGCAGTTTATTATTTACTGAATGTGCTGAGCAAACGTAAATCTAATTAGCTACAATATCCTGGGAGAAAAAGAGTGAAGATTGATAATTTGATGTTCAACTTTCACAATATATTTTATGCAAAAATATTTCATTATACAATCCAGTTTTCTCTCTTGCATTTCCAACTATGATCTCATTGCCTTAATGGCTTCTTTTATAGGTTCAGAAAGAAATTTTATTTTTCCCATAGAGTTTATGAACTGACAGAAAAGGCACCTAAATTAGATTGATGTTGATTTGGCCATATGGCTAGATTTAGAGCAGCTACAGGAAAATTTTCAAAGTGTTTATTAATATCAAGCAAAGAGAGAATCCTGATGGTAATTGTATGCCTCAAAAGCAGAACTTGATTTCTGCCAATGCTTTTCACCCATTTACACACTGCAAAAATGCAGAGGGTAGGTAATTGCATTATTCACACATGCATTTTGCACCCATTTCACTCTGTCAGTATTATTTGAAAATATGTCCTCAAATAAACCCTTAGCTGGCCTGCAAAAAAACTGCAATACAACCAAGAATCATCAGAAAAGCAGTTTTAGACTGAATTTCCCTTTGTACATCCCAATCAAACCTTTAACTTGCACTACTTATCAACTGGGTATAGAAAAGTCATCCCTAAATTTTTAAATTATTACTACTTTCAATCTTTGTATGCAAATGCTGTTTTTTGTTTTTGATTTTTTTTTTAATAGTGAAACTAAGGACCCACAAACTCCCAATACTCTAATTTAGTACTGCAACTTAAAACAATTTAATTAAAACAATGAGTAACAGATATTTTAGCTGGAAAAATGTTCTCATGAAATTATCAACTCAAAATATTTTTGATTCCATGCTTAAAATGAACCTTTAAGCTTACAATGCACTGCTTGCATTTTCTTCTCTTAGTTAGACCATGCATGGATTTTTGGATAAGTCATCAATTTGTACACATTTTGATGTGAAGGATCAGAAAATTAATGTGTTTTAGCATTATGTTTTGCAAAGAAAGCATTCAACACTGGTACCCAACAATCCAATATGAGCACAGGGTCAACTCCTTTTAGAGAAGTAAATCTGTCACAAAGCCACATATTGCAGTCCAGCCTGGCACATCACATTTTGTCTATAGTTTGTGAAACTACAGACAAAATGTTTGAAACACGTTTTGGAAGTAAAACAGGATCTGAATTTTAGGTCTTGATAGTATCAAATTTGATCCTGAGCAAATGGTTTTATTTCATATTTAGCTACAAACATATTTTCAGTGACAACTAAGAAAGTTGATTTCAAGTGACAGCATGGATGTATCTACTTAGAACTGAAACATGTCGAAACTATTGTTTAAATGTGCAGTGAACCAGATGCTTAAAATCATACATATATTTAGTTATCCATCCACAGGTTAAAGATGCTTTCACATTCTATTTTTTTTTTATATTGAAGTGAAAACAAGAAACATAACCTGGTCCTGCTTGTGGGAAAATCTGGGAATCAGAAGACTGAGCTGTCAGAAAGAGAATTGGCTTGCTTTAAAAAAAACAAACAAACAAAAAAAAAAAAAACCAACAAAAAACCAAAAACCAGAAAACAAAAAACCAAAAACCAAAACAAAATAAAAAAACCACCTCCAAACCACACAAACAAACAACTATGTCAAGGGTCAGTGATATAATAAAAAAAAAACCTGCTGCACTTCTAATTTCCCTAAGTGTCTTCTCCCTTCTTCATTTTATTAAAAACTAATGGGAAGACTAATGTGTCTAAAATAATGAAAGATGCTGAAATCAATGCAGGAATGAAGAAATTATAGACTGGCACTGTGTGCAAATGGCACCATGGTTTCCCAGTTACTGCCAGGTGGGAAAGGCATTCTGTCCTGGATGTCTTAACAGATAAAGCACGACAGAGACATCATGTGCTGTCTGTCACAGCAGTGTGTCATAGGTGCAATAAACTCTAACAGTCCATCAGGCTCCTCTCCTGGGGATGGAAAACACTTCCCATTGGCAGCACTCTGCCTGCTCAGACCCCCTGGGTCACTGGGATGGGCTCTGAGGAGGAACAGGACACAGCCCAGAGTGATGCCAGCGGTTCTATTGCCATGTTTGTGCACAGCCCCTGCAGCACCCCCTGCTCTGGGAAGGACATCCTTGTTTAATCACGTTGCTGTTGGGAGCTCTGCAGTCCCACATCAGCTGCTGACTGCCAGGGGCTGCTGTGGCCATGCACTGATCACAACAGCGAGGGCTCAGCCAACAACCTGTACGACAGGGAAGCCACTTGAGCACATCTGCAAACGTTGAGAGAGCACAAACAGCAAAGCAAGCAACCAAATACAAAAAGGAAAGCACAAGGTATGAAAATCCAAGGTACTCTTTAAGCACAAACAGAAGCAACTTTTAACCATCTGTAGTTGGCTTCTGAAACTGAACATTTTTTTACAAATTGCCGTGATGCCAGTTAAAGGCACATGTTCTTTTATCACATTATGTGTCAAGGATCAAGGCTTAAACTTTCCATTGCCCACTGAACAATCCCTTCCCTACACCCCAGCATGCAGAAGAGCTGGACTGCCAGATAAGGAGCTCCAGCTGTAAAAGACTAATAAAATAAAATAAATCAAAATGCTTATAATGTCTAAGGAAAGCTTCAGAAAGAAGTTGTATGGCACTGGCATCTCTGCATAATTCAACAGTGTGACATGAAAAATGCAAGAAAACTTAAAACTTAGCTTAATAAATCTGTTCTGAATCACAAGAGTGTTTATTTTACATTCACAGTGTGTAATACCAAGACTATCTGCATGGAAAGAAGCCTTCCCCCATCCACCCACCCTAAGCACCAAAAGTGCTTAGAAAGGGGCTCAAACAAGGCATTATTCTTCATGTTGGATATTCAGCTTCATTTAAGCTATTTTATTTCAGAAAATACTATCAGCAGATCTGAAAAGTTTACTCTAACAAAATAATCAATATAGACAATAATAGAATACAACAATATAGAATAATCAATGACAATATAAATCTGTTACTTTAATTTTGACAACACAGCAGCAGCAGTACAGATATTTTTAGTTTAAATTCAGAAGAAATTCTAATTATTTAGTTTAAAACTAAAGTAACATTTTTCATTACAGAAATTATGTGGAAATAGGGAGAAAAATTTTTGCATCGCTTCTTTTTTCTGATAGGAATTGACACTTTGCAGAACCATACTTGAAATTATAGTTGATTTGAATGAAAAGTGTAAAAAATTAATTGCAAACTATAAAAGGCAATCAATTGTTTATAATTTTGTTCCTTCATACATATTTGTTGCTCACATAGTAGAAAAGGAGATAGGTGTCATGACATTCACTGCTATTCCAGGCATATTGACTGATAATCCTTTTAATGGACTCAAACTGCCCTAAAAATATTTATGCTTCTTTTTCTCTGCACTGAAGCCACTTGACAAATCTCACCAGTCCATTCCTTCATTCATTCTTAACCTAGCAGTTGCATTGGCATAGAATTATTCTTAGACCAGCACACCTGAGAGCTCCGATTTACCATCTGCACAAGATCTGGTTCAGAAAGGACCTGCCTGAAAGCTGCCTCTTGGTAAGGTGCCAAAGTCAGCAGTGCTTGGTGGGAACTGCTGTGGGGCTGGAGCTGAGAAACACCTTTTCCTAAAAACGTGCTTGGTTTTGGTTGGTTGATTGGTTTGCTGGTTTTGTTTCATTTTAATTTTTGGCTGCACAACTGTAGGAAGAATGTTGTAAAAGGAAAGGAGCTTATCCAAACTCCTGCTTGAAGCAGGATCCGATTAGCTGAGCCTGTTGAGGACCATGCTCAGGGAAGATGCAGCAGCTCCAAGAGTACAGAGAGCTCCAGCCTCTGGGCATCCTGTTCCAATACTCATCCATTTATAGAAATCTTTTGTGTCAGAATGGATGCAGATGTTGAACAGGCTCTTAGGTAGCTCTTACTGCAGGTTTTAAACATTTGTGATATGAAATGTTTGGGGCTTTCATTGTAAAGATAAAGGAGTAAATAAAGCAATAAAATAAAAGTGCAAATTAATAGCCAACAGTAATTACTGAAATAAATTAATTAATATCAATAATTATCAATATTCTATAGTTTTGTTGCAGCACAAGTGCTATTTAAGCAGTATGCTTAATCACTACACCAATAGTAATTAACAATAAAGCATCATCTACGGAGACCTTACAAGTGGTCAGCAAATTAATAAATTCAGATCTTAACTCTTTAATATGGAATGCAACATCATTGTCTTAAAAGACAATAAATCATGAACTACTGGATATTATTTTGGGGGCATTAATCATAATTTTCCTTATTTTTTTGGATTAACAAAATGATAAATTTCTTTAATTTACATTAAATTTTAAAGAAAATAATTGATTGCAATGGATTTAAGAGCCTATTTATTTGCATTCAAGTATACATTTAGTTATTAATTCATAAATAAATACAAACTGCCATCCTGATTGAGGAAAATTAAAGATGAAAGAATTGACTAACTTGATATTAAATCTAGGATTAAAATTGATTACCTATCACGGAATGCTTAATAAGTGAGAAGACATTAATAATTTAAAATGTTCACTGTTGTGGTTACACAGTATTTATAATTTATGGTGCTCTCTCCTCTAAGCAGATTTCAGTAAAATGAAATGGCAGTGCCTCATGGGAACAACCATCTGATCAACACAGTGTACAGACACTACTGAAGAAGTGCCAGCACCACTGCAAATATGCTTGTACACTGCCCACAGTTTTCAACATCCATTTAAGGGGAAATGGTGAACATTCAGGGCAGGAACAAGGCACTCCAAAATGCACAGCTGAAAAGCAGCTCCTCTTGTTCTGAGATTTTGCCGCACATACGTTAAGAAATTGTATTTATTTCCACAGCTGCCTAAAGCTGTACAGATGGAACACACTTGTAAAAAAAGGGGAATGACTAGGACCAGTCTGCAGTGCAACCTGACTTTTTGGAGGCTCTGCCTGGGTGTCAGGAAGTGCCAGCCAGTAATTTAAACAAGCTTCTGTCCTGACCATCTACAGGAACCACAGAGCAGCTGGGATTTCCAGCGAGTCTTGCTCTTCTTTGCCTAAAACCCAGCAGTAGTTCCCAAGGCTAATGACTGCCTGGCAGGCAGATGGTCAGCCACAGGTGACCCTGTGCTTGTGACAAAGTCGTGAGGAGCTCCCAAGCAGCATTTAGGAACCAGATCCTTTCAGTGCAGAATGGTTCTTCACCCTCAGATCCCTGCTCAAGTGAGCATTTACTGTACTGAGGAGCAACAAATAGGTATGGAAGGGTCACAGATGGAGAGACTGCAATCTGCACTTCTGCTGGCTCAGAACATGCCACTGTTAGTTCAACATCCCTTCACCAGAGCGTTACTTGATCACTGCATGTTAATGGCAATCTCTAGGAACAGCAGGGATGCCCATCATGATTATAAAGTGATTAGAAATACAGAGTGACTTCAGGCACAAGAGTTATGTTGTGTACTTACTGGAGATGCATGTACTTGTGTTATTCTTAACTGGTTTTCCAAATCTTGAACTTTATTTTTCAGTTCTGCATTTTCAGTTTCTAATTCTTGAATCTACAAAGCAAGCAGTTATTCAGCAGCTATTGGGATAGGTATGGTTTTCAACAACAGCATTCACTGAGCATAAGTTTCATCAGAGATCTGGTGATTTAGAATCAAGGTTTCACTCACTATCTGACTATAAAACAGAATTAAATTTCAGTAGCCTCTCTATTTCCACCTTTCTTTTTATTGTTCTTTTAGGACAGCAAAACAAAAAATATTTTTTAATACTTTTTTTTTTTTTTTTTACCTCAGCAATCTGAGAATAATGCTGGAAATTATGCTTCCATAAAAAGCAGACAATAAAAATAAAGCAGCATGTACTTTTATCTCTTTTTTTAAAAAAAAACATAGTTCAGAACTTACTCTTTTCTGTAAACCTGCAATTTGTTTCCTTGTTTCAACATCTTTTCCTCCGGATTCCAGAAATTTCCTGTAAGCTAAGTCAAACGCTTGACCAATTGTTAAAGTTATCTCTTCTGCCTTTACATAAAACATAAGACTGAAATTAGTAAATTAGGAATATTTGCTGGAGCTCCATTCATTTCAGAAGATCACAAAATATTTTATACCATGTATTATATCCAAAGGCTATGCCCCATCCACCATGAACGAAGCCAACACTACAGAGCAGCATGACAAGCACCCTTTAGCAAAATGCTATGAAAGCATGTAAAAACACTTTGGATAAAGAAAGGAGACTAGGTAGTACAAATCATGTCTTCAATTTCCATAAACACAGATACCATACTGCACCATGGCATCTCCTGATGATTTCTGAAGCAAATACAGCTGTTCAATCATTAAATAAGGTCTTTTAGATTAAGGAAATATTTCCATGTCAATGGATTTTTTGACCCTTATTGATTTTAAATCTGGATTTCAACACTTACTTTTGTGAGTACTATAAAAGCTCACTCAGGATACTGCAGACAAGTATTTATCTGCCCAATTATTCCCAACTACATACATCCAGAAAAAATAAAATCCCCAGAAATTGCATTTGTGCGTGAAAAACATAACAATTTACTTGTTCTATGTTGATTCATATCCTGTGTTATGATGTGTTTATACAGTCAATGCAGACTACCTATGTTAAAAATGATGGGGGTAAAATAAGCCTACAGGAAGCTGAGGGAGGACACCAAAGTTTCAGAAACAAGTGATGCTAAAGCAGGAGACAATAAACCGTGAACATATGGATACACCACTTGCTTAGAACTTTAGCAGAGAAAGTAAACACAGTGAGGAGTAACTGTTCTGTCTCAGACACCAGAGCATGTCAGTGCTTGGTACAATGAGCTGTCTGGGAATGCTCTGTGGTGTTAAATTTGAGAGATGTGGCAGGGAAAGGGGTGGACAAAGAAGGGAAAACCTTGCTGTGATAAAATAATTTTAAAAACCAAAAGAACAAACAACACACAAAACCGTCAACACTAAAATCAGAGACAGACATCAGCAGAAAAGCCTGCAAGGGTATCTCAGCCCTAGAGTTGCAGTAATCTTTGCAAACAGCTGTGCAAACATCTCAAGCCTGGTGGGATGGAGCCTTCTCTCAGAGTACTGTAGATGCTTCCCCCAGCATGTTGAGCTGGGCAGTGAGAGAAATTATCCCAGAAAGCCACCTCAGATCCCTGAAGAAAGAGACTCTTCCTTAATTCAACACATCTAAGTTGCAAGACACTATACTGGCATGAGAAATTGTGCCCCAGCTAAAAGGCAGGCTGTTCATGATTAACCATTCCCACCTCACTGCAGGGCAGACCCATCAGCAGCACAGTGACCTGGAGCCCTGCAGAGCCTCCCGTGTACTTACACACTTCTCACTGTCAAACACATAGCACAGGTGCTTGTTGGATTCTGAGTCTTTGCATATGAAAGTAAATATTCTCTTGTCAGTTTTGTCATCAGCACAAAAGGATATCCTGTGGAGCTGACAGTTGTGCTGGACCTCCTGCAAACAAACAGAAAGATAGCTTTTAAGAAATGACAGCACTCATTTAGTATAAAGAGACACAAAGGAAAGCACTGGATTTCCTCATAAAAGCAGACAAGCTGCAGTAGTGTTTTTCAATGTCTCTTATTGCACATGAGAGCACCCAAAAATGGACTTAGAGTGTAATAGAAGTTAACAAACTCATCTCTGAAAAAAAAAAAGCTCCTGTCTTTACTGAACATAAACAGGAAGTTTTTATTTGGACAGCATTTATCTATAAGTGTTTATTTGGACAGTAATTTCTGTTCTAGAAAATTGATTTTATTATTGCTTTGCATCCCTCTGCAATTTATTTAAGGCCTGATTATGTAAAATAATCTGTTATATTTCCAGATGCACAACATCTTTAAATTTCATCATCTCCCATGTTTTGTTAAAATGGATTTACTGAAATGAGTCCTTACTTTGCCACATTAAATACAGAAAACAGAAGCAAAATGACTTTGCTAAGCAAATAAAGAGAAATAACTCGGACATACAAATACTTGAGATGCCACCTAAGCAGCTTTTAAGCAACATTTGTATATTTTTGCTACTACATTTGATTTTCCATTAAAAAGCAAGTCCCAGATATTAAAAAAGTTGCAACAGCAGTGTTCTTCAGCTGAGAGAGCTTGACTAGACTGAATTAAGCTATCTCAACTATTTTTTTGTTGTTTTTCTTCAACAAGTCTCTTCTTGGTATTTTATTTTATTTGGCTTATTACATGGGAAAGCAGTATTTGCTTTAAAGGAAAATATGTCGTCTGTGAACTATTATCTATTAAAAAAAGAAAGTCTCTCTGCAGCACTGGGGTTCCCAGCTTGCTGGAAGGCCATAAACAAAGTCATGTCCTCTCTGCACACAACCACATAGCCAAAAAATGCACCCTACAGGCAATCCTGTCCCCTTACCCCAAGTGAGTTCATTTTCTCACTCTTTACAGCTGTTCTGAGTATTCTATTTCTCCCATGTCCCAAATCTCTGTCCTGTGGTAGCTCTTTAATACACAGAAATAATAACTTGTGCTTGCCCTGGCACTACGAGGTTTATAGATCCATATAATTATTTTTTATCATTTAAAGACAGAGCCACTCTTCTGTAATCCTTTTTTGAGTGCCAAGTATAGAACTGGGCTCTGATATATAAGCTGGCTCCTTGTTCCTATTGCCATTAATAGCCACTATGTGACTAAAACCCAATATTCCTCTGTAGCATACTGAAGTGCTTTGTTTCAAAAACACACTGCAAGAAAGACTTTAGTGCTGATAACATGAAATTGAATTTGCTAAAACATTTATAACCTGTGCAAAAAGAAGAAAAAAGCCATTGAAATTAACATGCAGCTACAAGAGCCTAAGTGGGGGAGATAAAAAGACTGCTCACAGTTGATTACTACTTGAACTGCAATAACAACATTGCTAAGAGATTAGAATGATCCTACTCCCCCAGGAACATATATCCCACAGTTTCCTGTTAATCTCTGCAGGAAAGCTAAGATCTGGCATTTCAAACTCTTATTTTTGCCAGGATATGGCGTTTAGCACCCCTGTCTGCCCTAAAGCACAAGGAAGATGCAAAAACTCCAATTAAAGTTGACATGGATATTTCTTGTCCACTCTGCTTCTGTATGAACTGTTGAGTTCTGGCTGTGTAAAAAGTCTGAAGCAAATATGGGCTGCAAGCATCTTTAGCATTGAACTGCAGCCACCATCTGAGAAAAGGCATTGCCACTGCCTGAATGCAGCAATTACTCCACAATTAACAAGCAGGAACAAAAGACTCTACCAAATTCAATATCCAACATATAATGGAAATGTTTTTATCATATGAAGTGTTAACTTTATTTAGCTCATTGTTTCCACCTTCCCCAAAGTTTAAAAGTCCTGCTGTGAAAGGATTAAAAAACTTGAATGCCACATTAGCTACAGTGTGCCTTTAGGACTACCATGCACCTTCCTGGAAAGGTGTCAACCAGGTGCTGTAACAAAACATGGTATTTGAGAGGATTTTCTCCATCAACAGAATGGCTTTTGTTATGATACTTAAAAAACTACAAAACAATGAAAACCTTAAAACCAGTGAAACAAATATTTACTAGTTTAGCATGCAAAAAACCCATGTAAGTTTCTTACCTTTGTTTTTGGATCTAGAATTTTTACACCATAGATTGAGATTTGTAACTCAACTTTGGGTGTCTTTTGGCCTTCAGATTTCTTGATATGCCTTGCAAACTGAAACACAAAAAATACAGTAGAAATCACATTACTAGTAAGTTCGTTTTTATTAATTCTCATTTTCTCTCAACTCCCTGTACCTGAAGTTGTTTCCTTCCTTCTTCAATAAACTGCCCATAAACAATACCAACTACTTCAAATATTTCAGTGGGGTACAGACCAGAATTTCTAACTGCACACTACAGAACACTCCTAAAATTCAGGAAGAAGTACTTTTAAATTAAATAGCATGTTCCCCTGAAACTTTTATCTGTTTTTTATGCACTTAATTGAAGCTTCTGCATGAAGTCTTTCTGACAGCAGCTTTTAGTTTAGCAGCTGCCTGGTTGTTGAGCAAGGAACATTGGTATATTTTCCACACGCCACTATTTCTAAACTCACTTCCATACTCATGCATGGAGGGTACTTCCAGATGTTCCTTTAAGATATTCCATCAGTTGTTTTAAACAGGGTCAGCTTGAAAGCACTGCAGTTGTCAACAGCTAAGCACATGATCTATTTTATTGTCAGAATTTATTTGCCTGCAGCCCACTAGATGATGGTTAGACAGCACTTTATATGACTGGGTTGAGTGATTCCTTTTGTAGCTCCTTTTCTAGACCTACCTTTATCTCAAGAACACTGCCTATAAAATCAGCACAGTATCTCAAATTTGTCCTGCATGACAGTTAAGAAAGGCCTTAAATCTGGGTATCTTTCCTAGCAAATATATGTGATTGCTCCATATTTTGCTCTGTTACTAGAGCAAAATGTTGCCCTTTTGCTCTTAAATCTTTATCTGGAATAGCATTTTCAAATGCACGAATAAGGTTGATGATGCACTAAAAGCCAGAACTTAGAGTCTGCTTCTGAGCCCTATGTTTGAACACATGATGCTCAACATTCTTATTCAAGAATAAACTGAGTGTGTAATTGCCCAGCAGTACCAATACTCTGTGTCAGAACTCAGAGTGGACAATGGCTTTTCGTGCCATCAAGAATCTAGGGTGGCTCCAAGGGTGCTGTCCTATCAGACCTGGAACACATAAGCATGAATTGATTACAAGTAATTATTCATTTAAGTGATAGTTCAGGGTTTGGAATTTTGCTCTGATCCTTTTCCAGCTTGGAAAATCATCCCATAACACAAGTGCTTTACATAAGATGACTGTCAATCTCTTATTTCATTTTGCTTACAGGCAGCTTCATTCATGGCAAATTATTAACTAGTTTGGAGAACCACCCTAAAAAGCACAAAACCTGTTTTTCCCTTCCTCCCATTTTGAATGCATACTTATTGGACTTTTAATAGCTAAACATTAATTTATAATTAATCCTATTAACTTCACACAGTAACAGGACTTCGCCAGACACTTCATTACTGATTAATGCACTCCAATAGCAGATAACTATCACACAATGGATAAAACAAACAGCACCCTCCCACCCCAAAAACCCCCAGAAAACTACCCCCATTGAAGGCACTCTGTGCCATGCACATAAAACCTTCTTAAATATAAATACCTATTTTGCACTTCAACATCTTTGACTGCTACAGTCACTGGCCAAATATTTTATAAAGGTATATTTACATATTTTATATGTTTGTTTTATACAGGATTACTTACTAGTGAAAACCAATTAGTTGAGACTCAAGAAAACATGATTTCTAGTTCTGCCTCTTCAGCATCAAGTATGTGCCTCTTGCAACACATCCTTTTTCCCATCTGCATATTTAACTTCAAGCCCATGTCTTGCTCTATACACTTTTAATACACATTAATCCCTGTATTTTTATTAAGGTGTGCCATTTCAGATGCATCTTTTAATTTTTTAAAAAGACATTTTATAGAACATAAAATTTTAAAAATCACAATTGCTGGTTTACAGCATTTTGGCCAATGACATCTGCTAACTTCAAAAGACAATTAAAAGTCACTACAGAGAAAAAATATATTTTGTTTAATAAAAAAAATCACTTATTAAAACCACAAAATCTGCCATAGATTTTATACTGCAAATTTAGCCTTCTAAGTCTGTACTTCAAGAGGAAAAAGACAGGGCAACCATCGCTTTATTGGCACAGATTTATTTTTTTCCAGGCCAAATATAAAATTTAGAGTGTCTTTAGATAATTTTCAGATCATGCATTTATTCATTAGCTGCACTCCACCAAGTTTCCTCTCTGATTTGCAATTTCCTGATGTCCCTTCATTGGGTGGGACTTCGAGGATGTGTGTGATCCCTTTTTTCAGCACTCTGCACTTTGCCAGGTTAAATGGAATCACTACAAAATCCAAAGATCACCTGGACAGTTTGGACATCTCAATTCCCAATGGTGCTCAGAAGGACATGCATGGAACACATAACCCTGGGGCACGAGTCAGCTTGAAACAGCCTGGAACAAATCCCAACCTTTTGGAAATGTCCCTTTGCAAACAAGCCGTGCACAAGTATTTCTGTGCAGCAGGGAAGAGAAAGCACAAATAATATTTGATTTTACTGCATTAAACTCCTGGTATGTATTGAGAATGATGATGGAATGCTTGATTTTCCAACAGCAAGCATCTCAGAGTCTCAAGCAACAGCTACAACATGAAAAAGTTGCAGTTTTTAAAAGGAATTTTAAAGAAAAAGATTTTAAAGTAAATGATGTGAATAACTTCCACAAGTTTCAGAACAGCTGGCCAAAGCTTGCTCCAAGTAGTCAAGAAGACTTACAACACCGAGGAAGTTCCAGAAGGCAGTTCTGTGCCAATTCTAAAAAAAGGGTGAACAAACTGACCCTACCACGTCTCCACTCTCAAAAAGCACAATCCCAGTTCAAGAACTAGAGAATTCAAGTGAGATGGAATTAATGATGACCAATATCTTACAAAAAATGCAGTTTGTCCAAGTAGACAAAGCATCTGCATTTTGTATGCCATTATATTTAAGAAAGTGAAGCAATAGAAAGAAAGTATGAGTTAAGTTAGTTACATTAGTCTCCAGATGCAGTTATAAACAGGAAATTGTCATTGGGAAGATATGTTTCTAATGTATTCCAGCAGGGTTTATTTCTTAAGCATGACATTATTGAACAATGACCAGAAGAAAAATAATTACTGATAAAAGCCGCAGGCATTAAAAATAAAAGGGGAAAAAGAAGGGGAGAAAACTAATGATCTGTAATCTAAAATGGTTACAGAGGAAGCTTGCAGACCACAAAGACTAATGGAGGAGAAAATAGCAGAGAGAACCCTCATCACCCAGAACACCACAGACTGTTATCCCAACAGAGCCCGCTGTTTTCCTACATGCAACCCTGCAAATCTCACACGACAACAAACTTTGGTTCTTGGGAGACTACACTGTGAGGATGGAAGAATGAAGGCTTGGTTACATGGTGAGATTTTCACTAACAGATGACCTTCTCATGAAACCAAACTGGGAAGGTATTTCAAAGATGACAACAGTGGCTGCATTTCATCGGCTGTTTGTGGGAAAACACTCAAATGTTATCTGATAAGGGCTTCAAATGCAGAAGGATGTTGACAAAATAGAAAAAAAATTCACAGTTTCCATAAAATCAAAGCCAGGCCAATGGTGAAAGAAACCAATCACAAAAGAACCCCTTCCATACAGATATCCAGAAAAATGAGTTTTTTAATCAAAGGTTTACTGGTATGGACAGTGAACAGCACACAAAGATTAATTCAGAAAATCTGTGGCAGCTCCTTTCTTAGCATTTTTCCTGCCCACTGCCCTGTGCAATAACAGATAACACATAGATACTGATCAGCAATTTCTTCTCTATCTGACATTTTCCAGAATGCCACATTCAGCTACTTCCCAAACTTGTGCAGGGTTTGAACAGCACATCCCACCACTGAGTCAGGTATCAAGAACTTACTCTTTTATTTATTTCTAAGTCATTCCTTCTAGCTAAAGAAGGGACCAAGGGACCTCTGGACCTGGGAGATGTGCAAATATTACTTTTTCCTATCAACACACATTTGAAACCAAGTAATATTTGTATCATCTAAGAGGATAAAATTAAGATTATTTAAGAGGATAAAAATCTGCAGCCTCCCATTGGCATCAAAATGGAAAATGATATAAAATTATAATGAATCACAGCACGGATTGGGAAGAGACACAGCGGGCCAAATTCTTAAACTGTGAGTTTATACATATAATTTTCTCATGCACAAATCCCAGGTTTTGTCCAGCTCAGTGGGACGGGCTAGTTTGTGTTCAATTGCTTCAGAATTAACATTATATTTTCATTGCATTTTTAGGGAAAGGAACAGATACAAATAAACTTATTTTCTATGGTTTAACTTAGCTTTAAAAATAAAGAAAAACCACCCATATCTTGTGTAATTTATCACAGCAGCAGGGGAAAATGAATACTCTAAGAGCCTTATTAAAATTAAATCTGATATGTTTCAGCATCAAATCTTAGCAAACCACAATCAGAAAAAATGCCATGAGAAAAAACATCAGTTTTTCAAGACAGCTGGGAACTGGAGCTAAAAATTTAACTGTTAAGACTAATTATCTCTATATATCTATAAATCAATTTAAGCCATGCAATCAAAATTATGTGCTTCTCTTCAATATTTACACCTCCTTGCACGATTCAAGATTCAATTAAAAATAGTTAAGACATCAAAAGGGAGATGTTCCTGCAATTTTGGGTATTAATCTTCACCCCAGGGAAGAGAGGTTCAACGCCTTCATTTAATGCAGGTGACCAGTGACAAATCAGACCTTGCACTTCACACTTTAGAAGAGCCCTGGCTTAGGGCAGGGTCATTGGATAAGCTGGGAAACAGCTTTGTAACCTGCCTTGGAGAAGATGATTTTCCTCCTTTTTTTTGTTACAACATTCACTATAAGGAAACATGCAGTGCCTTCATATCACCTAATTGGTCATGTTATGGTCCAAACTCTCATGGACATTTGATTTTGGCGTGATGAAATTATGGCCCCTGAAAAATAGCTGTCAAGAAGAGAGAAAGGGTGAAAAGGCCACTGATATGCAAAATTCAATCTCTCAGTAATCATACGGCTAGGGAAAAAATCATCCAGAAGCGCATTTCTAGGGAATAGGTTGTATTTTATTTTTCAGACACACACTGGACTGAGAGGAAGGCTATCCATCTATTATCCACAGTGTAGAAGACAATACAGTGCACTCTTTTTTCCATCTCTCACTTCCTGACAGATTTTTTTGTGTTTTGTTTTATTTGGGGTGGGTTGCTTTGTTGTTGGTGTTTTGAGACTTTTTGGTTATTTTGTCTGGTGGCACGGAGTTTTGGGGATTTGTTGGGGATTTTTGTTGGTGGGTTTTGAATTTTTTTTTTTTTTTGGGGGGTGGCAGGGAGGGGCAGGATTTAATTTTAGGTTTTTTTGAGAGGCAGGGTAAACAGGTATTTTCTTATTTGGCTTTTTTCATTTGACTTGCTTTGGGGTTCAGGATGTCCTTGACTGGTCCTGAAGCACAAATTCCACTTTCTGTAGTACTTCAAAGAGAGCAGTCATGGCTGGAAGGCTTGGCTGCAAATCTCTTTATCTCAATATTAAAAGCTTCTCTGTACTCCACCCTCCTCTGTCCTTTGAACAAATGAAACTGGGTTTTAGCACAGAAGGGAGCTCAGAACAATATCCATGGATGGTCCTTTTAAGGGCAGCAGCAGGACAGCATCTCTGCATGGGTGGAAGCGTGTGAACGAGCACTCTTCACTTTGTGTACTCTTAGAGGTTAAGGACATGATGAAAACTTCAAGTTGTTTCAAAGTGATTCATTCTATTTGCATTTTGTCTGGACATCTCCACTTACAGAAGAAAAGTAGAAGATAAAAAGGATAACAAATTGAAAGCTGGGTAAGCGAGCAGCCTTAAGTTTGGCCCTGACAAAAACATCCCTTGGAAGACTACATAAGAAACAGTCCAAAACTCAGGTGTTTATTCAGGTTTCTCCCTGTCATTTCTCCATGCAGCTTTCTTACCACTGCTCTGGTGATGCTGCCCCTTCCATCTGTCATTCTGCTCTTTCTACCTGCTCCCACCCCTGGCAACCCTTCTGACGCTTTATAAAAAGGATCAAATTTATTCTTACAGTCTAATCAACAAGTTAAAAACTTCATTAATCAAGGAAAGTAATAATTTCACTTAAAGTGTGACAACATGTAGACATTTGAGTACCATAGGCATGTTTGGATACAGCATCTGGGTGCCATGTGCTTTAGTTTTTATTTCATTCTAGAAATAATTTTGACTAGAAAGCCTGAAGGAAGACTATTTTGACAATAGTACACCTCACCTTATAAATAAATAAACACATGGTAAAACATTAGTGTTCAAGTTCCTTCTTCCTCCTGCAATAGAGCTCCAAGCACTTGGAAGACACAAGGGGAAATCCCACCTAGATAAAACCATTGGAGAATCCTCTAGAAAAATTAAACAGAGTTGCTTGAAGAAAGCCTATCTTCTAATTTCAATTGTCCTAGAAAATCTGTCAAACAAATATAAGTTGTATTTGAGATAAAAGTAGAGCAAAGCATAAAAAAAAAAAAAGTTTGTTCAAGATATTTTATGTTTCTGTAGAACATCAGCTCCATCTGCTGGGAAAAATCAGTTTGTGGAATGTCAGCAGCAGTTTCTATGCTGGGCAACCCAAATCTTTGTGCTGAGTTAAGGGCTTTTGATTTAGAGAAGTAAACAGTTGTATATCAAATCTTGACTCTGACAGTTTGGTGACATGAGGGCTTTAAGAAAAATGCTTTCTGGTGGCTGTGTTTCATGGTCTGTCTATCACTGGAAGCATGTGACCTCAAAAGCTTATTAGAGTGATGCATGTCACTTGTAAAAATAGCTCTAAACATTAGGAAAGTGTCAGTTGATTTTCTGCTAGCTATTAATTTTAATTAAAACTAAATTATGATTAATAACATAGCAATTAAAAGCAAATGCAGCTAATTCAAAAATATAAATATGGCATGAGAAGCTACATGGTCTTTGAAAAACTCTACTACTCCCAAGCTACTTTATATTTCTTCAATATTTCGTTCAATATGACAGTTTTCCAAACTGTTTTAATTGCTTAACAATTTTCAATTAGCATTCTATAAAAACAAGCTACAGATGTGTATTTAATAAAAAAAAATCCAGTACCTCCAGGCTTCTCTTCAAAGACTACAGATGCACAACGTAAGTCAGTCTTCAGATGAGTATTCAGTTAATTGGGGATTATGTAAAAAAAAGTGTTTTTGTTGCTCGCTGAAATTTGTTCCAAGATTTTTCAAGTCCTTCTGAAAACCATCTTTTATTTACTTTGGAAGTTCTCTAATAAACTTGTGATTATGTAAGATCACATGCAATACTAGATATCTAAACTCCAAAATTCCAAATTTGAAGAAAATAATGTGATTCTGGCAGCAACTATTTAGACTTCTATCTCCAAGGTGGTTTACTTAGGGAATGTGTGTAGAAAAAGCAGGTACCTACACATTCCAGTGACACCATAAACACCTACACAACATTTCTGGCTCTGCCCACACTTCTGAGAGCAGTCATTTGAAATACTTTTTGGACCTGCCCTCAGAGGAAACTATTTCCATGTGTGAAATCACAGAACCCAACCGATATGGCTGGTGGAGTCTCAGGAGCTCGAGACAAGCACCAATGTATGTTAAAAGTCTCTGTGTCCCAGCCCAAGCACCAGAGAAAGAGTCAGGAGTCGTCTTCTGTGGTTTCCAGAAGTTGTTTATTTTATCTAATATGAGAAGTTTTTTCCCTGATTAGCTGAGGTCAGTCCCAGGCACACTGCCTGCCTTCAGGGCAGTATTATCTTTTTATATTATAAACTACGTAACATTATTTACAATTATCTTCCAATACCTATCATTTATATTGTACAGTCTAGTTCTACTCTACAGCAATCTAAAAGTGCCAACATCACCCAGAAGATGGATGCTAGGAAGAAGGAGAAAGGAGGACAGAACATTCCCAGGTTCCTCCATCTCAACCCCTATTCTAAAAGATCTTAAAATTCTACTTTTTCACCTTTTGATAAACTAACTTATACTCTACTTATTTTTTGTGGCTTGCAACTCTTCATGCAGATGCGGTAATTTTTCCCAGGGGCTAAAATCAAAGGCACAGGGGTCTTGGGCTCTGTGCTAAGGCTTCTGAGCCCTCTGCCAGGGTCTCAAAGCCATCCAGGGCATCCAGAGGGATGTCCTGGGTTCCCACAAACACACTCAAAGCCTCCTCCAGGGAGGACTGAGAGCCCAGGCCAGCCTGGGGTTCCACCAGTGAGACAGACACTCAGCATTTGGTTTACACAAAAGTCCAATAAAACACCATTAAAACAGAAGCAAAGCTGTGCCATAGAAAGATGTCACTGTGACAGATTCCTGCACAGAACTAACTTCGCTAGAGGTACTGGAATTTTATAAAGAAACTACACAAGGTGCACACAAACCCAAACATTTTGTTTCCACTGACAGAATGCTGCAATGCTTAAAAAGGGCTCAAAATTACCCTTAGACTTGAAAACAACTAGGCAATAATGACCCTAACTGCAGCACATTAAAGTCTTTTAGGCACAAACCACTCTAAGAATCAATTAAATCAATCTTTAAAGACAGCTGTACTCTTTTGGTGAAGTGAATGCAACAGCAAAGAATGTCTTTCAATACCTTGATAAGGTTACTGGTCCATCTCATAAAGATGGTTTTCTCCAGGGAAAACTGAGCCTTAAAAGTTGAGCTGCATGAGTAACCTCATGTTTCCTTTCTGCATTTCTTTAGCATGGTAATAACACAATTTTCTCAATATTGACTCCCCACATTTCTTGCCCATTTCCAAGGAACTTGTTTAATTGAATAATGAAAAGCCTGTGAAAAAGTTATGAAAAATGCAATAGCAGGGAGAAATATTTCTACATCTAAATAAACTGAAGGGCCAATAGCTCAGAGCAGCTGAGCATGAAACAGTGCAATTCCACAGGAACAAGGCAGTGGAACAGAACAATCCGCATTCCCTGCCTCAGCTCAGTGACTAAAGAGCTCTGAGCTCACCAGCCCTCTCAAAACCACGTTCAGTGAAAACAACCCTCAACAAGTCATTGCACTTGGATATTTTTAGTTGTCCACCAAGTCCCTTGGTGCCCAAGCACATGTAACCAAGAGGAAATTGCAAAAGTCTGATTTTCTCAGCCATAGGTGGGGATGACAGCTAAAACAAATTCTTGCTACCTCCATTTGTATTAATGAAGCCCGAAAAAAACCCAGAAGAAGCAGCACTATCCATAGAAGTACATTAACTTCATAGTTATTTCTGAATAATTGCATAATCTGCAAGACAACTAAATACTGTACACAGCAGAACACCTGACCATACAGACATAAGGAAGAGCCTGCACACTAAAGAGATGAGTAAAAGCAACTGCTTCTAGAGCCAGTGAATTCACCTAGAAAACCTGGGTGAAGAAAGGTTAAAAGTACATTCCATTTGTGTTTCATTAAAAATTCTTACCTTTAATTTTCTAACAGCATCTCTTACAACTTCTGTGCCTTTGGGCTGCTCCACTTCTGTACTGCCTAGAAACTGAAAAGATGAGCAGTGAGTTATGCATTTAAAGGCCTAATCAACTTGAATCATCTTATTTTCCAATTATTTCCAAACGGCATTTTCAAAAGGCAATTGTTTCAGTAGTTGATAAATAAAAAACCTTCACATAGCTATTTCTAATCAAGACAAAAAATTAAATTCTGTACTAATATTACCATTATCAAAACTGACTTTAAAAAAAACCAACCATCCTATAGAAATCTGTAAATTAGAGGTTTGAGTACCTTTTCCCACAGGGAAGTTAGCACTTTGGTAATAACTCTTTTTAGAAAATAATGGAAAAATGCATACAAAATCCAGGTGTGGAAGATACTTCCCACAAATTGACACAAGCCTATCATTGGGACTATGTCACTAAAACATGAATAAAAGATACAAGATAAATGAAAAGAACTGATTTTCCTCTCAGAGCTGCTTGATATAGTAACCTCATAGATTTAAAATAGCTAGGCTCCAGTTTATGCAAAACAAGAGTCGTATTTAAGTAGTTTCTATTACAATTCATATTTTTGCCAAGTAAGGTTTTGATAAAAAAACAAACATATGTTTTTTATATATATAAAGCATAATATTGCATAGGGACCATATTTCTTTATTTCTACACTGAAAGGCTTTTATTTTCTGTACAGTCACATTTGCCTTTATTGCACTGTTAGAAAAGTTATGGCAATCCTTCCTGAAACCAATCTGTTTAATACACTAATTGATTTTCTATTGCCCAATTTTGAGATTGAAGTACAGTTAAGTCACACCATGTGCATGTATATGCTGAAATAATGCTAGGAAAAAGAAAAAACAACCCCACCTATTTTTCCCCAAAGTACAGTCTTCTCTGTACCATGACCCACAGAGGCACGTTCAATTTTTAAATCCCAGCTACTTTGAAAATTTAAATTTGCCAAGATACAGACAATTTAAACAGACAAACTCTGAAGTTTTTAGTTTTATTAAACCTTCCAAACATGTTTAGTGTAGCTAGTGCACTCAAGATACTCCTGCAAAGAAACTGTGCAGCTCCACCAGTTATGAAGCCTCATTAGACATTTGCTACTGCCACTGAAATATGATGTGCCACCCTGAAAACAACCATTTGGAAATCAAAACACAACACATATCTACTGGCAATATTCTCTACTATTACAGCTCTCAAGTCAGGAGACTGAGGGTTTACAATAACAGAGCAGAAGGCTCTGCTGTTGATCTGATGTCTTTCATGCAACATCTCTGATGACTTTAGACTGAGGGGGTGATCTTGCCTGGAAAAGTGATAGCTGCACAAAATGCATGTAGAGAAGCAAGAATTATCTTGGACATGAAGGACACTGCATATGGCAGAGACAAAAAGGGAAAGATGAGTGAATATATGTGAGCAAAAAAACTCCAAACCAGTAGGTAAGAAAGATCAGATGAGAGTCTAAGAGGAAGGTTGAAACACCAGCATTACCAGATACCTGCACACAACCATACTTATATACTTATGGCAGGACACAGGAGGTAGAAGTACAATGGGTGTAAGTTTGTGAGCAGCTCAAAGTACATGATATACAGAGCAGGAATCCTGCAGAAACACAGGAAACAAGAGCTGCAGGTGTGGACAAGGCTCAATGAGCAGAGCACAGGTCACTGCTGCCCATGGAGAAGCTGCCAGCTGAGACAGATGCTTCATCCATGGTTGTTTCCTAATCCTTGTGCTGTTTTCAGACTGGCAGTACCAGCATCAGTGTAAGCAGCCCAGTATTCTAAATACAGATTTAGGGCCAGGCCTCAGGTGGAACTGGGTCATGCACACAACAAGATGCTCCAGGTTATGCTGCCTTGCCTGCAGCTGCTTCTCCAGAAGGGCAAAGGGCTGTCCTACATCTTTTATTTACTTCCATCCAGATGACTGAGCTCTGATAAAGCAAAGAAAGAAACAGTAATTTCCCCATAACTCTCCTCCCAGCTCTGTGCTTCACAATCCAAGAAGGATGAAGGTATCTGCTGTATACAGTAAATCCCAGCAGCAGACCAATCTTTCCACAAACAGTATCTTCTACAAATACAGTTTTCCCAGAGGCTTGTACCTCATGCTAATTCACATTACTGCCTCAGAAAATGCAATAATCAAATTAAGATTCTGCCACAGCTGGGGAGTCTGTTAAATGTCACTGAATTTTAAAGCTTATAGTAATGTTCCCCAAACCAGAAATTACCATTTATGATCATAGAGGGGAGGGAGAAGTAGATTTCTAAACAGAAAGATGAACTGCTAAAAGCACTTTAAAAGACTGACAAAACCTGAAGAAAAACTCATTGTTTGCTCAGTAAGTTACAAAAGAAATAAACAACCAAGACTCAGAATACAGAAATACCATGAGCCGTACATCACATCAGCATTTATGGAACATAACCTACCAGAATTCCATAAACCATTCACTCTCTTCCAGGTGAGTGTTGGTTTTGACATTAAGCATCCCCACTGCAATTTCTATTGCTCTCAGCAGTTTTGAGCTGGATGTGGAATTCAAGCTTGTGCATAATAAATTATTAAGCATAGGAAAATATAGTAAGACATTTAATCCAGATATACAAAGAAGGTTTGTAGCTTAAGTGCTAATACCAAGAAAAATTACAAGGCTATACTATGGACTGCAGTGTTTGTGTCTATTTCTAACTCTTTTAATTGCAATTGTACTTTTTTAAAATTCAGGTATGTTCAAATTGCTTACACATTTCACGCTTGACCTCCCTTCTTAATTTCTTAATAAGAGTAATAAAAAGAAAACCAGCAATTAAGGGGAGATATTCTAAACATTTGTATTAATTGGACTGTTCTGTTTGGGGAAAAACATAGACCAAATTTCAGACCAGGACAGGTTTGTAACAAAAGAATGGCTATGCAATAAAGGCTTAACAAACAGCTAACATTTTAATGGGAGGCTTTTTATTGCTTGCTTTTTCATCTGCTCTGTACCTTTTCCATCTCATCTGTCATCACTTTCCATTTAATATTAGGTACCAATTACTGTGGTATTACTCACGAAAGCTTAGCCAAGCAAACAGATGTATTTGCAAAGCTGGGGCTTCAGCTGCCAAGGTCACTGTGCTGTTTGTGCGATCCCTGGCACAGCAGACACACTGCCACTGAGGTTTCTAGGGGAGCCATGAACAACTCACTCACCACCCCCATGAAATGGGAAGGTAGCCATTTCTTCATGGTCTTTCCAGCAGGTTTTTCACAACAAATCGCTCACAAGCACACAGAACAAATATTTGTTATATCAGGAAGTTGGTCCAGTTGTGGCATGAATAATACAATTATTCAGCATGGAAGAGTTTCTGCAACAAAAACTTCAAAGGAAAAGGGGCAAATGTACAAGCTCCCTTTTCAAGCCCAGGCTCCTTCAGGAAGCAGTACTCATCCAGAGTTTTAGATGGGAACTTGGCAGGTCAGTGTTTGCTTTCAGCATTTGAAGTTCCCTTCTGCAACTTGACTTATGCAGAGCAACCAGCATATGAAACCTAAGCAGTTCCTGAGAGTCAAGCTAACAACTCCTACACTTCATTGCAGAAGAGGGAAACAGAAAATAACAGTTTCTCTCCAGATCATTCACTATTAATCCTAAATGCAAACTAATAAACGCATTAAATGCTTAAGTGTTCTTTACATAAGTAATGAGTACAAATATATAATAAAGCTGAAAAATGTTTGCACATGACTGCTACATCTATTTACTGTCTGCAACTAGCAAAAAGATGATTCTTGAGGTTGGCGTACTCCATGCATAATATGGCTGTTCAAAGAGACGATACATAATTTAGGCATGCCACTAGAGTCAAATATTTATGTGTTGTTTAGTATTAAGAATAAGTTCATGATCATACTGAATTTTCATTGGATACTTAAAAAAGTTGGAAGAAGACATTCAATATTTTGTATAACATAGGAAGCTAAAGCAATTTTCTTTACCACACATTCTTCACAGCAGTCTGCCATTCTTCCAAACATATTCCCTACAAAACTGATGAGCAGTTATTTTCCTAATACATTACTAATTCTCATTTCACTTGCAGCTGTCTGCAATCAGAAATAACTCTTATGAGGCCAACAGATCCTATCAGCCAGAACCATTTAAGTGTTCCTTTAATGTACACTGATGTTTGCCATGAAGAAAGTGAGCTGTTGGCCAGCCACATACAAGACAAACATCTCAGATCAAACTGTTCCTAATCTAATAGCAACAGACAACCAGATGTATTCACTCCACATGCAAAGATTTGCAAGATAATGCAGCTGCAAAGAATTAGCAGACAGTATTTTAACATATTAAATCAACAGAGGTTGTGTCACTGACAGCAACTGAGAGAAAATTCAGCCCTGCAATGGCCAGGAAGGCTGTCTTACACAACAAGCTGTCAGACAGATCCATCGTGGGGAATATTTTTGTCAGAATGTAGGTGACATTTCCCTATGCATTAACATGAACATGACTGTTTTGGTCCAGTTCCACTGTGAAATTATTAGCATCACTTTTAAAGTTCTACTTTGGCTGGAGAAACTGTATAAATGTAAATAATCTTTTGCTTTGCTGACCCAATTAAAAGTCAATTCAAATGTAAGACAACTTCAGAAACCTTCACATTTCTGATGAGTTTGCTGCTGTCGTGATGTGCCCAACAGGTCTCAGTAAGGCCAGATGAATTGTTAAGGTTAGCTGTGCACTTTTTTCCCCTTCACATTAGCAGGAAACTCTCCAGTAATTCTTCCCTTGGCAGCGTAGATTTTGACCCTTAACATTTTCTTGGCTTTACATGCAAAGCACATTCAGGTTCTTTTCTTCAAAACTTAGGGGAAAAAAACCCCTCTATCCATGTTTAGGAAAAGTTAGCTTGAACAGAAGTAAAAAAAAAATACTAAACTTGACTCCTGATTAAGAAATAGTTTTAGGCATACTTCTGAATATTTAATGTAGACTGCTACTCTTCCAGTAGAGAGCAGTGTAGGATATTTTAATAATAAAACATCTGTTTTCCTTTGTCATCACATTACAGTCTTAAAAAACTCTGGTCTTTTACAGTGCCACATTGCTTTTTTAACTCTGAAATTCCTGAACATTAAAGGTTCTTTCCTGCAGACTTAAATGCCATTATATGAAAAGAGTACTCAGCAAACTCATACAATAAAGAAAGGAAAAAAAAGCAATGCAAAATTACTGGATAGCTGCTGCCAGCTTTTGACAAATTAGCTCCTTCTACCTTCTCAGTTCTACAGGGATGCTGATTTACTGATGAAAGGAAGACAAATGTATCCACATTGTGAGAACAGCAGAATAACTGTGTATAAAACAAGAATGAAAGAAGTGGGAGCAGTTTTGAACAAATGCCTAAGCTGTTAACCACTCCAGGAGCCCAGGCAGACTTTTTGTCCAGACTTGCACATATGAGCCCTCTCCATCACTCTAACAGCAGAAGGACAACAGGGATCATGAAACAAACAATACTTCGTATTTTGGGTTCCTTCTCTTTTCCTACCCCACAGCTCAGTTTCTCACCTGAATCAGCTTCCTCAGTTCTCTATAAATACATGTTTTTGCCAGAACACATAAATGTTTGTATTTTCCCCTTTGGAGAGCACTTTCCCAGTGCCACCTTAAAACTACCCCCAGCCATGATTGCCACTCATGAGAGCAAAAATCCAACTCACGGCATGGGAGTATGAGGCAGCAAAGTGGCACAGACATCAGCACATTCCCTGAATATCCCCTGTTTGTCTGACATCTAATGTTCTGCACAAATAGTGGCCCTGACAAGAAAGTCTAGGTATTTTTGAGAGAGTGTTCAAGTACTGCTGGCAAAGAAAGATGAATACACAAATAAAAATATTTTTTAAAAGTTATCAAAAGGTAATTCATCCATCAATACAAAATATTTACAGTAATTAGGATATAAAGAAAGAAAAATCTATTAAGTTAATGAAATATTTGGGGAGAAAAAGAGTGTTACAGAAAGGATCATAAAATAATTAGGTTCAAAAAGCCCCACTGGCTTAATTTGTGCTTTCTCCTATTCTCCACAAGTGCATTAATTAAGAGTTCTCCTCTATCAAATGCATAAGCAGTAATTTCAGTCTTTCAGTCTGGATCTATTAATCAGTAATAAAGCACATCGTTAGATAACTAAAGCTCAACCTGTCTTGGAACAGCTGACAGACATAGATAACAGACATTTCCCTGAGTAATGCACCTCACCTGGACATGGCTTCTGCCCAAATGCCTGGAAACAGGAATCCCTAGAAATATTCTGGTAAATATACCTGAGAAACTGAGGACATGTGGCAGTCCTAATACTACCTACCCTTCTCTCCTAACCCATGTTCAGATGTGGTAAGAAAAGAAATTATTGAGCTGCTGACTGGAAGAAACCTGGCATGTGGGCCAAGTTAGCTGAATAGAGCTTGGTGTAACCCTAAAGACCAAAGAATGGAATAATTACAGGTGGTCACATTCCTCCTCAATCCCCACAGTTGGAATATACGTCTGTATTACCAAAACCAGCTTTTTGTAAGCAGAACTTCAAAAGACTTTAGGACACCTGGTAAATGATCAAAACTTAAATCCTTTCCAGTGGGGTCACATACTAAGGGGACCATCAACAAGGATAAAATAAAAAATCAAAGCTGTGCTCTGTATTACACCATCTAATTCTAAAGATAAAATAATGCTAATACAGCTAGGACCAGCACAAAGGAGATAAGAGCAGGCTAGAATACAGAAAGAGAGTAGGAAAGGTAACACATGTAGGCTGTCAAGACTGTCACTACAGAGAACACCAGCTGTACAAGAGAAAAAAAGCCAGCACTTCCTCAGTCCATCAATCTCCCCAGCACTCCAGAAGCTCATCTCAAACTGACCCATGCCCTGAAGATCTGTCAGACTGAACCTGAAGGTTAGAGAGGCACTGGGGTGGTGTACCCTGACCCCCCACTGCACACACCACCACGAGCTACCCTACAGCTACCAAGACCACAGGCACAGGCTGAACACAGCATAGCTACCCCAAACTGGCTCCCACCCACCTCGGGCACTGATGAGAAAGTTTCCCTGGCTCTGCTCCACTCACTTGTTAGCTGGAGCTGACTGCTCCCTCCAGCTCTGAGTGAGAAGGCAGCAGCAGGAGGTACCAGGGATACAGCTTAGGGACAGTCCAGCTTGGAGCAAAAAAGGCCAGCAAGCTCAAATCACTTTTAGAAAATTCTTAACTTTGGTATTAGGAAAAGGGCTTAAAAAGAGAATACTTCACCAGCACACAAATGGCAGTGATGCTAATACTAGTAGTTTATCATGCTGAAGGCCTGTTTTCCTTTTAATCCCACGTACACTTCCCATAGCTGATAAATAAAACCAAGGATAACATTTGGCATGTAATAAACAAGGGCAGGAGAAAATGGCAGTGAGAGCAAACTCATGACTGGAAAACATAATTTTTCATCATATATTTCCTGGCTGTGACTGGATCACTCAGATCCTTTGACAGCATTCTTTCCTCATGTGCGTTGCAATGTTCTTTAGCCTTCACATGCAAGAAGCCTGTGCTCAGAGGCTGAAAAAAATGATGGAGTAAACTAAAGAATGGCACATTTCCAAAATTTATCTACTGTGCTGAAATTTGGACATAGTCTGTGTTTCCAGTTCTGGCTTTTTAAACATGTTAGAAGATTGGGGTTTTTTGGTAGAAGGAACTGTCAGATGCTTTTACTGCAGCAGGAGGTGAGTAACGCAAAGGCACCATCCTCAAGTTATTACAGCTCTTTTACTTCAATCCACACACTATTGACACTTATACCAAACAACAGCATCAAATCACTGTCTTATGTTTCTCTGCCACTACTCATCAACTCTGCAGAGCCTCCTGTAGCACAGCTGGACACTGCCTGAAAGCTTAAGGATAACTACGAGGAGGAAACCCATCAAATGGGCATAGCATTGATTAATGTGACCTAGCTTGACCCTACACATGGCCTGAATTGTTTCCGACTTGTGTAGAAAATGACTGAGCTATTCAACCACAGATGCTCAATAACATCCTTGCCAGCTCCTGCAACCCTCTGTTGTTAGTCTCATATTTGTTTAGATTCAATTTAGTTTTTGACCTCCAACAATTAAGAACTGGCAGTTCTAAACTGATGGATCAGTCTTGAAATACAGCGTATCTTCAGTTCTGTAAGAATTTTCCTTGTTGAACAAATATTCAGTGAAGGTGGGCACAAGAATTATTCTGCATCAAGACAGGAAAAACAGACCTAATTATCAATCTGGACACTTCCTTTAGAAAGGATATTCAAATGTGAAAAGTCTCTGATACTCACTGAAGACATATCACACTTCTTGAATGCAGAAATTTAGAAAATTTATATTCCTGAATGGATTGTTTCCAGTAAAAAAAAAACCAAAAAAAACCCCCAAAAACATTATCTTCACTGAAGAAAGCCACCTAAAAATAATTCATATTCACTAATTCATGCATCAAATTTTCAGCTTCAGAAGCAAATAATAACAAAGTGGACATTTTTTTTCAGCTTTACAAGTTCATCATTAGACAGACTTAGCTCTGCACCACAACAGCTCAATTCAATTCAAGCATCATTTCTTCATGAAAATTGTAAACTCAAAGCAGGCCCTTAAACGTACTAAAACACTGCTTTTCACCGAGTCCTAGATATTCTCAAATATCTTAACATAACAGGTTTGATACCATTTGCTGCTTTTTTCTGTTTCCATAAACAGATAGATGCCAATGCAATTAATTTATCTTAAATGTAAGACTCAAAAATCACAGCAACTCCTACATTCTTGGTACGGATGTGAAATACAGTGTTAGAAACTCCAGAACACAGAGACCACTTAGGTTCACTTCCCTCTTAACCTTTTGAGATGCCAACCAGCAACCCTGCCCTTTCAGTAGGAGCTTCACTGCACTGCTGTATGAGAAAACTTTTAATTGTTACTACTTGTGTAAAGCCACTACTCTACCCAAGCTGAGGTTAGAGATCATCTTCAGTGCTCCCAAACAGAAAGAACAGTTTTCCACATCCACTGCCCCCTCTAAAGACACACACACCTCTCCAGTAGAATGCTACAATTAAAGGAACAGCAAGATGAAGATCCCAGGGGCTGGTATTCTCACAGTGACTTGAACACCCAGCATAAACCATCCAAAGCTGCTGCCCTGGTTTGACAATTTGGCCCTGCTGAATTACCACCCTGATTTTCATAACCCTACTGTTCCTTTGAATGCAGCACTACTGGTTGGCTCGATATCAGCATCCTGAAACCATCTCTTCTTTTTTTACAAAGTATGGCAAGCTGAAGGCTTGAACTCTGTAAGCTACATCTGTCCCGTTTCTTCCTGTTACAAATATTATGCCTATCACCCAAAAAAAGAGTGGACACTGAACTGAGACAAAGAGCCCTTACAAAGAACCAAGATATGCTGTCAAGTATTTGATAACAAAAGCTATCTTAATTCAGACAACTTACAAAACCACTTGGCTCTATCAATAAGGTGAAGCTTTTTAAAACTGGGAGCACTTTGGTGCACTCAGAACTTTTGGGGTGCAGCTCTGGGCCAGGGGAGCAAACAGGCCATGACGCCATTGAGAGCAGCTGCTCCTTCCAAGAGATGTTTCCCAGATGAGTTCATTGTTAGGAAGGGCTCTGAGCACAGGCTTCAGATTCTTTCTTTCATAACAACACATACAAGACCAGCCAGGAGTTTCCACGTGCCAGTTCAAGGTGGGATTGTGCAATTCTGAGCATTCAGCTTGTAGTAACCGAAGCTGGACACAAAATTCTTACAACCTTCTTCTGGCTCTCTAAAAATAAATTCTACAAGTTCTAGAAGAAACTGCAGTGGATTTATAAACATATACATATAGTATATGTGTTAATAAAAACAAATGTAAAAGTACTGAAGTTATTATTTTGTACAGAAAACACTAACAGTATCTTATAAAAGCAGAGGTGAAATTCCACAGACATTTCCCATTTTGTGGTTAAAGTTTATTTTGATCTAATTTCTACCTCCCTTGTCCTTGACTAACATAATACCGAACTTGTACTATCACACTTTTGCCATGGCAACATGCAATGACATTATAAACACAGAAACAGGAATTCCCTGTGGGACAAAAAACAGAAGTCACAGTTAGGAACAAAATCCTCATTCCAACACAAATAGCCTCAGTAATAGGAACAAATAACTATTGTCCCTGACTCTCAGTTTATTAAAGACCTTTTCCAGTTTTATGTGAAATAAGAAATGGCCTATTTTAAGGACACTGCATTGCTTCTGAATCCGGACTTTTAATACTGCGAGGCTTTCTGCACCATAATTAGAATAAATGACTCCTGATTTAATTCTTGATTCAGAGAATCGATGTGCTGTCAAACAGAGGACAAGCAGCACACCAGAAAAGAGCTATTCTGAAGAAAGAGCCATGAATGTGTGCAGCTAATGCTTTAGCAGCTTGGAAATATAAATTTTGGTAGCTTTTCAAGGAACCCAAAAATTTGAACAGAGTCCCAATTTCTTTTTTTAAAGCTATCATTACCAGAGAAGATAATCTACTCTTTAAAATCTAGTATCATAACTACTCTGTATGTAGTAAATTATTTATACGTACATTCTGTGGGCAAGATAGACACCATGGCACAGGTTCAGGTGCTGAGGAGTATTAAAGGATAGGACCACAAAGTGTGAAACTCTGTTTTTTTCCTAGATTTCTTGTACTGAGAACCACTTAATTTGTAAAGAAACAGCAAACCTAATGTTTTACTAGTAATGTAACTTCAGTGGGAAAATATGTTGAGTCAGTATGCAAAGTGCAATACACAATCACATGGATAATCTACATTAATATGCTAAATTAAATGCTATATTCATAGAAAATAAAATCAGCATTCTGTTAAAAGTGGATAAGAAAATGTTTTTGCTTAACTAAAAAGGAATTTGTTTTCTTTACTCCTAGAAATGGCTTCCTAAGCTCCATTTACTTCTTTAAATGTGTTGGTAATTTAATACAAATTACACATATCCACATTTCTCATTTGCTATATTCACAGAACACTCTCAGAAATTTTCAGAATAGCCAAGTCAAAATCAAATTACTTGCATGTGGTAGGAACTAATTCTGCAGAGAGAGAAGGTCCATGCAGCATGTAAATACACAGGGAACAAAGCAGAGCAGTAGCCATTCCCTTAAAACTGCAACATTTTTGAAGTTCTGACAAAATATCTTTAAGTGGGTAATAAAAGAAAAAAAAAAGAAAAAGGACAGGGCAACCTGTGCTGGTTCTGGGTGCTTTGATTATTTGATCTGAAAAGGGGCAATAGAAACAAGACAGCACAGTTGGGAGGCAAACTGAAAAAGAAAATGAAGAACAGTGGCTGGAGAAGAAATGGCTCCTCAACCACAGCAGTTCAACAGCATTTTCATCTAATACAGGTTCATGACCAGAGCACAAGGTAAGCTGTTCAAGGATTTTCGGGAATTGCATTCAAGGTTTTCATGGGAAAACACAAACATATTGGAAATCTTCCTTTCCAAGTCTGGGAATGTACCCTTACTCTGCCTCTTTGTCTGTGAATGTGCTGCTGCACAGAACACAAACCCTACTCTAAATCCCTCTTCAATTCCATCACTGATTCTGGAAGCAAGTACAACTCAGGCAATGAGCCTCAACAAGACAAGCATTTCTTACACTGGTTTAGCTGTACTGGATCCTTCAACTTTTCCCTCCAGGGAAGGGGAAGTGTCTTCTCTGTGGTGATTTCTGTTTTATGACAATGTCTATATTCACTCCTGTTAGTCTGATTTTTAGAAGAAACTCCCTTCTTTACACATCTCTCTCATAAAAGACAGCTATAAAACAAATGTGATCACCAAAACTCAACATCTGGCCTTCAGGCACTCAAAAAATATCCATAACAATGTTTTTCAAAATCTGGCTAGGATGAGAGTAATTTATTTAAAAAAAATTACTTGGAACAGAAATAATTGTCTATGTTATAATTTAACAAATGTGCAGAGCACTACTGAAACACAGGAAGTATTCTTCCCACTAAACAGTACAAATTAGAAAACTGTTTTTTTTTATTGGATTATTTTAGCAAAACACAGAAACTTTTCAACCTGACAACATTAGGCATGAAAGAAAACCACCATTATCATGACCTTAGATCTACCAGCAGATGAGACTAACATCATCGTGGATGAACTGTTTAAGAGAACATTACTGAGATTGCAAGTCATCTGCAAATTATTTTAAAATGGCAATTGATCCAACAAAAATATCAGCTTTCACTTCTTACTTCATAAAAATATGCTTTCCAATAAAAGACCTCAATCTGGTGCTGTAGTGGTAAAATTAAGCTAGTCTACATCATTATAGTGATACTCATATCATTAGGTGAACATAAAATCAGAAAATTCTGATTCTGTATTTAAAAATCCTTCACATAAGGATTTGGAGTCTTCCCTAAATAGCAACCTAATCCTTTTCAGTAAGAACAGGTATTGACAAGACATTTAATCTTGAGCTCAAGGCATGAAAGCAGAGTTCAAAATTTGGGGGTCTGATTTGAGAACAGAGATTTGGGGCAGATATGTGGAAAATCTTCAGTATTACCTCAGTTCCTTAATCTTTAAGCTGAGGATAGTAAGTCACCCATTTCTTATCTGCATTATCATTTAATTATCCCAACTGAGAAGAAAAGCTCTTGAGAGATGTCCAAGGTCTTCTGCTGCCTACTTATTGTGAGCTTTGATCTATGACTATTTGCATCAGGGTAGCACCTACAGCCTCTCTCATTATTCTAGAGGCTGTACAAACATCAAAAAGATAGCCCTTAGTTTCAAAGAATTTATGATCTAATGAACTGTGATAAATTGCAGTAACCCCTTGGAAATGCACAGCACAGTTTCAGTTAGAACCTCTGAGTGTTACTGATGAAAATCCATAGAAAACATCGACCCTATTCTTCCTCATACACATCAAACACTAACACAAATAAAAAGTTATAACCACTACAAAATTACCAGAGTGCTGTGTTATACAGCACACACTCAGACTGCTTCAGCAGGTTTCAAACATAAAATACCCCATGTGAAGGGGTCCCACCTTCCCACCTGCCTCTCTTCAAACCCCAAAATTCAACCCCCAAACCCATAACTAGTTTGAAAGATTTAAGACTAATTTGAACATTAAGTATGCACATGCAATTTTGGGGAATGCTTTTTCATTTTAAGAATGTGTTTGCCTTTAAGCATTTCAGGTCTGTCCTCAA
>PYHW01009817.1:1741366-1757620 GCA_013186435.1 Turdus rufiventris | reverse complement strand
TTCGTTTCAGTCCAGGATCCACAGCTGACTAGTGTACATTTCTAGTTTATTAAAGTTAATAAAGTCAGAGACTGCAGCTGGTGGTCTGTCTGATGCTTTATTGAGGATGAATCCTCATGGAGATCAGCATATGTGAAACTTTTTCTTAATGGTGAACAGCCTGGCTGTTGGACAGACTCCTGTAGTCTTGGTTTAGTTTTTAAAATTTTATCTCCCTGTAGAATTTTCTGTTAAAAATGTTTTGCTATTCTCTTATTTTCTATCAACGCGCTGTTTCTAGTTTATAGAAAGGCTGAGATTAAATATGGAAGATAAGAAAGAGTAATTCATCTGCAGGCCTGATTTAATTTTAAAAATCCCAATCTATAAACAGCTGTGGACCACCGAACCCACAAGGACAATCATCCAGATGTTTTAACCCTACAGCCTACTAATTCCAGTGTCAGACATACAACTCACTTGATAGCTGACAGAGGCTGAAAGGCCTTCTTGGAGAAACCTCCCCATTGCCACAGCTGAGAGCTCTCCTGGAAATAGAGCTGCAGAGGGAATCCCAGAGGACATGCTAATGAGGCTAATTGGCAGTTTCGGGCAGACTTAGGGAGAGGCAAGGGGAAAAATATGAGCAACAGAGGAGGAACAGAGAGGGATGTGGAGGGTTGAGTAGATCTTTGTTAACCCTAAGGTCTTTGCAGACTCTTTCTTTGTTAATTCTGACTGCACAGAGCTCTGAGCTTTCTTCATTTGTCTCAAACAGACAGATCATCCTTCCTAGTCAGTGAGTGCCTACTCTCATCCAAAGCTGAGGAACTCATGACTCCAAGTACCACAGAATTCAGAAGACAAATACTCAAATACCCAGTCTTTCCTTGAAGAACAGGAAAATGACATTGTAAAAGCTGCTACGAAGCTTCTGATGGTTTTGCAACTTCAGTCTCAACAATCTCACTGCTCACCTCTTTTGAGGCAATCCCAGGGAAGGCCAGTTACGCAACTGTTCATAACATACTTTTAAACCTACAGTTAACATGGTATTCTCAGAAATATGTTTCAGATGCTGCATTCAATACTAAATCACAGAAACATTTAGGTTGAAAAGGGCCTCTAAGATCATTGCAACTGTTAGCCCAGCCATGTTCACTGCTAAACCACATCCTAAGTGCCATATCCACGCGTTCTTCAAACACTTTCAGGGCTGGTGATTGCACCACTTCCCTGGACAGCCTGTTCTAATACCTGACCACCCTTTCAGCAGAGACAGTTTTCCCGTTCTCTAACCTAAACCTCCTCTGGCACAAATTGAGGCCAACTCTTTTTGTCCTGTCACTTGTTACTTTAGAGAAGACACCAACCCCTGCCTGTCTACAACCTCTTTCCAGGTACATGTAGAGAGCAATAATGTCTTCCCTCAACCTCATTTGTCCAGGCTAAAAGCTGGGGAACATCTAGGGCTCTCAGCAGCTCCTCAGAGCCCTTGTGCTCTAAATGCAATATTTGGAAGAACTGCTGTTAAGAGTTGCTATTACTACTGCAGAAAAACCTCCACTTGGCCTTCTCTAAAAAAAAAAAAAAATTATTATTCTACTTTCAGAACTCTTTTGATGAACACTTGAACACATGGCCGTTCTTCATTCCAATAAACAGCTCTTCTACACCAAGAATCACAATTACGAAGAATAATCTAATAATCATAATGTACATAAATAATTTATAGAACAAAAAGAATCTAAAGAATGTACCTAGCACAGGTTCAGTCTTCAGTGTTATGTTGTTCACCAATGTGCTCTGTTAATCCCACCATCCACACAAGTCTTCCACGCCAGAGCAAGCACCACAGAATCCCCTGCTGTGGATTTTCAAACTCAACCAAAACAATATACATACTTAGGAAACCCAGACTTATAGTAAAAGGTCGCAAAAAGCTTTGAGCCAGAAAGAAGTTCACCATGCATGTATAATCCACGTGCCCCATAATCAAGAAGTAACAGTCATTCCAGGGGTTTCACTTTCCAGCCCTTCTGCAACTGATTCGAAGACAAAATAGAACAATAACCCACATTCTTGAAGTGAGATAAAACACAAGGCTTAAAATTACACCTAGGCCAAATACTTCCCCATAGCTAAGCAAAGTGAGAAACCTGGCAATACTCATGCTCCAGTAACTTTGGAATCCTAGCTCCTAATCCTGAGCACATTGCTGTGCCACCGAGAGACCAGATCTGCATAAGCGGCAACATCCAATAATTCCCTGTAGGGGCATCCCAACAAGGAAATACAGGGAAACTCCTCAGGCCCTGCAGGGTAAATAATGCCTCAGTTTCATTGTTTCCCTTAAGCTGCATTCACACTTGGAAGCTTAAACTAAGCCTGACTTCCATGTGAAAGGTTGCTAGACCAACTGCTATGGTAGTTGGAGCCTCTTAGTAAGACATCATCACCTTTCCTCTTAAAGCCACAAGCCAGGCAGCAACCAGTTAGACTCATAATTCCCAAAAGCATTCCTGCATCCCTGAACAGCTGACTGAGCATCCAGCTACAGCTGTCACAGAACAGAGGAGAGGGCATGGAAGGGGGACATGAGACAGGCAGCACAGGAGGAATACAGATACATTTTCCAGGCATGCAGGGATGAATTTGGGAAAGCCAGACCTCAGCTGGAGTTGAAGGTGGTGAGGAATGTGAGAGAGAAGGTGATGGTCAGGAAATTGGAGCTGTTCTTGTTCAGCCTGAAGGTGATGACTCTGATGTACATCATGTGGATGGCTGAGAGTCACAAGCTGCAAAAAAACTACAACTAGAAATAAGGAAAGAAGTCAGAAGGGTAGGGAATCTATCTTGGAACTGGCTGCCAAAAGGCTCTGAATCTCTGCCCTTAATGGCATTTAAAGCTCAATTGCATAAGGCTGTGTTTTGTTCCACCTGGCTTTAAAATAATTTCTCAGATGGGAATCAACTGGAACATCTCCAGAGGTCTGTTCCAACCTACATTACACTAAATTCTTCCATTTCAATTCCCAAAGCAAATCCTAATCCAAATGCAGGACAGCCAAGAGAACTCCAACGTTCAAGGATACACAGGACATTCCCTCTTCCTAAAATTGTGCGTGTCTCAAAGCCCAACAGTGAGCTAAATCTTTTGCAGGTTTCTATTTTCAGTCTAGATTGTAGTTGTTAGAAATTATATCAATGTGCAAAATAACTGATTTTAGAACTTTCTACCAAAAAAATTCATCTAATGCTTTTAAGCTGTTTAGAAATATTTTTTTCTCTGATGAGAGAAGTGAAATTAGACTACTCAGTCAGTGATGATGAAAAAGACTGTAATTAAGCAGCCAGAGTGCTAAATAAATGGATGTAATGGCAATTAATATGAAAGAAACAAACTGTTTGGATACAAATGAAACCTAAAACTTGCTCAGGATAGAAAATACTTTAGGGCTGTGGTAGATTCCACATAGACAAGGGGCTCCATCTCCATCCTGTTTTATGACATTTTTAACATCTTACTGTGTTAGTGAGAGAGGGACTCCAACTAATTCTCAGATCCTATGCTGAACGCCATTAATTGGTATGAACTATTTGTGATTCCTGCCAAGAAACTCTAGCTCCCATAACTTACTTGCATTGCTAATGTTTCATAGGTGTAACTGAAGTTACATCATACAGGACTCAGATATTTCAAGGAAAATGGAGCTTATGGAAAGCCGAAAGGATGACAAACAGAACTTTAAAGAAGATGATAGCTCTGGAGAACAGAACAAAAGCTAGTGGTTTGTCACTCAGCTGGAGTTGATAAAATATTGACAAACATGACCACTGTTTTTTATCTCGCTTTCCAAAGTAAATTAGCTCTTGTAAATCTTTGTTTTTTAACTGGAACCTACCACAAATATTTCACTGAAACACATAGGCCCTATTGGCTCCTTTTCCCAAAAAAGCAAAAAAATGAAACATTATCCATTATACTAAACTGCCTTGCATTACTATACACAAATTGACTTTAAGAAATAAATACTGGAATTGCTCATAAATTTGATTCATTTCTTGAAGGAGATCCTCTTCTGGAGAGTAGAAACAATAAAACCAAGTCTGTTGAGAGTACCTGTTGCAGACTTTAAAATATTTTATATTTCATTTTTGTTTGTTCATCTTTGGTATAATGAGCCCCAAATTTAATGACTGTAATGTATCAGAAATAACTAAGACATTCAAATTTGCACTCCCTTGTAAAATTACAATTTCCTGCTTTCATATTTCATTTGGGTATTTTCACAATATTAATTATTCCTGTGCTTAAACAATAAATTATGAGTACATGCAAGACATTTTGGTAGTCCAATGAAAGTTAATTGGTATTATGTTATTAATTCTAATTATAATAAATTTAAAAAGGGAAAATTCATTACTGCTTGCATTTTCTCTTCTACTACAGGAGTTGATAATTTCCAGCATTTTTGTTCTCTGAAATATCTTGCTATATCTAACTGTAACGCGTATCTTAGATATACTTTCAATACTGTGCCTTGCAACTCTGCTGACTTGGGAAAGCTACACACAATTTGCCATTTGATATTTTTTCATTACTTTTAATGACAGTCATGAACATTCTGCTGAAATGTTGACTGGATAGAAAAAGAGGATTTCTACAGCAATAGCAAAAAAGATGCAATAGAAGTGCAGTTGACACCACAAAAATGAGGCTTTGATAATACTGTACACTAATGATAACAACATGCAGATATTCAAAAGACAGAACTGCACCTGCTACTATAGTGACATCATTTGATCTATGACCCTTGTCCAAAATGCCTGCTCCACAAGAGTATTATTTGATTAAAAAAAACCATGGAATAAGAAATGGCATATAGTTGAAAATCTAAATAAACTGTTTCTTGTCCTACAGCAAAGGCTAATAGTTTCAGGCACTGCCAAGAGAGGTCTTCTATTGCAGACTCAGTCATTTGGGTTGGAAACAACCTTCCAGATGATAATGTGCACCATTACTCAATTCCTTTTTTGCACTGATCATTTAAGCTTTCAAATTGAAACGGCTACATCCAGACTCAAATATGCAGCTGACAATATAAAAACTTGGAAAGTGGATGTGAAGCAAGCATTATACCAGTGGCTGTGTGAGCACTAGGGAGCTGTGGCATCTCTTGGTGAAGCATCCGCCCAAGGCTTTCATGTGCCATGGAGAAGAGCAGCCCTTCTGCCTCAAGCAAGGTCAGAGCCACTGACCCACACCTTGCCAGCAGCCAACATAAACACCAGGCTGGCAAAGCAAAACCCCTCGTCTGCAAAACGGAAAGCTGTGCATGTGGAAGTTTGATACAAGCCAAAAAATAAGCAAGTGACTCTGAAGGGTATTACAGACAATTGCTACAGAGAGACAAAACAAACATCATTGTTTGGGCAACTTGAAATTGGCAGAAAGGCATCACTCAGGTGATGACAGCCACCAACCCTTTTTTAAAGGCTGCAGTATTACTCCATTATAAAGTCACACTTTGATCGCTTTTGTTTTGTATAAAGGAAGCTGGCATCAAATCAAGAGAATTGCCTTCAGGGCAGAAGAGCTTTTTCTTTACAGTACAGAAAAGAACGTAAACATCACATCTTAATTAAGATCATTACCGAAAAAAGTTGACACAGAGGAGGAGTTTACAGTTGCCTTAGAATTTTATACCTATGTGATATCAAAACTGCCATGCTACCACATCAAAACGAGTCTATATTTCTTAATGTATTTTAAAAATTGTAAATTATCTTTCTGGGGAAAAAAAAATTGTAGCCAATATGTTTTCATTTGTAGTGACAGTTTAAAAAATATAGGGCCACACACTAATGCCAAAATACTGGCTTGAGTAAACTAAGCTTGTATATCCAGAGCATGCTGAATTGAAAAGAATCTTATTATCAGTGCCTTCTGGTAGACCAAAATGTCAGTAAGATAAGGAAAAAAAATGACCCAAGGAAAAAAACACTAAACAAACAAAAAAATGATAGTTACAAAACAAAAGCAAATAGAACAAAACCAAAGAGGGAAAACAAATAAACACCCCTGTGCCCCCCCCCCATTAAAAACCCCATGGCCCACTAAATCCTCATTGGTTTACACAGTGCAAACCATGCCAAAACTAGCAAATTTCAAAACAGTGAAGTAGTAGTGGGTGTGTTAGAAAAGAGAAATTCAAAATACTTTTATATTTCAGGGCTTCCTTAGGAGACTCATTGCTCCGGGATTTTACTTCCAGAAGAAACAACTCAGCTCATGTTTTCTTGCAAAGGGGATTATGGCCATACAACATCCTGAGGGTGGCATGTTCTAAGAGATAACACAACATCACTAATTATCTGTTAAAAAGTTCTCTCCAATTGGTAGAGAAAAAAGGCCAGTTATCAATATTGCAGGGTTCTTTTAATTTCCAGTTAACTATGATAGTTTTTTTTTAAAAAATAACAATCAACTAATGAACTGTGCTTTACCAACAAGCTGTTTTTAGGAATCAACACAATCTCATCTTTCCCAGTAAGCTCTCCCTGTGCTCTGATCATCTCAGGTTAATGTCAGAGAAATTGAGTCTTATAAAGAACAGAAACCAGTTTTCCATCTACAATAATCTGCATCCAAAATCTATGGAGTAAAATACAGCTCACTTGCTCATGGACAAATAACATCCCTGATATTACTTTCCATCAAACTGATTTGATTTTCTGAACATGCCATTCTTCACTCACATGATTATTTCTTGAAATAAATCAGAGCAAGTGTTATCTTTTCTTCCTAACAAACATGGAAAGTACACCAACTGAGTGTTAGAGAATTGGAAGAGGAACAATTTGGGCAAAAATCAATGAGTCTTGTTCAATACCTCTGTTATGAGGGTTTTCTGAAGCTTTTAATCATTATTTCAACACATAGTTACAAGTTATGAAATCAACGAGGCATTCCACTTAAAAACCAAAATGTTGCAACCCCCAAATAAGGTACTGATAGATATCTACTTTCCTCTTAAAGTGAAAAATACTTGAAAACTTAATGAGATTTTGATACTTGAGAACTGAGGTGGAAGTATAATCCAGATTTATTCCTGTTATATCTGCATATGCCAGATAACTTTATAAAGGCTGTGCAAATTTACTCCAGGTGTCAATAAATAAACAAGATAGGGAATCCCATAGCCTTTACACTCCAGTTACAGAGCAGAGCAATTTTTTGATTGCTTTGAATCAAATAACATAGTTCTAAATCAGAATTTTTTGCTGAGATTCAAATCAAAAAATGGGCTTTCTTAAAAATCAAAACCAAAATCCAACATATGTGGTATTAAAACTTCAGTTTCCTTCAAGTGTTCTGACAGACCTTAGAGGCCACCAGCACAAAGGTGGAGGAGGCCCTGGAATAAACCACAAACAGGAGCAGAATTGGAGAGGACACTTAGGCACATAGCAGCCTAAATCAGTGGAAAGACATTTTGGACCAAGAGTCTTCCTAGTCAGGCTGAGAGCAGACTTCCTTTAGACTGGAATTCTCCATTCTTTTCCTCTGCTCCAGAAGATGCTGATGCTGTTGTTTCTACAGTTACACCATCTTAGCACCATTTTCTCTATTTTAATTCTTTTTCTGCACAGCTGCACTGACACCTACTCGCCAGATCGGCTCTCAAGCAAGACAATGAAACATGAAAGACGAAGGAAGTTGCTTTTTTTCTCTCAAAGACCAAAAAAGAACAGACATTGTGCGGTGCTTTGAAAAAACCTCATGGTTTCAGCTTGCTTTTAAAACAGATGGCACAGTCACCGCAGCAAGTAATCCTCCCTCTCAAGAAGTGTAATATAAAGCCAAGGTGCCTGGCAAGGCTATTCAGTTAAATGGTAATACATCCTTTGGACAAGAATTCAGCTGGAATACAGAATAAAAACACGTTCAAAACCTGGCAAGTGTGAGAATGAGGCTCCACTTGCCACTAAAAACACTTGCTCTCTGTGTGGCAATGCAAAAGAAAATTGCAAATACAAAAGCAGGGAACACTCACGTAGAAATGAGAGTCCTGGTCTGTGAAACAAATATATATATATAAAGAAATATACATTTTTAATATTAAGAATTTTCACATTGATTTTTATTAAGACTATTTTAAGAAAGGTTTTTATATTAAGAAATACCAATCATGAGAGAATGTCATCAAGGACAGCCCACAATAGAATTTTGTTGAAATGCACTCACAGTTACAGCAAGTAATTGCAGATTACTCAATTTACCCTGAGTTATGCTGATCGCTACATAGTCTCTCCTCCTTTTACCAAGCCATCTTCAAAGCTGGTATTTAGGTAAGTATTTAAAACCCATTAGGTTCTAAGGTATTTAGAACATTTCCTGCCAAAGGATGTCATTAGACAAATTGGAGCATTACTTATATGAACTTGTCTCACTGTAATTGGGGTAAGAAAGTAAAAGAAAGGCCTCTGGCTTAACTGTGCAGAAATGCCACTACTGTTTACCACATTTCCTGAGTATTTGACATTTCAATGTATCCAGCAGAAAGGGTTGTTACTTATTGCCTTTGATATTGTTCAAAAGAAATGTGTGCCATTAATTTTAACATATTGTAAGCATGCAGCCTGATGTTAAATTCCTTCGCACTCAAAATTTGCATCCATTTAAAAAAAAAAAAAAAAAAAAAGAGCAGAGAAGGAACACTAGCTTGCTTTCTAGTAAAACATAGTTCAGAAAAAGAATCAACTGGCCATTAAAAACAGAACATTTTCACCTGCAAACCAGACATTTACTAAGTTTGTCTTCTGTATTTCATCTGGCAAATCGACATTTCTGCAGTTTTCAAGTTCAAAACAAGATAGAATGTGCTGCGTTCTAAAGGTATGAGGAGAAAATAACTTCATATTTTCTTACCTTTGCATTATAGGGAATATAATGCTTTGATAAGGCTTCAGGAGTGTGCATCCATGTTTTGTCTACAGAAAAGCAAAATAAAAGAAGCACTGAATAGGTTATTCAATTGTTAACTTAAGTACAATAATATCTCTGTGGAACAGTTCAACAATCACCCTTTTACTCAAAAAACCAGCTGTCTGAAGTAGTTAGAGGGACTGGAGGGAAATATCTCACACCTTCCCAAACACTTGGAAGAAAGAACCCACTTCTTTCTGTTGGGCACACTTTCTATTTTAAGCAACTTGGTTCTCCTTAAGAACTACAACTCCTCCTCCCAAATCTATGAATTGGTCTGAGGTAATTTGCTGTTTCTGTCTCCGATCCGTATTTTCTGCATCCTGCTGTTTAAACTGTGCATCAAATGATCCTATTTTGATTAATTATTTGCTTTTCCTGAAAAATTATCAAGACATTAAAGGGACAAAAAAAATTACCCAAGCTGTAATTGAAAGAAGAAAGCCCTAATCCTTATAAAAGACAAAGGATGTGCATCAGTTTCATAAGTTTTAGATTTTAAGTTCAGGACACCTGTAATTTTTGTATACATATACTACACAAATTTGCATATTCACCTGTAACTTTCCCATTACAAGACTCTGTAATTCTTACTTATTCTGCTGCATGGATATAATTCTGTATTTATTTGTCAAATACATATTCTCCTCTTATTTTAAGAATATTCTACAGAATGTAAGACAGAGTTCTAAATGTTAAGAAAAAACTTATTATTAATACCTTAGAAAAAAATTCCCAAAGTTCTCATTTGGGAGAGGGTAAGAAAAGAAAAATTTCTAAAATACTAATTTGCATTGCCACACATTTGGAAGAATCTGTAACTCCAATTAATATTTTATATTACATATATTGAACATTTAGTAGTTTTTTCTGACTTGAGACTATCCTGGTTTACATGACCATGAATTAAAGCCACAAATCTGGAACTTTGAGTTAAGTAACAGACTAACAGCTTACAGCAAAATTCTACCCTTGGATATTCACAATTCCCTTTGCCTTCATGGGGAGTTGCAGTCACAGTAATTAACTTTTTTGTTAGTCACACTTAAGTACAAGAAAATTCTGTTCCCTTAAAACTGTTAAAGAGCAAAAGCTGTGACATTGATTGACACTAAAACAATAATTAAATATTTTAGATGATACAGACGCAAGAAAACCATTAAATGAGATATTCACCAGTCACCACAGTAACAGGATCAGAACTACAAAGCTGGGAGAGTTCTTTTTTCCCCGAGCCAGTTTCATTCTAGATGGCAGTAATGTTCAGCTCCATTACTGAGAAGTGATACTATCACTTCCTAATTAAGGAAGAATGATTTGTCCATTCAGCAGCACCCAGGAGGATGATTAAAGTGGCTCTTCCTTTTAAATGAGGCTTGTGATTGGACTGCCAGAACCAAGAAATCATTTCCCAGAATATTTTAACACTGAAACCTGATCTCTACTTTAACATAATATCAAAGGCTGATGCTATCTAAAAGCATGAACTAGCCATCCCAGTGAATTTGTGAGTTAAGCCTGGTCGAATAAAGCCCAGGGGATAACCTGAAGCCCAACCAAGCAGTTGTTCAGTGGGCTTGCTGGTAAGGCCAGGATTGCTCCCTACCCCAGCCTGCTCTGTGAACACAGGGCCAATTTCAGCTCCTCTAGGTGCAGGCACGTTGCTAATACCAAGAGTTAATTCACCCATTTTCTTCACATCACCCTTTACTAGCTTCAGGAGGGATACTGTCATGTTTATACATTTATAAAGGAAAACCTAGTAAAACTAGAGCACTGAACCTCAAGCTCAGTTCTCCAAGAATTCCCCACTCTTTTTATGCCTAGTACCACCACAAACAAGTGACAGAACTGTAGCTTCTAAAGCAGTTTTACAAGCAGACACGTGGCTAGACTGGTAACATAAACACTAATAACTATTCCTTGCAAATGTTTCTTCCTCCCTTCTACCCATCAGGGCAAATCCAAATCTGAAAATAATGCTACTTAGTTAGGGAGGCAAGTGTGAAATGCAGGTCTTAATTCGGTATCAGGTAATCTTTCCAATTTTAATATCATGTACAAAGCTTTACCTAAAATGTTTCTGTGAAATCATCAAGTTGCCTACCAGCCTCTAAAAGGCATGAGACAGATTCCAGCAAGGAATAACACTGCTAAGCAAGTGTTGCCATAACTGTTGGCACCCTAACTGGGAGAAAGTTAAGGAAATATGGACAGGTGCTCTCAGCTCAAAGTGAAATCAGTAACTTAGCAGGGTAACAAAAGGCACCTGCTTCCAGGAGTCTTGTACTATTGGCTAAAATAGTCCAACATTCAGATGTAGATCCACAGACACTGTGACACAGCTACTGAAGATTTTCACTGACAATGAAAGTCCATTTCTTAAAGGCAAGTAATAATTACAGAGTGGTGGTACTTAGGAAAGTGCTCTTAATGCTGAACTAAATCAACATAAGGCAAAACTCAGGCTGATAGCAAAGAGATGCAAAAAAAAAGCATGTAAGTTGTTATGGGGTAGCTTGTTACCAGCATCTCCTTTTGAATTATAAGGTCTGGTTATGGACTTACACCACCCTCAGCAGCTCTTTGAAATATTGCTTACAATGAGTTGGATTTCACAGCAGTTGAGAAAGACAAAATTTCAGATATTTCACATGCAATCAACCAGAAAAAACAAAAACAGGAAAACCTGTAAAAGAAGTATTGGTCAAATAACTGATGCAGATATGGCTTGTGGCTTGCATGATCCCTTGCCTGTTTTAATTTTTAAAGAGTTTTCACAGTTTAAATGTGAATTATTTATTCTGAAGCAACAAGCAAAACATGAAACCTTACAGTGAAAATCACCGTTCATATTATTATTTTATTAGCTACACAGAAAAGAATTCTGGACACTTCCCAGCTAAATAAAACAGTAGGTCCTAGAGAAAGGAGTGAAAGCCCAGATTAAACCAAACCTGACAACCTGCATCTAGAGTTAACAGTAATAGAAAGTGAAAGGACTCACACTGTTACATCAGGTGAAAACCAGAGTTATTTTAGATGTCTGAAGTTGTTAATCCAGGTTGCCTTAGTGTTTATATTAAAGTTTTAAAAAGCGCTCTGTTGTTGAGAATGATGAGGTTTTGAGAATTGAGTTTATTATGAGTTTGAGCCATTTGGAATGCAATAAAACCTATGTTTAACAGGTACGCAAAATTCTAAGTAGTCTGAGTATGTGCTGGTTTTGCCACACTCACTGGCACTGTGTGCAACAAGAGGTGCAAAAAAGGGTCACCACTGATCTCAAGGGCACAGGGTGAACCACAGCCCCGATTACCCAATATTGGCAATCCTGTGTGGAGCCTCTCCATCCACAACACCTCAGTATGTGCACAGCATGCTCAGTGTGTGGCACAGACTCAGAGCACCCCCACAGCAGCAGCACAGCAGCATATCCAGATTTTAAGGGAATTTGATTTGGTGAGAGCTTCTCGGGTTTTGTTCCTGCCAGCACACACCAACCAGTCTGCTAAGAGAAAACTGCATCAAGTTCACACTGGGTGACCCAAGGGTGTGACAGACTGAATTGCCAGGGTGCAGGTGGGAGCTAGGCACTTTCATGGGCAGAGGATGCATGCTGCTCAGAACTGAGCCTTGTCTCCTTTCTAAGCTGCTTGAACCAGTACTATTTAAAGGGGAAGCTGACTTCCAATCCTCATTTCACAGCACACTGCTGGGTTCTGTGTGAGAGCCACGGCAGAACCCTCAGTGTCACCAGGGGAGCCAGGGCAGAGGGACACGTGTGCTGACAAATCACACACTGAAGGGAATCGACTTGGGGACTTCATCAAGGACCCTGAGCAAGTGTGCTGCACTCAGAGGAGGATGACATTAGGTTAGATAACAGCACAGCTGACCATTTAGCTACCAAAAAGGAAAGTGCTAGCAGTGCCAAGAAATTGCTCTCCCTTGGAGATCAATTTCTCTGCATATTACTGCCCAAAGAGATTGTAGAATGGCATTTGCACAGTGCAGCTGCCTCCCTAAACCCCACTGTCATTATTAATTCATTAACATGAAGTAACATTAATTAATGTTTCTAAAGTGTTTATCAGAGCATATTAGACCTAGTGACCATTCACTTCATATGATGAACAGAGAAAGACTCTGATCCTAACTCTTTTTTTAGTGCCACAGTGAAAATAAAGTCATTTTTAAAAGGTAGAGACTAAAGCTATTCTTTACTGGATCAATATGATTTAAAATCTTGGAACTGTCTCTTCTTCCTCTGTTTTACAAAACTCTATGAAAAAAATATATTTTTTTGTGACAAGCAGCCTAATAAGAGTCACCTGAAGATATCATCCTAAGACATCCATAATACATCTAGGTATTACTGCCTCAGGAACAAACAGCTTACTTGCTTCAGTGTATGCACATAAGTGCGCTCTCTTTCATTATTCCTAGATTATCTATTTTTCTGTAAAGAAAGAAAGCTCTTCACAACAGGACGTGAAAGAACTGTCACCCTGTTAAATAAATTCCTTTATTCTGACTGCAGTAGAAACAGGCGGGTGCTCACAAAGCCTCCCTTATGCTGGTCAGACAGCAAGGTAGAATTTGTCTTCTTGACCATTGCAGGTAACAAGAATGGATAGGCTGAGGCCTGAGACTTCAATGCTTGGCACCAGAGTTTTCATCAGAATGTAATACTCAAATGTTACTAACAAAAAAATCTACCCATGTTATTGCATTGATCAGCATCTGTTCCAGCCACCTTCTAGAGCAGTGACTGAGTAAAGTCAGCAATTCATTAAAGTTATTAACAGTTCTGACTAAGCAATTGAAATTATGAGTCAGAGCCTTCCCTAGAAACATAGAGGAAAATGCCCATCAATACACATAGCTCAAAAACAGTTACTTCTGTTACTTTTTCCTCCTTTTCTCCCCCAAACATAAGATATGCTTTGGATGCATATTTATTCTTTGCCAAGAAGAGTTGTATCTCCCTAGAACAGAGTGATCTCAGCAGAATGCTTTGTCTGTGTCCTTCTCCCCTAATATTTAGGGTCTGATAAAGGGTATTAAACAGCTGATCGCTATAATTGCAAAATAGTGTCACAGAACGTTGGGTTAGCATAATTACAAAATGAAAAACCTAGTATTTGCATTTCCTTCAACAGTAACATTTGCTGCATAGCCTACACATTTTATGCTAGATGTTTTTGAGATATAGATGCTAATATGTAAGTTCTGACAAAAAAGGAAAATAGCATGAAAGTGTGAGTCCAGCTGACCAGCGATCAGCAAATTTTACTTTTGCTATTTTGATTTGTTGATGTTAAGAACTTTTGACAAGTTCATACTCCTAAATCAAAGGGGGGGTGGGGGGGGAAATCATGGAGTAAAAATAAATCTGAACCATTTAGCCCATATCTCACATGCCTTCTAGTTAGAACCAGAGCTCCACTGCCTTTGATAAAAGCTTCTATTTGAAGTCAGAAAAGAGATCACTGGCATAACATAATTTAAGTGATCACATTTTTGCAAGTTTTCACTAAGATATATGTAAGAGATCAAACCTCCAACTTCATATTTCACTTTTGTAGTCTTGTAGAAAACAAGTTCAGTGAAGTATTCCAGTATTACTATAAATAAACGTGGAGGAGTATCAATTAAACTTGTAAAAATGTTTAAAAAGCAAGCTTTTGAAGAATTCCTTGCTGTTAAAGAACATTATGAAAATAGGTCAAAACAAAGGAAAAGGAGCATAAATGACAATCTCAATATACAATTAAAACAGAATTCTAATTTTCTGTTTCCAGAACACTGAAATAATGAGATATAAAAGTTTAAGTGGGGCTTTCTTTAAAATTTAAACTGGAAGAAGAAAGGAGTTTGAGTAACAATGACAGCAACTAAAGTATGCATATCTATAGCTTCCTCTTGCTTATGTAGGTACAAAAGCATATATAAGGTACATCATTTTATGTGCCAGAAGGATTTGATTTCACAAAACAGTGTTTTCCTGAGTGATCTATTCTGGATTTTCTCTGCAATTTTCCAGCAGCTTCATAAGACAAATGCTTATGAAATCAGGTAGCCATTGTGATTCTTATCAAGGTCTGGTTGTTACACCCCTAATTTATATTACACAGGATAGATGTTTTGCCTTTCACTAGATACTCATCCAGTTGCTCGAGTATTTAGGCTGCAGTTGTGTAAATTTCGATAGGATAGAAGCCAAAAAGCTTCAGACTCCTTCCATGCTGTTCCCACTGCAAAGGCAGTACTTCTGCCTATGGTTCAGCAGCACACGTGTCTTGTGGAAAGGAGCTTCTGAGGTTTCGGAGAAGCAACAAATTTATTGTTGTAAATAGCACTGTTAACCTGCCTGGAATATTTCTTACAGCAGGCAAGAGATAAGATCAGTTCTGCAATACCTTTCTGAAGATAACGCAAATAAAATAAGCAACAGGAAATGATCCTCCTATTCTCATGGGACCAGAAAGAAAAAAATCAGGCTCAACTGCACGCATCCAAGAATCCTTTGGAGAAGGTTTCCAAAGCCCTCATAGCTAATGTTTTCTATTTTGTTTATGTGAATAAACACCATGGCAAAAATCAAGTCTAAATTGAGAACAATTAAATAATTTAGTTTAGATAAAAATACTCCTCATTTGCACGCCTCCTCTGAAGACATACTTTTTTTCCCCCCTTAAAAAATTAGAGATGTCCCTTCTGTCTTGAGAAAGTGACTATACTATGTGCATAATTTAATGCATGTAAAGTTGCGTACAGAAGTTGGCAAACACACACAAAACAGTGGACTGAGCCACTTCCCTGTCCCACCAAGAGAAGAGCACTGGGTCCTTGCCAAATGAAGGTGGAAACCCTGCAGGTCTCCTGCCACAGCCTAAGGAGAACAATAATACAAACAAAAAAGTTCCAAAAGCAGAGTCAGAAATCAATCCAAAAAAGGGACTTGACTACTGAATATTGGTTTTCCACATGACCCCACATTTAGAAAGACAAGAAACAGTACTTGGAATACATATTAGCTCTTGGTGAGGATAATACAAAACTGTTAACTGATTTTTGTGTCCAGACCACCTGAATACAGAAATATTTGTTATACCACAAAACCACCTTTTCCTCCCACACTTCACTCCCAAAAAAATTTTTGTTCAAAAAAATCTTTTAGGCATCAAGCAACAGCTTTTTCTGTGGTGGGGGCAGAGGAAGAAATATAGACCTAGATTTGGTTTATTGAGTTGTTTGTTTTTGGGGTTGTTTTTTTT
>PYHW01009817.1:1725225-1740203 GCA_013186435.1 Turdus rufiventris | reverse complement strand
TAAAACCGGAACACATACAAAAGCAGGATTCCAATAGTGTGACAGATAGACAAACGTTTTCACAAGATTTATGACAACAAAACAAGAACATATATATTGTTCATCAACTTGTTTTGTGGGAGAAATAAAGCAATCCTTAAAGAACACATAATGCTTTTGACTGTAATTTACTGCACTCATTGATCAAGGTGTGGAAAACAGAACTTTTACTTTCGTGCAATTTGTACAGTCATACAGTAGTTCTGCAACTGAAAATTTTCTCCACAACACACCTATTTGTTAATCCAACCAAACTCTACTGAAACCAAGAGAGCAGCTATGTTGCTTTGAATATTTTATTTCCATATTTAAACACACAACTTAAAACAGCAAGCGCTGATATCAGCTTTAAACCTGAAATGAACTTTGTCAGTATTAGTGCCTACAGTTTATTTCCTGTTTTACAAGCTCATGGGGAGCAGAAGAGCCCAGATATCACAACCTGGACTGCTGAAAAATTCCATTTATCATTACCTGTATAAGTACTTTCCAAAACAAACTGAATTTGTTTAAACTTGATATTTTCTTATTTTTCATTGTCCCTATTGGGATGAAAGATGAATAGCTTGATTTTTTTCAATTTTATTTTTAAGCATATTAATTAAGCCTTCAACCAAAATGACTATCAGACAAGCAAAAATAATTCCAAGTGAAATACAAGCAAGTTCCCCAGTTCTGGTTTGTACTAAATCTTAGACTGTAAGACAGGCAATGGCTGTACCACTTTTTAAAGGCCAGAGCATTCAGCACACCTAGTCAGCTCAAGTGGCTATTTCATGCCCAAACCATGACCCTCAAAAATAAACTTACACTGAGTACTGGCTGCAGACGTGATATCTGCAGTAAAAAACTGTGCCTCAAAATGAAGTATTGGTAATGCTGAAAGTGGAGATGTGTACTCTCAAGAGCACTTCTCTGATTAATGACAAAGCTGCTGTTCCCATAGCAGATTCTCCCCATAAACACTCATGCCACACATCTTATCTATAGCAAATTCTTGCCTGTAAAGGATCAGGATTAATTTTAAAAAGACCTCACTTTCTGTCTTAGCAACTCACATTTCATGGCAATTTTTTTGTGAAAGCACAGGTTGCTACCCAGCCTCCAACAGAAGAAAAAGGGGGCAGGTGGGAAACTAAAGAAAACTTCCTTTTAGTGCTTCTTTTCTTACTTTGTCTGCTAATGTCTAAGTTCAATAGTTTTCTGAACATTTAGAAGAAAAAATTCATAGCTTGAATTAGGTGATGGAATGATAACAGAGCTCATCAGCAAGACCAGCACTGTCCCAGTCATTGTAGTGCCCAGTTTAAAAAGATGGGATCTATGGCACAAAACTACCTCCTCTATATGAATCCTGTTACAGGACTCAGATCCCGATCATCACAAAGAACTTTAGGGGATGTTTGTTCTGTCAGTCTGCCCAATTCAGATACAATCTCTGGCTATCAACAAAGTATCACCTACATCCATTTAGATTCCCATCACCATCTTAGATATTTAAGGCACTGTTTTTGCAGCTCCAAGAGAAGAGTGCTGCAAATTTGCAATTCACACAAAGCCTACCAGCACAGCCAGTAGGGAACTGGTTTGAGTTTAGGGAACTTGCTTGTTTGACTGCTTGGGAAGCCACAGCAGTCACACAGCTAATGCCTCAAACTAACCATACTCCTGTGAGCAGAAGAGACCACAAATAACCTATCAAGAAATGGAAATAACTATATCTGTGAGATCAGGGGTGGGGGGGGGGGGAATACTAAAAAGGAAGTTCAGCAATTGAAACTGCTTTTAAATGCAGTTATTATGCATGAACACTGATAGATCCTAGTTGTTTTGAGCTTCATTTGCATTAAAAATACGTAATTTTCACTTATTCTTGACAATTGCTTAACTGAAACTTGCCTTTTTTTTTTCCCAGGGCATGAGAATGGAACTGTCACAAGTGTTGCTATGAGTAAAATGGATGACAGCGTTAAATTCCTCTCTCCTCAGGTTCTGAATCATTATGAGGAACCCACACTAATTGCGCTTCATTGTGCCTGACAGCTTTTATATGATACCTTTCTCTTGGTGTAAAGAAAACAGCACACAAAATTAACTGAACAAAGCAAATGTCTCTGAATACAATGAAATTCCAAAAATTTAGGTAAGGACTTAGTAAGAAATTAATAAAAACTTTTTAAGAAGAAATGAACACAGAGAAGTTAATTGAGACCCCTCAAATGATCCCAGGAAGCTGAGGCTACAACTTCACAAGTTATGATAAAGGCAAGAGGCAGAAACTGCCAACGGCAATATGAAATAAGGGCAGTATTTTAGCATTCTGGGTCCAAATCAAAACTCGGTAAAGTATCCAATAAACCACAGCTGATCTGTTTCTAAATCACGGCAGGCTGAGCTTCCAATGTTACCAGAAGTGATCACACACACACAAAACAAAACAAAGTAATTAAAGAATAATGAAACAGTTTCTCAAATGATCTGGAAGAAGCTTAGCAACACTACCAAGCACCTGGAAGGTACAGATCTATTGATAGCAATGTTATAATCACCTAAAAAGTAAATACATCAGTGCTTAAGAAGAGCACTGCCTATGGATTTAAGCTTGTTTCCTCCTGCTATTGGGGTGTTAAAATATCTTTTATCCTACTTTGCAGTCTTTGTGAGGAATTGTATCTTCCTGTAGTGATCATGTGCTGATAGTCCAAACTGCTTCTCTTACCTTGATTCATCTGGCTTTAACAAACACACAAGACATACAAGGAGGCAGTGATGCTGTCATTTCATGCTGGCCTAACTACACAGATTCTTTTTATTTCCAGCTGTGATATTGATACCGAAACAGAAATCCTATATAAACAAAGTATTTACACTCAATCCAACTAAGGTTGCACCTACTTATTCATACAAGGAAGGGTTTCATGTCAGTGTGTGCCACACTGAAGGACCTTTAGAAGTAAACATGGAAAATAAACAAATGAGACCCACTGAGTATTTTCTACCTTAGAAACAAACAGGGGAAACAGCAACAAAGCTGTCAGTAAAAAAAGCTGCATCCCTAATGCTCCTTCTAAAAGCTTATGTTTATGATTAAACATTCCATGAAAAGAGACTAAGCAAGCCAGAGGAGCAACATCGTTGGATATCCTTTTGAAAGGCATGCCATTTCAGATGGCTACAAATCCGGAAGAGCTTCTTACTGCTAAAAATGCCCTTCTGTACGAGATATTTCAAGTATAATAAACACAGTTTAAAAAAATCCAATAAATACATATAAAGAAGAGTCACTGACTCCTAAAAGTTCTAAAACCCTCCAAGGGCCTCCCTTGGTGTGTGCAGGCAACACAGGAAAATAGAAGGTGTATTTTAAGTATTTATTTACATGCATGTGTACACACATCCTGGAAAACAAATAAATTCAACTTCAGCCTTAGAATGCAGAAAGCTCTGAGCAACCACAATGCTTTGCTCTGTACATCTTCTAGAAGGTTGCTCATTGTTATCTAGATAATTCAGTGCAATTATTAAGTTTTTCCTTGAATAATTCTTAATATTTTAAGGAATTTTTATAGGGCATTTATTTCTCCATGAAATATAAGCTAAATTACTTACCTTTCTTCCTGCTAAAAGCACGATTCATGTTGAAAAATCTACCCAGTCAATGATGATTTTGGGTTTGGTTTTTTCCTCCCCACTTTAACCTGCAGAATGACACAAGAAAACAGAAAAATCCATTATTATAGTTGTATTTATCTTCATATTAAAGACACTGCAAATGATCTTGAGAATTCTGAAATAATTCTGGGAAAGAGAGTACATGCTTTGCTGAGGAAGAGATTTCAGCATTGAGAAGATCTGTGTTCAAAACACCCAGCAGGGCTTCACACAGAAAGACATTTTAAGGTTCCTTTAAAGTGTTCTCTTGAAGATGTCAGAGGCACAGAGCAGGTAGCATTACACATACACATGAAGACAAATACCACACAGAAATAGGTTGGAAAGAAAGCATAAAATGACTCCTTAAAAGCACTCAGTTCACATTTTCACTGCCCTGATTTGTGTCAGGCTGTCAGATTATTTCAAGTTAGGCTTTTGTCTTCACATGGGCTTCACACTGGGGAAAAAAAATAATTGCCATACATAGATTCTTCTTCATTCAGGGACTCAATATGATAGAATTGCCTTTATCAATGCTACTACATCCTTGGTCCATTTTCCTCCGATTGTACAGTAATTTCTATATTTCCTTCCCTTGAAAACATGGATCCCCTCTTAAATCTTTTTAATTCTTGATTCACAATACTATTTTTGAATTTTATTATTTACCAACATAAACAAAATCCACTAGATCCAAAGCTATTCAACAGCATCCTATTCTGCACTACAGAGCTTTACTAATACAAACACACAAAAGATATTCCCATGACTACTTTTCATTCTGTTCAGATCTTCCAAGCAAAAGTTGCACCAGTGCTCTCTATTCTCCAAGTAGTCCAGTCAAAGGAAAAGAAAAAAAGGGGGATGGTAAAAAAAGAAAATCAACACACTTTGATATAAGATTATTGTTTTTAATCAACTAGAACAGAACTTTTGCTTTGAATAAAAACAAAACTTAGGCCAGTATTTCAAATGTCAGTATTAAGATGATAAATTCATTTAAGATACCCTATACAGCTCATGATTGCTTCTTGGGGTACTTAGCCCTCCTATTCAAGTAAGTTCAATACCAATTAAAGCAATTATACCCAAATTTCCATGCAAATATTTGATGTTTTTCAGACTGGAGCACATGGGAGACTATAGCTAGGAAAAAACAGCCCTAAAACAAGAAAACCCACCCCACAGCCATTCCCTGCCCTCACTGTGGGCAGCACCACATGGAAAGCTGGGGATACACAGGGGGCAAGGAAACCAAAAAACACCTGAGAGGGCTCTCAGATCCTAGGAATCATTCTACCAGCATCCCTGCAATGGGCAGTGGCATTACTGGGGGAATTCCAACATGCACCAGTGTCCCCAAAAGCTGAGAATGTACGAGTAGTTCTACCCACCAGTGCAAGCGAGGACAATCAACTCAGTTGAAATAAAGTAATAGGGCAGAACATGAGAATTTCAAGTTGTTAAGCAATTACAAGCACATTTAGCTTGCAGGTTTAACACAGGAACCCTATTACATGTGCTTGAGATACACAAGCTGTAGCACAACTTTATTCAGAATGTTCACCCTTATGAATTATCAGTCAGTTGTGAGTAAAATACTTCCTCTCCTCTCTAAGACCCCTCTGGCAGTTGTCTTGCGCAGCACTACACCAAACACTTGAATTCCCCATGATGGGATTATAACATGTCCTTTTTTAGAATGCAGGGGTTTTTTTGTGTATTCCTGTCCTCATCCAAGAGGCTGCTAAGGAGCATATTTGAGATGGTTGCTGCACAGAACATCTTCTAAATAGAAACTCCGCAGGACATCACAGGGTAGCTGGCTGGCCACATTTCTGGAGATCACCATTCAAGTATTTTGTTTAAAACACAATGTAACTAAGTGTATGTTTCTACCTCATGAGTAAGGATATTACCATTGAAGTAACTATGCAAACGAAAGCCAAAACTTCTACAATGCTTAGTTAAAAATGGGCAGTATTGCCAAAGCTATGTTCATAATTTCAATTCCAACAAATTATCAGTAGAACAAAACACATATGGGGTTTAGGCAACAAACAACATCAAAACACTTAATCAGTGTACTTCCACTCCACGCAGAAAATGTTATTAAACACAGAAGCAGAATTAGCTACATGCAACCGCATTTACAATTCCCTCAAACTCTGATGAACAACATCATCATCAACCTCTCAGATAATGAAAAAGCTGATGATTAAACGCTCCATAATTTTTTGCTATTTACAAAAGACCAAGCCAAACACTACAAGGGTCATTTCAATCTCCTTAGCAGGGCTTAGGGCACAAGGGTGATTATCAGACTGTCAGACACAGCACAGGTTTTCAACCAGAAAAGCAAAGTTATGTTTAGACATATCCTGCAATATCTTCATTCACAATACTCCAATGACAAAGAATAAAACTCTTAAGAGCAAGCAAGCTGTTCTCTGATAATGAAAGGTAGATGGGTTTTTTTGGAGGAAAAACAATCGAGTTTTTGACAAACCTCAGCACACAAAACCACTAAAGCAGACCAGTCTGTTAAAAGTTTAAGGAAGGCAAGTCAAAGAATCCCACCCAGGTGCAGGGAGCCCTGTGCACAAGGGGAGTTCTCCCTAAAAACCACTTGACTTGCAAGGGTAAAGCAGTTGTAACAACCAGAGGCATTAGGGATAGGAATGTGGACCAAGCCATTCCATTACTCATCACTCAGGAAGACACACCTAGGTAAAGAATGTTTCTCCACCCTACTCTGAAAAGTTTTCTTCAGCTTGGTCCAGAAACCAAATGCTACTGGGAAATACAAAACCTGCACAGGATTCCACAAAACATTTAGCTGATAAAATGTGAAGATTTCTGACAGGTACAAACTAAGAAAAATCTGGGTAGCATCAGGTTATTTCCTTCAGGACAGAGATTAAAAAAAAAAAAAACCACCAAAACAAAACAAAAAAAAAACCAAAAACCCAAAACAAAACAAAACAAACAAAAAAAAAACCCAGAAAGAAAAGGTTAAGACAATAATTTATTACACTAAAATATTTCCATGACAGACAAACGCCCTGAGCAGGACACATGACACCCACAGTCTGAACACTGACACATGTCCTGGGCAGGTGAGTGTTTAAGCTGTCATACCAAACTTTAAGCAGTCACACCAAAAGCAAACACCATCCCCTTTCTTCTTGACTGTCATTAACAGCTTGGTTTTCACAGTGGGCTCTTGTCACAGCAAGGAGCAAACTGCAGAATGGCAAGGGTTGCAGTTAAACAAGTGGTCTTGGTGACTGACTGTGGTGTGGGCAGCTATTTGGACAGGAGACTGCCAGGGTGGCAAGACTGGAAGCTGAGATTACTGAATAATTACTTTTTAACAGACAATCATGTTGGTCTGTCTCTGCTCTGCTTCATGCAGCAGTGCACAGTGGAGTGGCAGATTTCAGCTGCCCGCAAAAGTGGCCACAGCTCTCCCTGCTGCTGAAACGACACTACACTTCCACACAGGCGTCTTCAGAACGCTGGGGTTTGATATGTCTTCTAAATTTAGAGCTGACTCACACAAACTAAGGGAACACACTTAGGAAGGGAAAGAAACAAGCTGTAATTCATCTCCTCTGTCTCTTGTTTGCTCTTAGAAATAGTCCTGAGGACTTGGAATGGCATGGGCGATAATTACCTGGTCTGAATGATTTTATACCTCTTTCATTCCACAAATAATTACAACAAAACCTCCCTAAATAGCCCAGCTTGCACTCATCCACTCCCCATAATAAAAATACAACTCCAATCTGTCCCTTCCTCATACACAAACACAGTTTCCCTACAAAGGAAAATTTAGCTTCAGAAGACATGAAGATGCAGACTCTTGCCCCTCTCAGATCCCAGCTTTAAAGCACACTGGGTAACATTCCTTGAAGAATGAAGCACAAAATGTCTTAAAGCCTGTTTCAAAAGGGCCACAGCACACAGGAATGTGTGATTCATAGACTTGAAATGAAACTTAAGCTTCTAAAGTTATTTCTGAAAGAAAGATGAGAACCCAGAATATAATACCACCTTTGTAAATATTTTTCTGATTAAGACCAAAACTCCACGAAAATATTGCTCTAATATGATATGTGGCCTAACAGAGAAAAAAGTTATGATAATACAAGACTGCATTAAGTAATACACAAAACCAAGTAAACATCTTAATATGAGGCAGCACTATCCCTTTTGTATGAAGGTAACTCTAATATTAACTTGCCACAACTCTTTCATCTGAAACAGTAAAATCATGAAAAAATGATACATCAATGAATATATTTTGGTGCAGACCCAAGCTTGCACTGTCACACTAGGAAAGCAGCAAGAACTTTCAATCATGGTAATGAAAACACATATTTAAAAGCCCTTTAAGTTTATAACCAATAATAGAACAGTCTGTAAGACTGTAAACCACAAGAGCATTTAAATTTAATTTAGCACTACAAAAACTTACAGGAAGAATAACTCTAAACCAGCACAGCTCTATGGGCTTCACCAAAATCGATAATTTTTCTATCAACTGAAGTTCTTAGCCTTATGTTTGTGCTTGACGATCTGCAGAAGCACAAACGGAATATAAAGGAAAACATTCATCCATTGAAAAACTTTACTTTTAAGGTTTTATTCATCACCACACTTTCGAAAACATTCATTAGCCAGAGCCAAGTGGTAGCCATACTTTTGTCCTGAAGGTGAATCTGCAGAAACACAAAATTACTTCTTGCAGTTTGTCAGCTTTGCAGAGGATGGGGCAGGACAAACACGTAAAGAGCTGGTCTTCTATCTATAATTCCTATCTTCCCACCGCCAAAGCAGGCAGTGCTGTTGGGATAACAGCATTCCCAATGGGACAGAACCCAAACAGTTCTGCTGGTCCTTGAGCCTGCAGCCAGGGCACCTGTGAGTCAAGTGCCCAGAGGGGGTCACCTCAAACAGAAATGATCTGGGCAAACATCAAAGCAGCTGGAAGCACCAGCCCTAAAAAAGAACTCACCTTCCAATACAGCGATTTTCCTCCTGTGACTGGAATGGGCACACCCCAATCTGAAGGCTAAAGACCCTCCTGGGCTCTGGCTGAGATCACCCTGCTCTCCCCAAGCTCCTGAAACCATCAGGAAAGTCCAAGAGTCATACATGCCCTGTATTTTTCTTCCCCTCTCTCAAGCAGCATAAGCCTAATACTGCTGTGACAAGTATTTTCCAGCCCACAGCAAGTCTTACAGACTACAGGTAAAGCATTTCTCATACAGCAGATCTGCCAAAAAGTATTCACTGAATCCAAGGACAAGCAACCAGTAGTGTTTTGCTATAAACATCAATATCAAAGAGAAGCCAAGAAGTAGAAAACCTACATGAAACTCAGGCATTTCATAGCAGTTGGCACAAAACTTTCCTAGGTGATTTTCCATTCTTCGATTGCCTAAAATAAGCTCTTCCTTTCAATAGGAAAAAAATGAAAATAGAGATCAGTAAACAAGTGACAGGAGGATATCACTCAGCCGGCAGCAAAAACAATTCCTTTCGGCAAGGTTATCACTAACTTTTGTTTTACAGCAGAAGAAATATCAACATCAATAAGTAGAACAATAATAAACTTCAGTATTGAAATAGAACTATGAAGCTGTGTTTAAAATTGTTGCAAGCACCAATAAGTCCTCAGACAATTCGATAATGGAACAACCTTTAAAAACATCAGACAAATAGAAAATGTAATTGTTCCACAAAAATAGTTCTCTAGATGTCTTTTAAAGCATTAGGAACAACGTAATCTAAAAAATTATTGCACTTCTCAGCATATTTACTTGTAAACAATTATTTTTTATTATGCTAAATTATGCTGATACATGTTAGCAGATTACATGACTCATTGAACAAATTGAAATTTATACTGTCCAAACAGAAGCAATTTCAAATGCAAGGGCATCCTCTTCTGCAGAAACTGGTTCTAGAAACTTGATTCGTTATGGCAAAATGATGATAATATATAAGAGGAGCTTTCTTTTTCATCCAGTCCACAATCAACCGAGTCAAAGGATTTCAGTCTTGTCAGCCTAATTCTTACTGCACTGAACAAGAACTTACAGATGTCTGAGGCAGTAGAAAGGCTCCATGCACGTTCTCCCCCAAAGAGCTCAGACATGTTCGTCTGCTTCCCAAGGACACACAGATGGCAAACACCTTGCACACAAGAGGATCCTATATTTCACATCCCATTAGCCATTTCATCAACTAGATGGAGTCAGAACAAGATTTCTGCCTGTCCCACTACTTTCAGATGATGATGGAACGCCAGGGGAGCTTTGTGAGTGTTCTGTTTTTAACAGCAACAGTGCTCATGACTGGGGTCTACCACAGACAGGTAAACACAGAACAGTTCCTAAAAATAAACCTGTTCTGTTGGAAGGAGTAACTGGATGCCTGAGATTTTAACTCATGAGGAGTAATTTTTCCAAATTCCACACATGGATAGACAATCAAAAGAAAGGTATTCCCTGACATGGAGTATGGCTACTTCTATATTGGCATCACTGCTTCTCCTCTGGCAGAGCTGACTGCTCTACAGCAATCTGGATAACCCATCAATTTAATTACCGGTAGATGACTTTCAAACCTTCCTTTGCATTTTCGTTAAGAGGGAGGGAATGAATTTGAAAGTTTCAGGTCTTGAAATAGCAGCAAATTTTTGTTAACCTTCTGAATTTTTTCCAGTTACATTTACTGTGTTCATGGCATTTTCATAATCACATTGCAAAAAGTGCTGCTGACAGAAAAGGCAGAGATCAAAAGACTCATTAGGTAGTCTGAAGGTAAAACTCCAAACAAAGCACACCAATTTTAGCAATAGGATTAGATCCACTTAGAGCAAAAACTCATCATATTTGGCAGATCTGTTACGGAGGAATAAGTTTAACAAAAGGCTTTTTTTTTTTTTTCTCCTCTACCAAAGTACACTTGGCCAATCCTGACAAGTGCATCAGACATACTATTGTGCACATATGTTCAACAGGTCCCAGAAGACCACTTGATGTGCTTCCCTCAATATGCATTAACCTTAACTGAACTTCAAAAGCTGATTACTGATGTTCCAAAGATCATTTAGAAGAAGTGAAAACCCCAGATGTCTGTTCAGACAAAAGCAACCAAGAAAATACTGGTACCAGGGAACAACCCGCAAGAGAAGAGTGAGAAGATGTGCCTTCATTTCCCCACACATGCTCCATTACTTTTGTTACTCCTGTATAGCACACACTAGATAATTTCTTTGCTCCAGTCCTCTCAACAGGCTCATTCCAATTTATTATGAATGCAAAATGAAAAATTCAATCACCTTTTCCTCAAGGGATCTGAACTATGATACTTCAAATGGTTTCCTAAGTCTCTGAAATCAGTTTGGGTTATTTCTTGTAATTGCAAAATCTTTGGGGTTTTTGTTTTTATTAGGGCATGGTTTTTACAGTACAAGATCGATAAAAAATCAGCAGAGATAATCCTCTTGTGGAAATGTGGTATAAAATATCATGTCATTATTTAAATCTAAATAATCTGCAGGATTTCAAGTCCATACTTGTATACTTGAATTTGGGGTCCCTTGTCCCACAACTGGCCCTGAAAGGAGAACCAAAACCCTGGATAAAACCAAAGCATAGACTGCTATGCAGACTGTATATGCTGGCTTCCTTGTCTTTTACAATCCAATTCCTAGCAGCATTTGGCTCTAATGCTAAAGGTTATATGATGAAAAAAATCACTATCATAAAAATTCATAATAATTTAGTTTCTCAATTTATTAACATATACTTCTGAAACAATGAAATTCACTTAACAAGAGTTTCAAAAGCATCATTCACTTCACAAAGACTTAAAATTCATGATACTGAACACAATCTCATACTATTAAAGTCAACAGATCTCTCATTAATATTAATGCATTCAGATTCCTTGCTTTAATTGGTTAGCCTCAAGGACAGTATTAAGTTGCATTTATACAGATTAGATGGGTTTATTAAGTGGTTTCAACAGTTTTCAAAATCAAGAAAAGTTGGCAATATCCTCTTTCTCACTTGTACTAAATGAATCTCAGAGGGAGTATTTTGAAAACACGATTATATTTGTTTTCAGGTTTTAACCACATGACATTCCCTGTTGGCTTATCTGAAGAATCCAACCATTTTGGTAAAGTTGTGGTATGCAGTTAAAAGCACAGATATCAAAGTGACACAGAAGCATGGGAATCACTATCATACTTATGACAAATGAATCTCATCTCTGTCTTTCAGATTCAGTGAACATTCAAATAGTGCACTATAGTGTCTATTCAGGAGAAACATTCAGGTTTTGCACATCATTGCAGTCACTACTAACCTTATTTCAAGATTTTGGCAAGTGATCCATCCTGGAGTAATTTAGTGGAAAGTACTGAAATACACTCTAATACATAACAGAGTTTCTAAGCTAGCAAGTGCTAGCTGTATCTTCTACTACAGTTGGGACTAAGGAAAACATGTAAGCTTTTTAAAACATGAGGGATCATCAGGTTAAGACTGAAATGCTGATCACATCACACACAGAATGGTACAGGCTGCTGTGGACTGGGACAGTTCCAGTCCCTACTCCAATTAATATCCATGTAGTTGAAACGTGCTGCAAGTCATGTTCACGGTTTGCTCAGGTTGACATAGTTTAAAACACTCAGTGAGGCAACTTTAATATTTGGGAATGAAAGACTGCCTTGTCCCACCCTTCACAAGCACATGAAACCACAACACACAGCAGCTCCATCCCCAGGCAGTCTGGGCTGAACCTCCAGAACCAAGGGAGAGAAACAAATAGAGAATCAACCTCCTAAATATTGAGAGGTAATTCAGGCAACTGCTAACATCACATTCTGTGGCTATTTACACAAGTTAGTGACTGCATGAAAAAGAAGAGGGATGTGAAAAGCAGATACTAACACCTGTCATGTTTTCAAATAAGGACATTTTTAAGCTACCCTGTTGAAACCTGGGGGGAGTGGGAGCACAGGGAGAAAAAAGGAAAAAAAAATCCCAAAACAAAAACAACGACAACAAAAAAATCACAAACCACCAAACCTCAAAGTTTGGAAGTACAATGTTTAAAAAAAATTGAAATGGACCCTTCTCAGAGCTTCATCCTGAAGAGCTTAGATGTCTTTGCCAGGCATTTCTTTTCCCTTGTTTTCCTCTACAGATCTGAGATACCAAGTCTGGTCTACGGCTCTGGATACAGTAACTAGATTTACAAGATCTGACGCAAAACTGTGATAGTCTCACAGCACCCTCAGTCCTTTAAGAAATGTAAGCTTCACTACCAAGGTTTCAAGAACTCAGTATATGAACTCGGAGTGCATCAAATATGACCCCTTTTGTGTGAGATTTTCAAATCTGTTTGTGCAGTTGAAGACTGCAGGCTACCGGAACTTAAACTCTGTTCATACATCTTTAACATCTGTCCCTATGAGTTGGCACGAGACACCTGAGCATCCAGAGCTGCCTGAGTTCCTTGGGAAGCACAGCTCACAGGGCTAGGAGCTGTTCTCCTGCACGAACAGCTCCACCAGCACTCACCGACACCTTCAGGATACCCTGCCAACACACAGCCACACACAATCTTCTCCTACACACCTGTCAACACTCTATTCCAGGGGACAAACCACAGAACACAAAGTGCACTCATGCACTTGAGAAAGTGCTTTTTTCAAAAGCCAAACCCAGGAATCAGCTGATGTAACAATGCAGGACCATCAGTGTGAAACTACAACCTGTACCCCACAATTACACCACATCATGTGCTCATCTCCCCTTGCTTCGTCCCCCAACAACATACATAGGCCTTGCTGATTTTATGAATCACAGCTGTTCAGATTCCTTAAATGACTTCCAGGACATGCAAAGACTACTGGAAGTCAAAGAAAATTAAATTATTTTATGTTTTGGAGTCATACAAAGAGAACTTGACCACTGTGTCAGTACTGCTTTTCCAAAGGCCTCTAATGTTGCTATACAGTCAAAGAATGACAAGTCAAGAGAGCAAGCTGTGCATTTCTATTGGTATTTATCTATTTTCACAGTTCATTGCAAAAGAAATAGCTAAGATTACTGCAAAAAATAAGCTTGTGTGAAATTACCATGCTAAACAGTCTTGCTTCTTCTGCAGTTGCAATTTTGTTTTGGTAAAACTGAGCACAAAGCCAATAATCAAGAAATGCAGAAACATAAAAGGATTTCTTTAACAGGGAATAGTCATTACAGGCCAGTGTTATAAATATCCTGCTCAAACACATGACATGTTCAGCTACAGTTTTCGACACTTGTCTGAAACACAATCTGTTTAAAAAAAAAATGTATGCAAGAAAACTCTAGCAAAGCTCATTCCTCTTTAGAAATTGGTTTAGTACATACACACATAGATGATGTGCACTCTCCACTGTCTCCTGCAAGTGAATTCTTAGATCTTGGACTCTGCTTTTAAAACAAAAACAAGAGGCAGCCAAAGAACAGCCACATCAAGATCACCTGAGAAAAACCTTTCTTGAAGAAAGAAACCCCAATGTAAATACCAATGTAAACTGCAACACAAATTTCAATATATTAAGAAAAAACATGAAGAAATATGGGGAGGGGAGGCAAGAGATGAAAATAAAAGCAAGACACATTAGCAGTTTCTTTGCAAACTGAAAGCATAAAGCATTATTTAAGCTAGGAGAGAAAACTACATGTGAAAATACATGCCTTAGTTAACTGAAAAGAAACTGAAGAGGAAGCAATGTTGGAAGCTGGGAGTACTGGAGCCATGAGGCACTACAGCATATTGGTGGACAGAAATTCCCCCTCTCTCTGCCAAAGCTCCACTCCTTTTTCTTCACTTTGTTTACAACTGTGACATGCTACACCTTCCTTGATAGAAGTAGCTATTCCATCTTTCCAATGGTCCTAGCTGACCATTCAAGCTGACATTAATCTGTTTGATACTGAGGGCAGCTCATACTCCCAGCTGTTGCTCTATGAACAGGGGACAGTTCAGTCATGCAAGGTTCTGGAAAAGTGACACTCTTATTTTTCATTTAAGAAACTTAAAACCAACATGTTCTGCTCCAAATGCCTGGAATAAAAAGAGGAACAATTCACCACCATACCCTTAGAACTGATGAACTATCTGCTTTAGGAAACAAGCATACATTTAAAGTTCCATTTTCCTCACCTTTTTGTGGCTGTTGTGAAACTTTTGGATTAATTGTG
>PYHW01009817.1:1670892-1719009 GCA_013186435.1 Turdus rufiventris | reverse complement strand
CCTTGCCTGGCTCCCTGCCCACACCACAGGCAATAAAGGAACCAAGACAAAGCAGTGCTAAAACCAGTCTGGTGGCTGGGGAGGCAGAGATCCAGCAGCAGACAGACAGCAGGGAGGGGGGCAGCTCAGCACACGCAGCACAGCAGAGAAACAGAGGTAACAGTATGGAGCACACAGATTTTTATGGGTGTGCTGAAATGCCTGTTCCCTATAAACAGAACCCTCTTTTGAAACAAGAAAATCAAACTCACACAACAAAAACAGAAAACCAAAACCCAGTCAAGCAAACACCTTGCAATTAAGATGGGACTTGACTATGTTTTTTATAGGCTTAAAGATCTCTAGGAAAGATTCTCAGAATCCAGGAAGTAAATAACCCTCCCCACTTACTTGAACACCATCTTCATATATTTTGCTCAAACTCAGAACACAATTCACATTCCCTACACAAACTCTTTTAAAGGACTTTAAGGGAAAAATATTGGAATGCAAATACTTGCTAGTTACACATGCTTAATACTGCTTATTAAAACATATTGCTTCATGTTTCTCCTGAGTTGGAGGAGATCCAGAGGGATCATTTAGTCCAACTTCTGGCCCTGTATGGAAGAATCCCAAGAATTTCACTATGTGTCTGAGATAAGTGTCCAAAAACACTTCTTGAATTTAGGCTGGTACTGTGACCACTTTCCCCTTGTGAGCTTGTTCCAGTGCTCATCTACCCAACCATGACCCATCATTTTAGTTATCCCCTTATGAGAGGAAGATTTTGGACAGTTTTCAGTCAATCATGTTCAAGTACAGCTACTTAAACCCAAAAATCTAGATGGTAGCTTCTCTTTAAAAACTTGACTAATGCACTTAAATTACTCACCCCCTCACCTTCTGAAAACCATTTCACTGAAACACAGACATTCAAACACTGCAGATCTGATATTACTCTATCATGAGTCATGTAAATAGTTTCACATTTGATTTATCACACTCTTAGAGCAGTTGTACTCCTTGCTGCCTTCTGTCCAAACATTTACTCCTACTGCCCTTCTGCACTGGCATAAACAGCTCCTGTAAAGAAACTACATAGGGAAAAAAAAGCAAAAAGCCCTGTTAAAAAATGTGTTCAAGTTTTCTCCAAGCACATACTGCAAAAAGTAAGGTCTGACAAAATACAAAAGGGAGAAGAGCAGCAGGTGTCTTTGCCACCTTGCTCCCTACTGTGTGCTGAGGAACTCAACTGGAAATCTCAGCCCCTGTGTACATCAGAAATCTCTCAGCAAATAACGATCTCTTCTTAGGTGCAGTGGCAGTCACACTTCAGTCCACAGACAGGTTGTGCCAAAATAGAAAAGACATGAATTCAACTCATTTATGCTCAATTTGCTGCCTCTGAAGGCATTGTGAGACATCAGCTCTGCTTGACAAAGCCATTTAGATGCTACAGCAGGAACAAATTCTCTGTATCTTAAATTGTTTACAGTAACTGAAGGCAGCTCAGCACTGCACAAAGTTCAGAACACCAGTATGTGCAAAAGTCAGAGTTCATTAGGCTTGCTCTAACCACATTAAGACATTTTTATTATACTCATTATTATTGGAATAGGCCATGAAAACAAATCTAAATACAGAGTCTGGGCAAACAAATATTATGGCAAAGCTGATGAAACAAAGCTCTCCCAATGAAACATTAAATGGCAGTTTTGCTCTAAGTGAAACTGCTTTCTTAATCTTCCTTGAGATTTTAACTTCACTTGCCTGTTGAAAAGGGAACACAAGGGGCATTAAGTGTCCCACTGGCCTCTCCTGCAGGTCTCTAAAGAGTGCTTAACACAAACAGTAATATATGGTATTACACTCTTGGACTACAAGTACCTCAAATTCCACTTCAGGGTATTAGGCCAACTGCTGTTTAAATTATGTGTAAACTAGCTGAATCATGACCCTCCACTGGAAAAATCTGCCTTATAGATCATGTCCTTAGGGAGTTGAATGCTGTAATGACAACTTACCACTGAGCTAATCAAGGATCAGAAAACAAAGTTACAATTAACTAAAGCAGAGGCACTGAAAAAACATATCAATAGTGCTACCCAGCTGAACCAGGTCATGCATGCCAGAACCTCCTACTATTTACTACTGCAGTACATGACTCCTACAGTAAAAATAAACTCTAACTTTCTGCAAAACCAGTTACTGAAAGATGTCTTTTTACTCCACTGCAGTGAAGTCAGAACTGGTTTGCTATTTTGGAGTTTTTAGTTATTGACCCATCACTGGTCAACACCTGATTTTGAAAGTGTCACTGATTAACCCTGGCCCTAAAAGTTTCTGTAGTGGTCGTATGTGCATTTTTATGTAATTCCTGCTCTAAATTTACAGTGATACATGCTTCATTCACTCAATAAATTATGGACACCAGAAGTAATATACCTTTAAAAGCCCAAGCCTCAATTTACTTTAAAAAAAGCCTTGATTCATAACACCAGATCTGTCTTTAAAAATGCAGAATCCCACACACTACATAAGGCTGCTACAAATCAGCAAAACAATTTGTATCTAAGAATCTTATACAAATCAGTTTCAAATAATCCTATATTTACAAAGTGATTCTGAACTGGTAATGAGTGCTAACAAAAACAGTTTCTGCAAATGAGTCTGGCTTTGCCCCTCACTGTGGGAAGACAGACCCATCAGGAAATCCTGAGTGCAGGGCTGGAAGGTAAACCCAGAACATCCATGGGAGAGACTCTGAGTGGCTGCTGTCAGAAAGAATGAACAACCAAATCATAAATATACACACTGACTTGTTGAAAGCCAGCAAGAACTGGCTTTCAACATATTCTACAAGATAATGCCACAGCAATACGCCAAAATCCAAAGAACTAGCACTTGAAATCTACTATTTGCATACCCCCTACACCTAGGTGGTCAGGAAGGAGGTGCACCTGAGTGATCCGTTAGAAGGGGCAGTGAAGTCAGGGCAGGGCTGTGCAGAGGCTGCAATATCACTGCCAGAGCCATCCTGGGGCCCTGGCAAAGACAAGCTTTGGGAAAGCCAGCAGCATTCCCAGCCTCAGCTCTACACTTTCTCAGAGGTAATTCAATAGATTTGGGGATTTATAATGAAATGAAGCACTTGCTCTAGAGCACATTCCAGCAACTGAAATAAGCCAGCCAAGAGAAAGTTTGTTAACCACTAGATTGCTACACAAATGCTTTTGCTTATTCCTGTTACAGATCAATAAAGGTTTGATATATTGTTTTAGCCCACCTTCCTTTCACAAAGCTAACCATTCAGTTCTCCAGAGGCTCCTAGTTCAATACCCACATTTAAAAATAACTTAAAGCATTTCATGTTTTTCCCAAGTACATTACAAACACTTCTATAAACCAATTCTTTTATAAACAAACATCAAATTTTGCTTTTCCCCCCATTAAATCAATGGAAACTCACAGCTGCTGCCTTTCCTTTATCTAGGCAAGCCTTTCTCTCTAGGCTACAGAGAACAGAAGCAAGGAGACTGCAGCTCCAGTGGGCTGTAGCAGTGCCTGCAGTCTAAACCTTGAGTTATCAGCTATGGACAAGGAAGGGACAAAGTAGAAAAAGAAAAAAAAAAAAAAACCATTTGAAAGCATCATGCCTGTAAGCATTATTCTCTCATTCAGCACTAGGGTTACTGAATCACAGATGCTTAGACTGGGAGAGTTTTGGGTCAAAAATTCAGTTCTGATATACATTCAATGGGCCTTATGGCAGGGGTGCTATTTAATTGTGAAAAACCTGAGCATTTCTAACCCCCAAAATACATAAAGCTCTGGTTTTCTTACAGGCACTTTATATGGAAAAGAAAACCAAAAATGCAACTTGACTCATACACTCCAGTCTAAAAAACCTCCTCCTCCTACTCAACCACAAAAAAAAGCTGCTTAATCCTTTTCTGCAAAACACTGCACAGTAACCATTTCACCTTCTGCATTCCAATTCCTCGCCAAGGTACAGCACAGACACGAATTCTCATGTGGAATAGATCACTCACTTGCCAACATTTTTGGACCTTTGTTACTGCTGCTTTATAGTTTTTGATGTAGCAGAATAAAAAGAAGCAATGACAGATCTAAGTTCTGAACTAGAGTATTATCAAAGCACAGTAATTGTTTTCTCATTTTAAGAAATGCAGTGCCAACAGCTCAATGGAAATCTATTTCATGTAATTGAATATAGTTCTGCTGGAAAGATGTAAATCAAATTAAAGTGCCGTGAGCAATAGATCTGTATTTTCAAAGAGGAGTTCTGATACATACATTTCACCATAATTTCTTCATCCACATCTGTCCTACACCAGCAAAATCACCACTTGACATGTGGAGCATTAACTTGACCACTTTTGAAATTAATTCCACTAAACATGAAGTGCACAAGATAGACAGAATTAGAGAAGAACTCCCAGTCCTTTAGGGAAAAACTGACTGTCAGTCTCATAATCATCAAAAAGATAAAAACAAAACAGAAAATACTGCACTCCCACAGCTTGCAGGAAATGTGTCTGCAGAAGTGGTACCATATCTTGTTTCAGCCTAAGGAAGTTCAATCCCCTCTAGTGCAGAACTGAGGACTTGAAAATATGCCCCTTACTGAATGTTTGAATAAGCCATCCTAGCTTGAGTCTTCATATTTTAGTTGATTCAGTCTGAGCTGTTTAGTTATACTATTTCCTTCAATCCTCTTGGACCTCTTAACTTTCATGTATCAAGACATCAAGACCTAGAGTCTTATTAATTAGCAAGGGAATATTATTTCCCCAATCCATGAAATGAATAAATTACTTGACATCCTGTATATACTCCTCTCATTGATTTATCTTTTGCTGCCTTAGTGCAAAAACTTCATTTGTGAATTCCTGCTATTTCTTTTCTTCATTTTTTGTTTCTCTACTTCATTCCTCTTCCCCTGACATGCTGCTTTTTTCCCCTGCTTCACGTAAAGGAAAACACCAGAAACTTACATTATGCAGTCCTTCCTCACCTTGTACCATTTTAACTATTACTTGCCACAGGGGTTTTCATTAGTTCTCAGCTGAGTTTCACCAAAATCAATCCAATTAATTATGTTTTCCCTTGTTCCTATATCATTAGTCAAGCTGGCAAGAAAAGGCAGGTGACACCAATGCCTCTAGCACATTATGTAACAATCTCCTATGATTTTTTTTTTTTTGGTGTTTTTGTTTTTTTGCAGTAAGTTGTTACCAAAAAGAAAGTTCTTGCATTCAAGGATTTGAAAACCATTTTTTAACCACAAATTGGAGAAGCACAAATATCCAAGGCATTTTACTACAGCACAGACCCCACCAAAAATAGTCTGACCTATCATTTTATTTTATTTTTGTCATCTTCAAGACTCTATCATCACACATGCACTTGATATCTACATCAAAGTGAAATTCTGGTTTTCATTGTGGCCTCAATTCATTAGGAAGGTAAAGATCATAGTAAACTTTAACCTCTGAAGCCCTGTGATCAAATAGTACTCAAATCTAGACCCACACTCAAACTTTATCTGAGGTAAAGAAATATTTTGTTGATTCAAGGAGCAAAACATCGGAGGCAAAAAGGCTTCAGGACATGGCACCAGGTGCTTCATTATTCTGTTTATGCTACCAGGGACAAAATTCAGAGCTAGCAAACACAATTTACTATCTTTGAATCCTAATATCCCAAAAAAAAATCTCACCTAGCAAGTTACTGATAGTCTCCATTATCTAGGCACTTGGCTCACCAACCCAGTGGGCAAGACCCCAAAAGTATAACTAATGACACAGTTTACTATTAGAACATAATCCAAGTGCTGAAACCTCAGAAACCTTCCCTAACAGGCTGTACGCTGCCCCACAACGTTGTAATTTCACTGCTGTGTTATCCTGCCAAACAAAATGTGTCAGCTTTAGTAATTACACAATGCATCACTCCCGCCTGTTTCACTTGCTTCTATTGAGCCTTCATTGGGATACCAAGACCATTAATGTTGAAGGTCATTTGTCTAAGAATGTGTTCTGGAGCTACAAGATAGTTTTTCCCTTGATCTGATATGAAATGCATCCTGTAACATTTCATCATCATGACAGTACTGAACTCAGCACACAAATGCTGTGCTTTCACTCTGATACTCTACCACTCACATTTTTTCATTAAAAAAGCGCAAAAGACAGAGGAGTGGCATTTTCAGCTTTCTCACCAATGTATTTTTTTTTTCCTAAGCTCTATTTGTGCTTTTTAAGAGTTCCGTATTCCAGGCAGAAGATAAAACCATATTCCACGCATAATGACTTAGTGACTCTACTTGAGACTGTAGAGCTAAGCACCGCCTGTTACCCTGAAGACAGCAGAAGATCTAAATTCTCAGCCTCCCCCTCTGCAAATTTGGGTTTTAAAGACAGCATCCACTCGAACAATTTCTTCTCAAGTGACACAGGATCTGACCCAGAAGATAAGTCTGAAACACATATTTAAGCGTCATTCACACCTAGATTGACACCTCACTCATGAGATTGAAGCACTGTTTAATAAAAAAAAAAAAAAAAAAANTTTTTTTTTTTTGTAACTATATGGTAGCAGCATTCCAACTGAGCTTTTCATATTAAAGCAGAACAAGAGAAAAAGGTCATAGGATACTTTGGAAGACAACACTCATTAATGCAACATTCAAGGTTAGATCAAAAGGAGCAGAGGAAGTGAGATTACACTGACTCAAATGGCTCTACTTCTTTCTGCTTATTTGCTGCTCACCCCATAGTGCCTGAAGCTGTTGACACAGGCGCCTGCCAGCAAAATTTATTTAGAAATTCGTTCATATTGTACTGTTCACAGTCACTGTAACCAATATTTCAGGAAATATATTTATAGAACAGCTGACAGCAAAAGGACTTGGTTGTGCAGCAGAAAGTTACAGCATTTCACTGTTAATATTCAAGGCACAGACATTGCACAAAACCATACACAGAGAGGTTCTTCAGCTGAATTAGCAGAGAAAGGCCTGGAAGTACCTTGGCTGTGTTTTGTTCTCATATAATTGCAAAAAACCCATCTTCACCAAAACCTGGATTTTCTCACTTATACATATCCAAAGCAATGCTGCACAGGTTCTGTTAATACCCACACCATAAAATAACACAAACTCAGCTTTCAGAAGACATCTCACACTGTACAAGTCCCATGATGTAGTATAACTTCTTCCTCAATACTCCATTTTTCCTCTTCCTTAAAAAGAGGGATGATGCTTCTTTATAATTATAACATCATAGAAGCTATGGCAGTCTTAGAAGACAGCAAACAGTAATTACTGAAGGCTATAAAAGCTGTTAGGTACAGTACACTTGACATCATCTCAGACCAAAAAGCTCCAACTCATTGCAACTCATCTTTTTGAAAACTCTGGATAAATAATGACCCTTGTCCTAATGGACTTATGTAGCAGATCTACGGCAAATCCCCTTACCTTGATTATACCATTAAAAAAAATTCCAAACCTTAAAACCACAGGAAATTTTCCACAGTCCCCCACAGCCACAGCTAAGCAAGCAGTCTTTCCTAAACCCCCATTCCAAATTTGCTTACCCTATCCCTTGTCAGTTCATAGATGAATTCCCTACTGAAATATTAGAGAATTTTATTGTGATTGATCATCTCTCTGATCTGCAAAATATTTAACCTTTTGCAAGGCCATAAAAATAATTGCTATAAATACTTTGGTTCAACAGACCTAAGAGACTCTTCTTTTCTACAGGTGAGACTACAAGTTACGTATGTCTCAGGAATGTGGCATGTATCTATTTCACATTACAACTAGACTTGCATACCCATAGAGTAATGCTGACAACACAGTTTCAAAAAAAATAAAACTGAATCTGTGGTGTAATGTGAAATAATCCTGGAAAATTAATAAAGCCAATACGTAAAGGCCTAAAGTAAATCCTCCAGTGAGTGATGGAAGAGACAAAGCAAAGCTGCACTCAAAGGAACCAAACCACCCTGCAAAATGAATGTTAGAGTAGCCCCATAAAACAATGAGCTATAGCAGATTATGGAAGGAGGCAGTCAGAATAAGAATTAGATATCAGAAACTGTATCCAAGCTGAAAAGCAATCTCATGACAAGTCTGAGGGTTGTCTAAACAACCTGTTGCCCACACAGGCTTTAAATACCGTATGCAATGTGGTAGTCAGAGCTTTCAAAGTAAAAGGGAATAGAACAAATGGTAAAACAAAGTTTAAAAAAAAAATCAAAACCCACTAAGCAAAACTATTTTCTTCAAGCTAATCCAGGGAGCAGGAAGTTAGAGTACTTCTCAAAGGAAACCAGCTAAGACTTTTTACAGCTCAAAACCACATTGTCCTCTATAAAAAGAAAAGACCAAGGGGGGAAGAAAATAAAGTTCCCAAATTAGACAGAGTAATTTCTCACACTTTAGGTAAATCAAGTATTTGCAAAACTGAGACTAAAGATGCAGCCAGTCTTACACAGAGAAGAAACATCTAAGTAGAATATTGTTCAGTTCCTCTATGAGAGACATTTTTGTCAGGGATATTCTGAAGGTCTCTAGGACTAGAGAAACAAGCAATATACAGAGATCTATCCCAGCATGCTACCACTCCATTTTAATCCTGCAGTTACACACATTTTGGTTTGTCTCCCCAGGTATTCAGGCAGTGCATCACCACTGACAGCTGTGGGACTCCAGAAACCATTCCTTTGTACTCCCCTACTGATGCTGGGCAGGAGCACAGGGCACGTCAGTCAGCTTGTAAAAGTCACTGGCTAATGTGAATGACTCTGCTGTGCACAGACAGGGCAGCTCTGTGTGACTCACTGCCGAGCCTCCACTGCTGTGACCAGGATTGAATTAGCTGCCACAATGAACAAAACACTCAGTGAACACATCTTATTATCAGACAATACATTTCACATTTCGTTTTTCTTAGTAACATCATTACATTTTTTTCTTCTCTTTCTATTCTCACTAAAAAACAACAAAGTAGACAAATTATATGCTGCACAAGTGTTAGATAACAGAATTTTTCCATAAAAACATGAAAGAACAACAAAGTGTAAAATGCAGATTTCAGAGTTAAGATAAAGTACTACACTTCTTATTTGACCATTACATGTCATCTGTGTCTGAGACACAAAGAATGGAGGGGGTATGACCATATCAAGCATAATAAATAAGCAAAACACTCCAGGACATACTAGAAAGAGACTCAAATGAGTTGTCAGCTATTGGTAGTTGGTATTTAATTCAGAGCACAAATTAAAATAGAGAAAGTGACAGAAAAAGGACTATGTTCAGCTGTATGATACGTAAACACTAGGTACAAATCTTGCTTTACTATCTCATTTATTAGTCTTCTCAAAAAAATGTTTATAAAGAACTGACTCAAACCAGTTATCAAACAAGAGCTCTGCAGAGTTCTGCCAGGACAACCAACACACAGCTCCTGGCCTTAAAATGCACAGCAAGCCTAGATCTCATCGTGTCAGAAATGATCACACAAGCCCTTCCTCCACAGCCAGCCCTTGCACACATACAGAGCCCTTATGCTCATGTACACCAATCTGCAGATACACATCTAGTAGAGATAGCTGTTTGCATACCAAGGCAAAAGCTTGTCTCAGTGCTTTTTAATGGGTATTACAAAAGATGCCACAAAACCAAGAAAAATCCCCTGACCAGCTAATACTGATATTCTGCTAGAAAACAGGAGGTTGAGAAATGTTAAAATTTCTATGGTATCAGCAAAAAAAAACCCAAAAAACAACGAAAAAAAAAAACAAACAAACAAAAAAAAACAAACCAAAACAAAACGTTTGACTGTTGGAACATTTTAATCCACAAGGAGATTTTAAAAAAGCTTTTTTGATCTATGCCCACCCACATGCCAACACCAAAATGTCTATGAGATGAAATAATTTCAAGCAGATCATGACAGACATGAGATCGAAAGAGCAGTGATAAATCTGCACACTACATCACTCTAAAAAATGCTTAGGGCAATGAATTACTTGCCCTTCTGTCTTTAGGAATAGAGTATGTACACATGCAAACACTGGTGTGTGTGTATATGCAGAGTGCACCAACACACAATTTGTGTTGTGTACTTCAGTCTGGATCTCAGCAGTACCATTTCCAGAGCCACAAAAACAGGCAAGCAATCTTTCCTTCAGCTGGTCTAGCCCCTGACTCCAAAGTTGGAGAGGGACTGAGACAGGGGGAACAATGCAAGGCTTGGAAGCAATTGTTATGTAGTCCAGAAACAAACTTCTGAATTTAGACATTGAGATTCAGAACTCCCTCCTCTGTACAATTTATAATGTAATTACAGTACTGCTTGCAGCTCCAAATGACTCATGCAGGACTATTTTGGAAAAATACCTCTGTCTCCTGGAGTAGCTTTTCCCTCTAAAACTTGTGCACTGCACTGAATTTATTCCCACAGGACACCTCTTGAATGCAAAAGGAGGTTTATGTTGTGACCCTGGGCACTGCAGGATTGGCCATTTGGCAAGGATGCTTGCCTCGTACAGCTGCTGTAGCCTGGCTAGTTCCAACACTGCTTGCATTCTACTGAAATACTCCCCATGCATATGGACTGCAGAATTCACACAGGCAGCTGAAGTCAGCCCAAAATGTGCCACACTCACTGTGCAAACAGCAGTCCCTGCAGCAGCAAACACCAGTGGTGCCATGAGGATGCACTGCAAACCCGTCCCTCTGACCAGGAAATTTGATGTAGTGATATGAAAGTCACAAGCATCAAACCAGAGATCAAACACTTAAAAGGAACTGTTACATATTTAATGGGAAGATGCATGAAATACCCCTAACAAATTTCATACAGAGTTGAAAATATCAACAAAGCCCCAGACAAAACTCTAGTTGTACTAAACAAGATTTCTGTGTGTGCTCCAGACATTATTTTTTCCATCAGTAAGTTAAGAAGACACAGAGCTGGAAACAGAGCTAGTGGAGACAGGAAAGGTGAAGAATAGCCAAAAACAGTGCAGGAAACTTGTGGGGAGGCAATCTAAAGTACATGATTTCACTGAATTGATTCCCTCCTATCCCAGAAAGCATTGGGAAACATTATTTTAGATTTCTAAAATGACACTTTTGTGCTCAGATTCTTAAGTAAACAAAGCTGAGAGTTAAGTGAGGAATGTCCAAAATTACCAGCTTGCTAAAGTGACATGCAAATAGAGATAAAGGCTGTGGTTAGACTCAACTATTCAGATCTCATACCAATTATTTACTGCTCCACAGTTTTCAGGCTTTACTGAAGCCCAAGTCACCATACATACATTAAGACACTTTTGAAATAGTTAACATGAGCCTCATGTATACTAACTTGTTTTTGATTTGCCTTCAAAACATCTGCACATCAGAGACAATCCCATGTCCACCCTCACAGTCCTGTTCAGCCCTAAAAATATATTCCAAGGCATGTTCAGACTAAGCCTGAACATTTCAGGAAGCAAAAGCTTTGTTCTACAACTTAGAACAATTTCACTTTTAAAACCTTCGAAAGGCTAGAGAAGTGATTGACCTCTGCTCCTCACCCCCAGAGAAACAGCTCCAAGCCTGTATTTAAGCAACTGGACACACTAATGTTTCAGCAAAGGTTCTCTAAATGTAGTAGTCCCCTAAAACCAAAACTTGAATTCAAGCCTCTCTTTCTAAGCCTGCCACCTGCTTGCCTTGACTTGATTTAAGGAAGCACAGCCTTTTTTCCTCTTGTTTAGATGGCAATTTTGATTTAAATGTTCTGACAGGTTACTCATTCGGGGCCAGTTTTAAAGAAAAGCATTGTTTTTATTGGTGATAAAAGTTTGATTATGTTTGTGATTTATAAGAAATTATTTTTTAAAGGTCAGGTTGCAGATGATAGTCTGCCTATATCCTACAGCCCACAGGTGCATAAAACAGAGTAACTTCAGCATCACAGCCTTTGAAACATGATTAACGATGATTTCATCTTTCCACAAATGGGTATAGAAAAAAACCAGAGCCATTACACCTGGAAAAAAAATTGGCCAACAAAAATATTGTAGCCTAGTCATTTTGTAAATGGACATGTTACTTCCCAGTAATAAAATACACTTGCTCTATATCCAGACAGAAAGTAGTAAGCAAACGCATTTAACATCAAAATACAATTTTGCTTATCTCATCAGTTCCTTAGGAAAAGAGTCCAAACAATTTGAAGTTTTCCAATCCATAAATAAAAGATATCTAAACCATACATAACCCCAGTTAACTGATCTCTCTTATCACAATATTGATAGTGAACATGCATTGATACAGTGGCGTTTGGACCAGCTGATAGTGCCATCACTTCATATGGGAAAATGCACTCGGTACAGAAATCATCCCAAGGATAAAATTCATCTCTTATGATGCTGCTACTTTAATTGGTGCTGCTATCAAAACTCAGGAATAAAAGTGATGTCAACAGGCAGTAATAATCCTGATTATTGATCAAAAATGCCTTATTAAAATTTCAGAATTTTGCACATTGACACCTGCAAAGGATTGGCAGGGTTCAGAGATGAGCGCCTGCCATCTGCACATGAATACATACCAAGGGTTCATTTGATTAGTAATGGACAACTGACAGTCATTACAACAACCATAAAGCGCACCATGTAAAGAAAGACTATAGGAGGTTTCTTTCAGCCTACAAGATTACTGTATGAGATACAGTGACACCTTCAGAACATGCACAGACACTCCAACACATCACTTCTAATCAAGCCTACCAACAAGTAAAAATCAAATTAAGATGGACAGGCTGAGACAAGCAGCTGCCAACGTGAAAGTCTAACAATAGTGCATCTGTCTGAAGGTAAAAAATCCCACCCAAAACTGTGATCTGATCTACTATCCTACCCTAAAATCTGAATGATTCAAACTGGAGAATGATTCTCTCAAGTAATTTGAGATGTTATATTGGATGCTATTGCCACATACTCCTCATGGAGAGCCTTCACCTGTGCATTCAGACTGTCTCACATCAAGTTCTTCCCATGGCCAAGCTCTGCTGGGCTGTAATATTGCATCCCTTCAGATTTTTCTCAAACACCAGGTTTATTGCTATTTCACTATACTAGAAAAGACTACTTTTTCCATCCTTTAAGGGACTAAAGCACACCTTTGCACAGCTCTTCAGTCACAGCCTAAATTTCTCATACTTCAGAGCACCTCAGTTAAGATTGGAATCACATAGGACCCCTCTCCTACAATTCTGGATTGCTCCTGTGGATCAAGACACAGCGGACATTAAACTAATTTCTCAACCTCTATTATTGCATGTTATGACCATGCAATAACAAAACTGAGAGGTAAGAGCAGGAAAAAATATTCCACAAGTAATTAAGTCGAACCACAAGGAAAACAAAACTCAAGTACACAGGGACAAAAAGCACCAAGTATCTAGTAAATAATAAATTGTTCTGGAAAACATTAGTAATTTCTCTACAAGGATCATGGCTTTTAAAGACTCTCAGTTGCTCCTTTCAATGTGTAGGACACAATATACCCTTGTCTCTATCCTCACTGCCCTTAATTACAGGCATGGAGCACTCAACTAAGAGCAGGACATGAACCTCAAGTGCCCTTGCAAATCCAAGTAATGCAAGGAATGAGGGTCATGGGCTTCATTTAAAAATCTCAGCATTACGCCAATATTACAAAAGCATCTCAGAACTTGATCCCCATCTTAAAGGAAGATAGTGATGGACAAGGTATAACTCTGTAAGACCTCAAAAGCACTACCCAGACTCATCCTGGGTAATTTATACTGTTTTACAGGAGCAATCCAGGAAAGAAAGTAAACAAAGTGCAAAACTAAAAGTTTCACAGCACAATGCATGGGACACTGGAGCTGCAACAATTCTGGCATCCATAGCAACTTCTCAAATTACCCTGGCTATAGAGACATTGTCTTTTAATAAAAACCCTAATTGCCATTAGACACGTGGTTACATGACAATGCAAGCACCTGTTTCAACTAAAACACTTCAGCATTCACTTGTATGAGGTAATATGGTAGAGAAGGTTAACTAGAGAAACTTCTATCTTAAGATCTGTTTTAAATGTCAATAAGTATTGAGTAAGAGGCAAGGCAGGCAATACAAAAAACAAGACAGCCAAACTACAATAACTAGTGCTCAGTCACTAAAACACATTATATGCAAATAATGTGTGCTTCACTGCATATTTTAAACTAAAATAGCGACGTTTCTGTTTGTTATTGTCTATGAAATACCCCTTTACAAAGAATGTAACAACTATTTTTCTAGAAATACTTTGGATGGGTTTCTCAACCATATCATCAGATAGAGACTTTTAACAAACATAATACACTTGAGGTGGGCAAAAGTTCAATTTTCACCTGAATTTTTGAAAGCTCTTGCAGATTCTATTTGCCAAATACATCCTACCACAAGAGCTGTATTGGGTGATCTAAAGCCAGATGTTCTCCAACTTTGTTTTGCAAATCATATTACATAGAGCAAAGATAAGCCTAAGCCATAGTGAAAAAACACATTAGATGGATAAAACACTTTTAGATAAGAGGCTCAAAAATTATCGCTGAACCAAAGCTATTAATAGGATTAAATTTAAACATCTCCCACAAACAAAAGTTGCAAGCAAAGTCAAGTCTAGATGCTACACACAGGAATCTCTGTATAACATTTTCAACACTGTGCACATTGAAATAAGGATGCCACAGGCAATCTGAGTGCAGGTACTCAGAGTGCAGACTAAAGGTGAGTCACTAGATGCCCAAAGTCACACCAGGAGAGTAAGCAAAACCCATGAGTTCTGTGAAGGAGGAGGCATCCCTGTAGTGTTTATGTGTATATGGGAGGTTAGTTTTTTATGTTTACATAAAAATGCTTCTCTCCTCTAACTCCACTGCAGCAATGACCGCTAAGAAAGCGGCACAAGCTCTCCTGCCAACACATTTCACATGGACCTTCTCTAGTTCTGAGTAAACCCACTTGCACCAGAGTGAGCCATCCCCAGTCACGCACAGGCAACACACTTGATCTTACTCTTAGTTCCAAATGATTGTCTAATGTATCCCATTGAAACACAGCATTCAGCTTTGCCACAGTTTAGATGCAGTGACCCCCTACAACAGCTGAATAGGCCAAGGTCATTTACCACTGAAAATGCATTCAATCCCACCTGTCCTAGAAGCAGAAAGATGCACACTAAGTTAATTAAGAGAGAAAATAGAGTACACATTAAACATCTTCCTTCCACACTAAAGCTTATTTTGATCTTTTAAAAATGATGAAAATTATCTTTACTGAAATTAAGAGCTCTTACTGTTTATGTTCTTCAGTAAATTTACCTTCCTGAAATATCATCCTGATTCTAGAGCTCATTTTGCAGCCAGTAACTGATCTCCTACTCAAAACCATTTTCATCACCTTGAACTTTTCCCTCCTTTGTTTTCTTGCTTAAAAGCTCTGTCAGGTGAGATAGCAGCAATCAAGTTGCACAACAACCCACAATTTCTGGAGGGGACCTTGCATTACATGCTCTGCACCAGACTGCCAACACCACTGTGGTGGAGTTCTGGTGAGGCAGTCATGCTTGGCAAAAAAATTAAAGAATATTACTCATAAATGCTGTCCAAACACAATTCTGTTATAAAAAGGTCCAAATGTAGTACTGGCTGTACAGAGGGACAAATGGACTCCAAACCCACATTGAGACTCCATAGCCTTCTGTCGAGTAATCTTAACTTCAACCCATCAACTTCTTGCCAGGTTAGGATTTGGACCAATCCCTCCTTCCCCAATGACATGAAAAATTGATCAGGTATTCTTTTATTTGGTAAATTTTATGATTAAGTGTTTTGCCCCAAGCAAAACGAGTTAAAGGACACCCCTTTTACTCTGCATGTTACAGGGGTGTCTACATCAAACACAGGTTCAACCCTGTAACCATTCACTTTACCATAAATATTGAAGAGCAGTAAAAACCTGCTGGACTCATTTGGACAGGTCTATTTTGCTTTCCTTAAGTCTGTTTCTAGATACTCTGTGATACTCTAAGATGTGTATTGCTTTTTCATGCCTAGAGGAAAAACGCAATACCACACACCAGAAAAAAATAAAAAGAGGAAAAACAGGATAACGATAACTCAGGCTGTATTACAGAACTGTAGCCTTGCTAACAATTCCTAAATTTCAGTTAGACAAAATATTGAATTCACTTTCACAAAGACCAGTATTTCATCATAACAATGGATAACACACATAATGAGCAAAAGCAAAACTGTCAAGCAGGAAAATCCCATCTTGATTTCTGAAGCTCCTCAAAAGCACGTGCACACTAAGTAATTGCTCCAAACCAGGATGGAGCTCCTCTGCTATTGAGACATTAGTTTGAATCCCCAAGGTCCAGGTGTTCCCACCCTACCACTCTGAGGGTTCAAACCCACATGGAGGGCTGGTGAGGTGATGCTCATATAGGCACAGAACCAAACAGTGAAGCCCCAATACAAGCCCAGCTCCAAGGGGATAATAAGAAAACTAACTCCAGACCCAACACAAGCTCACTCAAATACACCTGTGAAAACTCCACCTGATCTCAGTTCCATCTTGTCTGACTACACACAGTTCTGCAGGAAATATCCACATTTAAAACAAAACCCAATCAAAAGAAAAGAAAAAAAACCACCACCAAATCTCTGTATTTTTCCATTTCAGATTAGAAGCCACATAAACATGCAGTGGACAGAGCAAACCTTTATATGTTCAAAAGATCCAGGAATAAAACCATAATTCTTGTCATAGGGAGGAAAAACATGGATAGCATTTTTAAATATGTTGTGAGGTGATAGCATGTATTCACACAAACTGACAGCTCCACAGAATCCTGGACTACCTAGCCCACTCTCACTACCAGTATATGAAAAACCAAAAATGCTGAAAGAAGGCAGCTAATCTTCTCCTAGGGTGCAGTAATGACCACACAGTCACAGCCAAGAGAAATGCAGCCCAACTGCAAAAACATGAAGATCTGTACACGTGGGGGAAAACCAGGATACAAGACACTTAGTAAAGACTACCAAAACATGCAATCAGCTTTTTAGAACAGTGAAGTCTTTGATGAAGAAAACTTCAGAGTCTCATAATACATTCTTCACTTGTTTTACTTACTTTACTTGCTATTAAGTCATATTTGCCATTAGGGAAGTGGGTAGGCCAGCAGAGACAGAACTGCAAAAACTCCAAAAGCCATACCTAAGCATTCATGAGTTCAATATGGGACCCTAAATAAAGCTCCCCTGCCCTCATTTCACCAGGCTACTTTTGAGAGTAGAACACTAATGCAGCTTTTACAATTTGAAAGCACAAACACCCACACCCAAGCATATTACAACCAAGATAATTTCCTACAGAGCTCCTAGCAGAGAACCAGCCCTAAGCAAGGCTTTTGGGTGAAACAAAGCAAAGACTCTGATGTACCACAGCAAGGTGGAATGAGACATGAAAATCTCTCAACAGCTCATCAGAGCCTCTGCAGGTTACCAGCTTCCCTAAGTGAGAAATGCCCTGGGTGTCATCTGAAATCATTAAAAAACACATGTTTTAAGCTTCCCTGACATGTAACTAGGGCGTGGGAGGAAGATCATAGAAGCCTTTCCCTCTAGCCAAGGATAATCTGAATCCTGCTTCTAAAGCACTGCAGCCCAGAAGATAATTTTTTCCTATTAACAACTCTCAAAGTGATAGACGTACATGCAGATAATGCTTAAAAAGTTACCTTAATTTGAAAAACTCTTTATTTGGTCTATCTGTTGACTTTTCATAACCTGACTTGTAAACAGAACAGAAACCCTAGGACACCCTTGTGTATCAAATCCATACCACTAGCATAAATAACAATACAATAGCCTATTTGTTGTGCATAAAAACAAACTAACACTAAAACTGATTTATATCAAGAAACATTGACTTGGCAATCCAATGAAAACACAAGGAGATGTGAGAATTTGCTGTAAACATTTAATTTCCATAAATGATACCAGTTAGAATCAAGCTTGTATTGTGCTGGAAGATCTGGAATTCCAGCATAAAGCTGTTCTGCATGGTAAGCTTCTGAAGGCAATTTTCCTGTATTATACATGAAGTTCTTTCAGTACAGCCATTCTGAGCAGGGTTTTAAAGATCAAGGGGGTTTTAGTCAGTCTTTCTCCTACTGCTGATATTATCCAACCACCTCTCCCTTCCTATGGCTGCTACAGCAACTGGGAAAAAAAAAGATGTGGCATAAACACAAACTCTGCAAATGTCTTCCTGCCTTCTTTCTTGATACCTGTCAGGAGTGCAGCATTTAATCTTGGCATTCATAAAAAATTATTTTCTAAGCTTCCCTTTCTAGTAAGGCATTTGCTATATAAGTCTTCTAGATAACTCTGCTCACATATCAAAAAAGTTCTAAAGCTGTTGCAAGTCCATTTCTCTTGTCTCTCATTTTTGCAGAAAACTCCCTGTACAAACCAGAAGAACCCAAGTTTAGGAGTTTTTCCTGGAGCACACATACTTGATCTTTTTAGAGTAATATAATTTCTGGAACTTCATCTGACAGAGAATTAAACTGACTGAAAACGACAAACCAAGTAGTAAACAAATCAAATAAATTCCAATATTCCAAAAGTTAAGTTGGGTACAACCCTCTCAATTTCGTACAAGTAAATTCTCTGATTGCAGACAGATCCAGTTCAAACATACACTTAGATAAAATATGGGACACTGACCCAAATTATTTAGACAACGTTTGTTTCAAAAAAATCCCACAAAGCTTTAAGTCACTTCTAAGACATTGCATGCTTCCCCCCACATTCTCCTGCAAACACATGGTATGTATTCCACAAATCAAGTACAAACTGTTCATTTTTAATGGTGCATATGACTGCTTGGATTTTTTTTTTATGAAAAGCTCAACAGACACTACAATACCTCTGTTCCTACACAAATCAGCTATTCACTAGATTTCCTACCCAATGGAACTACATTCAATTGACATTATTGTGCTCAACTTCCTTTAGAAAAGTTCCTTCCTCCATCAGCCTCTCATTTCTTTGGGAGCAACACACCACTTAACTACGTATGTAACTAGCTAAACTGCAGAGTCACTTCTCCTGTTCCACATTAATGAATGTAATAATTTACTAATGACTTAACAGGAACAAAAAAGTTATATTATGCCTTGGAATAAAAAGGCAGGTTTTTTCTCCAAAGTTAGCACTACACAACATACAACTACTACCTTCTATTAATCATTTATTTCAACTGGTGTGCTAGAAGGTTGAACACATGTCCACGAACCCCCTAAGCAGTCAATTTAAATCCACATGCCAAAGCAAACAGCACTGGTGTATGGCAACTGTATCAATACCATTACAACTCCACTTATGCATTCAATACCTATGCACACAGATTTTCTAACTCGGACACTGATAAAAGCGCACAGCTTTTGCATGTTCCAAATTGTCAAGCATTCAAAAAGCATCTGACTAAACCTACAGGGTAAGATATCCATCCCTTAAGCACAAAATAACTCATCTTTGATCCAACTTTCCCCTGACTTAGACATGGCTAAGAAATTAAATCTGTACTATTTCATTCTTACCTTCTTCCTCAATAACTAATAAAGGAGAAAATTAGTCCATGCACAGGACAGCACAAAGAGTATTAATCTGACTCCACACAACTATTCTTAAAACTTCTAGCTCTTAACATGGGTGTATTCCACAGCCACTACAGCCTTGGTTGTCCAACACTTGAGTCCACTGCTTCTACTTAACTTGTACTTAACTGCTGCGTGATGCTTTTCTAGAACACCAAGCTGGCCTGGGCTAGAACTGAAGGTGTCCTGCAACAAATTACCAGAAACAATCCAGGGGTTGCTAAACCCAAAAAAAAAAATCTAAGTTCCCTCAAATCATGTGTTATAATAAGTCAGCTGAGAAAAGACTCCACTGTGAGTGATCAAAAAAAGAGACAGAGCCTCTTCCTGCCCACTTGTTTCCTGCCAGTGAATCCTTTTGAGCTCAGCAGGTTTGCCAGTCTGTAGATTAATTTAGCTGCTCTTCTTCCTTATGGAGCGTGGAATCTCTGGGGCTTTTCTCTTCCCTGCTCCTTCTGTCACTTCGTGGGAGCTGTGCCTTTGTGCAGCACTTGCCAGGTGTCCTGTTGTCTCTGGGAACTCCTCTCCAAAAGCAGACTCCTGGGCTTCATTTCCCACTTGGGTACCTGTGATCCACACTCCCTTGACAAGGATTGCAAGCATACAACAAAGTGAAATGGAAACAAAGCAGTCTGTCAAGTCCACAGCTCCCATGCCAGCCTTGTCAGTTCTGCTGTGAAATCTCAACTACAGGAACTTAAACACTGCTTCTGGTACTACATCAAAATCCACACAGTGGGGAAGGAAACTGATCTCTACACAAAAAACCAGTTTAAATGTTCTATCCCCTCAATCTCCTAGGTCCTTTCTAAAGATCATAACTGTTCTGTCAACCTTACAACAATGAAAAGAGTCCACAACATGAATAATTCAATGCTACAGAGTATTGTGCTAGGAGTCCAACTCAATTGGTGAAGGCACCAAAATACTTTTGACTACAGTCTGAAACCATGAATAATAAACTATTAGTAAGTTAAAGGCCAAACCTTGTTTCTAATATGGCTTATTACAAGAAGAAAAAAGACAAACTGGATCTACACCTGTCACAAGGCTAAGAAACAGCTCTTTTCTAAAACATGACCATAGGAAGTTACTGAATTTTGAACAAGATGAAAAAAATGAGGACGCACAAACCAAAGAGAAGCTGCCTATTAAAGACATTTCCCGAGGAGGAAGAAGCTTCTGCAATGCCAATAAGTAACCAGTTAAAGAGCTCCCAGAATGTTTTATCTCTGGATCCTTAGTTCAACATCACACTTTGGAAAAAAAAAAACCCAGTAAAAGCATCTGGAACAGTCTCCAGATGAAACAGCCAACAACACATCAGAATGCTAAGCTAGGGAGCAAGAGCATTTCTAAATTTCATGACCAAAATTACATGCTGCACCTGTCACAGGCCATTAAATTTCATCTAGGAAGGATTTCCACCTTTGAAAAGCTATAGCAAAAATTTACATTTTCAATTTCAAAGCCTCAATGGATGGCTACAATGTTTTCCCAAATGGTAGCTTGTCCAAAAGATGCATCATCTTCATTGTCAAAAACATATGCCTCACCTCCAAAGTCTGTTATTAAGCATCTGTTTTAGTGATTGATACTGGTGATGTCTCTCCTGCCAAATGAAAACATGCATTACTACCTGCTGGTTTCCTATATAGGAAAGGCATTTGCAATTGCTCTTTCTGAAAGGCAATAAGTCTTTAATTGCCAATCTTCTACACATTTTTATGGCTCCTCTTTACAGTCATGCAACTGAATGTTCAAGAACTTCGTAAGCAGGCATCATGGTCACAGCTGTATTTCAAAATCAAACTTGAAGATGGAGACAAAGCCAAAGTCAGCTACTCCATTTTCATTTCGCCTCCTTTTATCTCCCATCTCTCCCTAACACAGAGCAATGATGAACCTCCAGCTGAAACTCTCAGGTGTCACAATCTCCCTATAGATCCATTATTTCAGGCATCAGTGACTGACAACACCTCAAAACTAATTCAGAGACACCAACACCCAGACTCAGAGTTTGTCACATTCATTTATAGGGGCCTGAAAATGGCCAGATCTTCTGGAGGACAATAAACAACACAACTGCTCACAAACACAGGTTAAGAAATAGCTGGCTTGAGACTTCTGGAACAGAAAAGGTATTTCTGCATGTCATCACAGTCAGGGGTACCATCTGCTCTATCTCACCTGTTTCATTTAACACCTCTTATGTAAGGTTAACAGAAACAGAAACAGTATTTTGAGAGAAACAAGCTGTGTATTAAATAGAAGTCAAATTCCTTACCTTCCCATGTTATCAAATATGTTGCAAAGTACTGTCAGACAAAGTAGCTGCAGTACCTGCTTAGCAAAAAACCTTCATTCCTTTATGTTAGAAAACCACAGCCACTTCTCTGGTTAAAAAACAAGAGGAACATTTTGGAATACATACTTCCTTTTTTATATTTTTTTTTTTGGCAGAACACAAAGATCTTGCAACTTAACAGCATGAAGCATGCCACCTAGGAGGCTACAAATAAAAATATCCTGAATGGAAGCAGTTGCCAGGGTTCATTCACCTGGATGAAGCTGGACCCAATTTAACTTCATTCAAGCAGATCACAGAAGACGATGTATCTTTTATCAAAACAAAACCACACAATGACTGCAACTTTCTTGGTGCAGCAGGGATAGTGCTAGTCCTAGAGACCCAGGGAAATGCATGAAGCCTGCAGCAACACTCCTTGGCTTCTCCTCTCCTTCCACTATACCCTGTTCTTCCCCAAAACACCTTTAAAGAGATAAAAGCTCCTAAGTTTGGAAGCACAACATTTCTCAGACTGTAAAAGGCTCAGAAGAGTATTCCCATGGCTGTTAAAGTTTTAGTGTTCATCAAGAGGAAGAATAACTGATGAGCCTGAAGAATTGTGATACAGGGCATGTAAAATAAACTTTGTGTCACATGGAGCTGTTCCATTTTGTATTAACATCCTGCAGATTTTCAGCTCCAGCTTGGGCTCTGGCAACTCTAATCACATAAGACAACCTTATGACTAAACCTTAAGCCTGTAAAGAAATTCAACAAGAAACAAATTTGATCAGCAGGCTATTTGTTTTTTTTTAAATTACTAAAAACTCTGGAATTTCAAGTTTCATAATGCATGGAATTTTTATGCTGTTGAGTACACAGCCTTGAGAAAGAAATGAACTGTTTTACATGTGTCCTCTTAATTGCCTCGAATAGGAGTATTTCCCAATCCCACAGCATGAAGTTGCCTAAGTGCATGTTGGGAAAGCCCTTGTTGTACAATTGACTCCCTGACAAACCACGTCTCTAAAATTTGTATAATAAGGTATTCTTGAAAACTTATTTCTGCCTTCTCTTTACTACAAGAAAAAGCAAAAGCTCATCCTTCATTTCCATAAGTTTGATTATCTCCACAAAGGGAGGAGAAGTCTGGGAGACTCAGACATCAAATTTGCACGACCTGAACTACTGCAGTTACAGCAATACCTATGTAGCAACTTCTGTGATAAGATCAGTAAAATAAACATTTTTTCATGCTCCTGCTATCGTTGCTACTACTACATGAGGATAGATCTATGATAAAGAGCAGGAATAAGGCACTGAGTGGGTCTCCTCCAGGTGTGGCCAAACCACAGAAAATACAGCAGCAACACAAAATAGATACTAAGTTAGTATGGTTATATGGGAGATACATTTTTTCAGCTTCTCCTGAGTCTTCTTGATACACTTGGAAGGAAACAAAATGAGCTACATTTTTTAGTTGCCATTAAATTGTTTCACAAAAATTGTTTCAAGCATCACTGTGGATGGGTGATCAGGATCCATGTTGTGCAGCACCAACCTCCTGTTACCTTGTCTTGCCCAAGGCTACATCTTTGCTACCCGGGATACATTTGAATCCGGCCAGAGATGAACCTTTTTCCCCATAGCAGTAGAAAGAAACGGGCGTTCCTGTTAAGAAAAGGGCTGGTAAAGTACTATTGCCCTCTTCTGTTACGTGTCAGTATGTTTTTGTCACACTTCTTATTGCACAGCAGGACAAGTGTCCAACTTCCACAAGATGCAAGGGACAACCAACCACCCACTCTTTGCAAGCAAGGCAGCTTCCTAAAAATCTCAAAGTAAGTTGGTTAAAAGCCATCCTATTCTTCCCTCACAACAATCCAGGAAGATTCACAATGAAAACTGGTTTAAAAAGTTCGCCCTCAACCATTAAAAAACCCTTCTAGAACTAGCAGGGAAAGCAGCTTTGGGCTGTCACATTCCAAATGCAAGCACACAGTCACATCCATGAGAAATGCCAGCCATACCGAGACACCACAGCAGACAAGTAAGGAGTATTTCCAGACAATACTCATGCTTCTTAGTTGAGTCAGATCTAACATCTGATCTCATATCTGCAGAAAGCATCAGGTACAAACAAAAGCAAAATGAAACAGTTATTTTCAGAATCCTTAGCTAATTTTTGGCTAAGTCCCTCCTCAGCAGGTATTAGTAGCTAGCATTCCCTGAATTTATAAAAACAAGGAAGTATTGGTAAACCAAAGCACACTAAATAATGGTATGGCAATGCCATGTGCACTAGCAAACTGCATGCCTTATGCCACTCCATTGCTTCACTGGGTACTAAAATACTGTCTTAACTGCTTGATTAAAAATGTACCACAACATTAGCACAAAGGCAGAGTCTGGAGCATCAATCTACCAAAAAGTGTAGTTATGAAAACACAACAGGAACATTCCATATTCTTCTCTCCATGCACTGGATTTGTTACATCGTCAAAAATCAGAGAAATTCTAAGGAGTGTGGTAAACTTAAGCAGAAATTACATATCCAATCAATGTGTTGCTCTAGCTCCTGTTTAAAATTTAATAGCATGACTATGTCTTACTTGCACACACAGAAAGCAAGACGAAAGATCTTGCCAAAGGCCACCATCAACTGGATGGATAAATTTTAGCTAAAACACCATCCTGAACATTTTAAATTTCTACTTCTCAAATTTTAAGAACACAATATTATGCATATAAAACACTAATACATTCATTATTTCTACAGTCTGGGGGATCTGACATGTACATTGCCAGCAATCTACTCTTTGTTCCACTACTTAGTTCCCATAAAGCAAAAGCTCAGAGTTGATAGCCTCCCAACCACAGGCACACCAGACCTACCACAAAATGTCTTTCATACCCACATTTTCTGATCTCCCCAAGATTGCTTATTTCATTATTTTAAAGTCTCTCATGTGCCCTCCTGTTCAAGATGTTCCTAACAACTGATGCCCCAGTAAAAAAGGTTGCCAGATCCTGATTAGGAGTACCTGGTTTTAACATTATTTCAATTAAAATCACACCAGCATATTCCATCACTAACTGCATGTTCTGATGAACTGTAGAGTTAGCACCTTACAGTGTATCTGGCACTATGTTCAACTGGCCCTTTGAGGCTAAGTGATGCAAACCACTGCTCTCCACAGTCTGCTGATTACAGCTATTTGAGAAGGGCAAAATCCCTTCTGGGTGCACAGAGGCCCGTCTTACACAGGATTTTATCAGACCACAATTACAACAGGATACAAATACCTTGCAACAGGGTTTTAGCTGCCTTCCTAACATCAAGGTATAGTGCAAGACAAGCAGCAGGAATGCATTTGCAAATTCAGAATAACATCTGAAAAAACCCTAGGACCACAGAAGCACTTAACTCCTAAACTCTATATTTACCTTTATAAAGTAGAACAAGGTATTTGAAGCAGATTCCTATCCTGTACTGAACTAACACAAGTTAAGAACCATACTCAGTTTCATTGAATTCAAACTAAGGGAAGTTCATTCTACAAGAAGACAGCTCTCCTTCCTGGCTGGCCTGGAAGCCTAAATGACATTCCTACTTCACCTGAATATCTTATTAAGCCACTGCTAAGCTGAAACATTCTTAGGAAACTGCATAGAGCGCACATATATATCAAAATATTAATGTCTGTTATAAAAATAAAGATATAATGTACAATAAAACCTATTACAATAATGATGAAAACTTAGCATTTATAATGACTGTGTCAACACATTCCTGTAAAACAGAACTCCAGCTTCGTGATTAAGAAATCAATTCAAGCATCACAGATCTTTATTGGTAAGCAGAAGGAGTTTTAGACCCACTAGAAGTACTTATTGTCAAGATATTCCTGCTTTGGGAACACAAAATCACAAAACCTATTTGTGAAGTCTGTATTTTGAATAATGCACTAATTTATTGTAGCGAGAACAGTTCTCAAAACCTAACCCTTTAAACAGAAGTAAGTACAGCACTTAACAAGCAGTTCAAACATTAGAACTGCCTGCATTCACAGAGCAACACAATGTGTGCTAGTGACTGAGTCTCAAGCCTATCTCCTAGAAGAAAAATCCACATTTTACAATGGATTAGGAGTTTGGTGACATGTAGATACTTTACCATTATTGGGCTCTCCATGTAAAAACTCTGTCATTCATCTTCTCAAACTCCAGCATCAGACAAAAGCAACTGTTCAAAGTACAGTTCTCTTCAAGAAACTGCTCTGAAACTTGCAGGGGTAAACTCAGTATTTGGATATTTCCCAGGAAGCCTTTCCCCCAGCAGTACTCCACACAGCATTCTTCTTTTACCAAATCAGCACTAAACATGACATAAGCTCTCCAAGAGCTATGAACCTAACATCTCAAATTAAACAAGTGTCTTTTCCAACCRTTATCCTGTATCAATCTACCTTCACTCCACTACGGATTTTCCTTTCAAATCTCACCTCCTCAAGTCCCTAACCATTTCTTTGAGAGAGACATGATTGTCCCAAGTAGCTGTCAAGTGGCTCTAAATAAAAATGAGGGGACAATAATTTAACAACTGCTCAGCTGAAATCTATTTTTTATCCCATATTCTTCAACAGATGTACAGTAGTTAAATAGAAATAATCTTTTCAATACTAGAGAAATGCATTCTATTGGAATGCAAAAATATATTTCCTTATCAACTGTGTTTTAATATATTACTGAACATAGAAAAAGATCATCATGTAATAGTAGGAAAATATTAGAATTACTAAATGTTACAATCCACAAAAAAGCTACTAAACCCACAGTAAAGAACTAAAAGCAAATCACTTGGTGCTTGTCAGGCATAACCTGCCAAGATATTAGCTCTCATTTTGAAGGCTTGCATTTGCTGAATGGCTGACCTGCACATTGCAGAGCTGTAGCATGAGAAATGGCTTTTAGGCTCAGCTGCTTTCTAAGTGCCATCCATCATCAGGAAAAAGAGATTATTCCCTTTACAGTCGGCTACTTTGCCAAATTCTTCTGGCTCTGTTCCATCAGTCACACCCACGGCACCCTGGGGAAAAGCAAACCCTAGCTGTGTATCACTGTGCTCTTGCTGAAGCACAGAATGAAAAGCAATTAGCATTTGATGCCATTTATGAGGAAACTGAGGCGGAAAGACAGCTCTATCACTGAGCAGCCCCACTCCCTGCACCAGCCAGCAGCTCACAGGGGCACACAGAGGGCAGCTGAGAGTTTAAACTGGAGGGGGATGGAGCTGGGACTATCCCATGGCTGGCGTAACAGAACCGTAAACAGACTCACATGCAGCAAGGGGCCCTTTGGAAGCCCTTCTGAAAATACATGTACACACACATTGTCACTGATGCAAAACACCATTAGGGTTATTACCAGCTGAACCAAAAGACAATCCAGGAAGGCTCTTTGGTTTCCCAGAAAAGCTTCCTCCCCATGGTTTGTTTACACTCAGGATCGTAAACAAGATTCCCTTTCAACTCAAAACATCTGCCTCTTGCATTCACAGTACAATAAATACATCACAAAATAGATTTATCTGCAATGGCAAAACTAACCCCAAATGCCTCCAAAGGGGGCCTTTACCTGCCCCTTATGCCTTAAACACTCTGCAAAAGGGTGTGCCAGGTTAAGCCTTCTTCCACAGTGTCCTGTGAGCACAGTTCAGTGCACAGCTACCAAACCATCAGCACAGGTTTTTGCACCCCAGAAAACAGGTATTGAAACATAGGTGCACCCTAGAGGCTCTAGTTCCTTCCCCTCCAAGAAAAAGGGAGAGCAAGGAGGTCAGAACTATCAGCCCACTGTCCAAATCCAGGCCAGAAAACTGGATTTTCAGAATAGCCTTTGCCTTTCCTAACTGGACATCTAAGAGGCTAAGGAAGAAGATTACTGTCACCACTTCTCTGTTCATGGTCTGTGTACAGTGCAGTCACCAGCAGCTGGGCTCAGTTCCCTACTTCCCTTTAAATTCCAACTCCATTCTTGTAGTCACCAGCATGCAAACAGTGTCAAAGAAAGTTAAGGATGACAGGATCTCTGGGTGTCTTAGCAGTTTCACTGCAATCTGGCTAACATATACCATTAACCTGCTTAGTGAAAACCCAGCAAGAGAAACTTGAAAATATTACCCATAAACTGAACAATCTTTCAAAATGGTCTATCACTGAAAATCACAAATCTTAACTTGTATTCCTCCTTTGAAAAGCATATGCCCAAACTACATTCTAAAGACACTTGCAACTTAGTGTTCCTACTCTTGGCTGCCACATTTAAATCTACTGTGCCAGCAGAAAACAGATAAGTCACAAGTTCAAAGAATTCTTGAGACCCTGACACAACACACTTTGACACCTAAAGTTACCACTAAAAATACAGTGTCCTCTACTTCACAGTCAAACAGCAAAAAGCCACTACAGCAGCACTGTGGGCTTGGGTTTCTTGATAGAGGAAGGGATGGCACTTAATCCTTCCTAATACCCAAAGCACGGTGTTTTCAACACCAAATTCCTTATCTGAAAGTCAGTGGACAAATAATCAGCTGGTATACATCCACAGGCCCATCAGCCTCCCCTGCTCACTGATAAGTGAGAGGGAACACCCCATTGCTTCACCAGCCCTACACCAGCTGAAGCCACTGCCAAGGCTGGGCTTGCACTTGCAGGAGATCAGGGTGCTGAAGAACTCCTGTGCATCTGCTCTCAGAGAACCTTTCTCAGCAGGTGCAATCAGCACCAAAAAGCTGCTGCCAGGGCAAACAGGCAGCATTGGACTGCCCCTTTCTCATGAGAGTCCCCAGATTTGACCCCTAGCTTTAAACTTGTATACAACTAGAGCCACTTGATGACAAAAAAAAAACCCACAAAAAAACCACAACCTATTTGACCACTTTGTCCCCTTTTCCACTGCACAAAGGATGGTAGCAACAAACCACTCCATTCTGGAGTCCATCATGCCCATCCTTTCTTTAAGTGAAAAGTTCAGCAGCTCCCACACAAAGTGGACTTCTTGCTCAGTGCCTTCCTGACACCTGTGGCTCCACCAGTAGTGGTTTTGTGTCTTTCCTCCTTTAACCAGGGTAAAAGATTAATCAGAACACCACAAAGAACTTGTCCACAAGAGGTGGATGTCCTGTGCATCTTGTGACTCTTGACTCAAATCAGAGTGAGGAAGATTGCCCCAACTCTTAATCCCAGACAAACTGCTTGCCTGGTAGCTGTGGTGCAGTTACTGACAATTCCTAGGCAGTAAAGAGGAAGCAAAGTGCTGGAAATCTCAAAGGTAAAAGGAGGAGATACTGCCTTATCTGCCCGGTTGTTTCTAACTGGAAACCAAAGTTCAGTCCGGCCAGTTTTTGGTCTGCCAAGAAGAGCTATTTCATTTAGAGAAAACTAGAAGTCTTGAAATTGATGACAAACTGCAAGAAAAAATTTATGTCAAATTAACAAGTTATAGTACAGTCCACATTAACATTTCTGATAAAAAACCCTGTACTCAAACCCTTCCCCAAGCCCAGCAGACTGTTAATTTTACTGCTTTCAAACAATTAAATTCCACATTAAGTGGGGCTAATCTAAGTTGTTTCAGCCTAATTACCATCTTGGTTGCAAACGTTGGTGTTTTTTTCTCCAAAACAGATGAAAATGGAATTTATTCTTTAACATTTTGAGTCTCCAGTTTGTCAGGTCTACTGAATGCAGCCTTGTAGCACAGTAATATGGACACAGCAAAAAATTCAAGGCTAAGTCAGTCTTGCTCTTGCTGTATTTATTCTGCATTTTGTTTGTTATGCTAATTGAGACTGTTAGCAAATGACTCCAGTACACTGTTGGTAATTTATGGTTTTCCTTTGTGAAAACTCCACTAAACTGCCTCCAAATGTAAAGGACAGATGTCCATATGTTGACATTGAGAGGAACATTTAGGTTCTAAACACAGGCTTATCAACACTGATCCTCCCTGTGCCAACTGTGCTAAGGAATGCTGCCTACTCCAAACTTTAGTACAATGCAAAAACCATCAGGCACTGCCATTCTTGAAGCTAGTCAGTCATTTACCACCTTGTCCTTAAAGATGCCTTAGTACACCTAGACATCCTAAAGGATGAACATTACCCATTGAAGATAACTTCACTGTTAGAGTGAAGACTTCTCATAGTGAGAACATCTAGATCTGTAGAAGGGGCTGGAAACTTCCTTTTTCATTCCATATAGGCTCCACTGTTTTTTTCTCTCACCTAAGATAAATGCAAGCACCACTTTCTAAATGGAAAAGAAGAAAATCAGAGCGTGTCTCTTAATCAACTTAAACAGATTTCTTTCCATTCCAAATCCAACCTAACAAGCATCCAGTATTACTGTGCAAATTAACACTAAAGACAAAATGGGAAGTGGGGAAGACTGTCTTGCATTAATCCAACAGGTGGGGTTAAGGATGCCATGACAGAGCTCCAGATTAATACCACTTAGAGTATATCAGCCTACCCCTATGGAAACATAAAATCACATCACACCAGGCTTTGTTCAAGAAATAAATAAATAAGCCAACAAGTCACAAGGCAGTTTTTCATTAGATGTTTGGCATGCTAGTAAGAGTAATCAGGGACCATAGATATAAACAACAGTTTTCTATTCATCCTGTCCCAATAAATGAGATCCTGGAAGAGTGCTTACTGTAACTAAATGTAGCTAACAATTTCCACAGTGCAAGTACTAAAATTTGAGGCTTTATTCTTAAGCAGAAAGGCAAAAGCCAGTAAAAAAAAGGCAACTAAGTGAAGCTCACACAGACTCTGACAAAGAGTGACTGTCCCATGTGACAAGCACCAGCAGAAAGAGCCTATTTATATTTCTCTGTTTCCAAAAATCACAGCTGAAATGTATCTTTAGGAGCTTGATCTGAAGTTTAGAAGACTCAGTATACTGCTGATTCTGCAGAATGCATTTCTGGGGTTTTTTTCATGTCTCCAAATTTATGCCATAGACCAACAACCTGATGTCTGGGAGCACCAGTGCTAGGGACAGACCAAATTCTGCCTTAAAAGACCACCTCTCCATATACAAGTTTTATCTACATTAAAAACAAGCACCAAAAAAGGAAAAAAAATCCCACTACAACCCCGGATAAATCCAAAGCAACTTGCAAAACCCCAGCAACCCGTTTCCCTAAGACTTGGATTAAGCTAAGATGCCAAAGCTCATCATATATGGCAGGCTATCAGACCACCTAGCTATTTGATTTATTTCTCAGAAATATTTTAATCAAGAAACTTCAGCATCAGCTATGATGCTTTACAGGTGCCAGAACAACATCACTTGTTAAACAGTGTAACTCCCCACTCAGAGCACAGCCCATGCTGTTTAATATGGCTCATGACAGCAGTATGTGAGTACATCCTCTCACCCCACACTCCTGTATTTAATCACGTCTTAGATCAAAAATGCAATCATATTCTAACATAAATCATACAGATTAAAATTCTGCTTCCTCTTGAGAAAATTAGGTTTTTCAGGAAGTCATGTAATAAAAATACTCATCTACATTTTGAATATTAAAAAAACCAGTTTGACGCTAAGTCTCGCTATGACTTCCTCAGGAACAAATACTTGTGTATCTTGAGCACATAAAATTGTTTGTCAAGTTCCACATGGGATTCCCCCTTCCCAGCCCCCAGAACACAGCCTGCAACTTATACCAGTAACCCAAATCCTAGAGCAAATCCTAAAAGAGAGTCCTACTAACTTCAAAATCCATCTGACCTGGCCAGTGATACTGGCTCCTTTTACCAGAACACAACAACTTCAATGGAAATGAAACCAACAGCACAAATTCAAGAGAAGGTCAGAAGTGTAATTTCTAAATTACTACACTTCCCCAAGAAACTGGCCCAATAAAAAAGATTTGTGTTCTCTCCAAGCAGTGATGACAACCACACTCTGAAGACTCATCACCTAAAGCACTGACAACTAAATCTGCACGCTCTGATCTAACCCAGACGAGCATTGAAATGAAAGGAAAGCAACAGCTAAAATAATCAATCTGTGAAAGTGAGATAAGTAATGGTCAAGAAAAGGCACATCTAAGAACCATGAATTTGTAATAAAAATGGACATAGGTTTGAAGTAAGTGTTAGACATACAGATTTTAAATACACTCGCTTAGGATAAGGATTAGCTTTGTCTATTCCACAATTATGATTTCATATGCCCAGCAGCGACAACAGAAGCATTCAGATGGCACAAGGACCACAAGTGTTTACAGATTTTCCCCTGTATAAACAGCACACTAAACCTCCTGCAATATTTCTGTTCCAAAAACAAATGGAAATTAGCTATTTACATCAGATCACCAATAAATGGGATTAGCTGTTTGTGCTAGTAAGCATATTTATGTGATCAAATGTAGATATACAGTAAAACAAAAAGTTTATACTGAACCTGATCTAGTGGTTCCCTCCTCTCCACGTGTCTTGCATCTCACCTCGAAGGTATCTGTCAAAGTTCAGAAATCAGAGTCATTAGATCAAGCTCTTAGTAACTGATAAAATGATTCTTAAATCTTCAGTCCATAAAAGCTTATATTACTAATACTTGGGACATCAAGTTTATCTGGCCTAATAATTTGTCAGACATGAATCAAGAGATGATTTGTGGTACAAGTGAACCTTTTTAAACACAGGAAAAATTTACCAGTGCCAAGGACTAATTAGCTCCGAAAGACTGAAAACATGTAAGATTTTTGGGGACGTATGTTCTCTGGGACACATATCCACTACAACCATCCCCAAGAACTTCCAAGGTTCCTATGAGATCTTACAGTAAATCTTTTAAGTGCCTTCTTCAGGCAATTTTACCATGTCTAGTATAGAGGCTTTGTGTATAAAAAAAGGCACAAAGTGTTGAAAAATCTCATCAAATGTACTTTTTCTCAAATACTACAGATTAAGATATAAGTTTTCATAAGTGGATGCATTTCCTCTCAAGTTATAAAACCTGGAGAAATAAACCAGAAAACACCATTTTCAGTGGTCTGAAGAGGTCCCTGTTAATACAAAAACACCCCCAGAGAAACTAGAAGCTTTCCAGTGCACAAAGTGCGGTATTCACCACAGCACTGTGGGCACAGAAAAGCTCAGCAGTCCCTGCCCTACAGGCTTACGCACCTGGGATAAGGTCCACAGGTCACTTTTCACACTTGTCACAGGAATTTGCATTCTGCCATCTAAACTCAATATCCAAGAGAAGCCCATGATCTTTTTTTACCACTAGGAAAAAATAAGTATTTCTGGGATCCAGCCAGTGAAGTCATAAAAAGGCATAACAGCGACAGTTAATTACTTGCTAATCATGTTTTGGTTTCAGGATGGATGCCACCAGAAATACTTCATTTATTCTTTTCATTGCTATTAGACATTCATTGTTACAATTACAAAAACTTAGTACAAACAATTCCAGAAGACTATTTCCAACTGACAAATACTTGAAAAAAAAAAAAAAAGCTCATTTATATATGTGCCACTTGAAGAGATCATTCCACAAACCCCATGTTGTTCAGAGCTGATGTGCAACTGAGAAAGAAGTACAGAATTTGAGAGAAGCCACAAGGCAAAAGTTAACTACTTTGGAGTCAAAATACCCATCATAACTTAATTCAATCTTATCACATTCTTTACACTTCTGAGACATGAAATCCAGAGACTAGTCTCAACTACACAATTTTTCCATCAATTTTTATGGACAAAGGTCAATGGGTTATTTTTGCTTGACAAGGGGGAGGCATTTCAAAGTTGCCTTTCATCACAGAGCTCTCTGTAGCTTCAGAACAAAGGAACTGCATATTTTATTTACACACATAGTTAGTCAATCAGAAAACATTCCAAATTATTTCAGAATTAATAAGACAAGTTTTACATAAGCATCAGCATAATTTTATTTCCAGGTTCACTTAGGCTTAAAGAGTTCTTGAATACACTCAATATAAAATGTTAAACGTTTACATCCCACTTGAAAATGACCTTGTGTTAAATTATTAAGGAACAACAGAATAGCTGATGTTTCCAGGAACATGGGTTAGAACTGGATAAATGCTACCAAACACATGCAGATGCATCATTACAGGGCCATAACTGATGATCACTGCCATACACTGGGCCTCCACAAGACTGCCTGTCATAAATACCTATTAGCAGAAGGTTGCAATATAAACATTTATAAAGCAGACAACACACCAGCTAAACCACTAATGCATGTAATTGCTAGCACAGAGCCATATGCTGAAAATTCATCTCTTTACATTCAACTCTTACAACCTAGGCAAATCAGACAACTGTCTAGCCCAGTCTTCCAAAATTGCTTAGTGAATAGAAAACTAATCAGCTGCCAGTTCAATTGTTTTTACAACATTCTACACAAAAAAAAATGGGGTCTGTTGCCCTGACTTGTGAAAGAGTTCCAATAAATGCCAATTACAAGAGCAATTAGGGGATCAAATCTGACATCACAGGTTTCTTTATAAGATATAAGCTCAATGACTTTTTTATAGGCTAATTGGTCATGGACTCTGAACAAGAAACAGATGACCTAAAAGCAATGATTCTGCAAAAGTGGGTGTTGTCAAGCCTTATAAGGACAATAACCCCAGCTTTCCAACAGGAATTCTATCTGTGACTGTCAACTCCTTCAACTATATTGATAATAGCAATCTAAATTATGAACAAGAACACATGAAATACTCCAAACATTATCAGCTTGTGTGAAGTTCTTACAAATCCTGGATTTACCAATATTTCCTCTGGCAGAAACCATGCTATTAATCAAGTACACATCTGCAGGAACTGAACAAGGGAAGAAAGAAGGAATTCCCTCATAATGTAGAACTTGCCTCTTCCTAAAGGAACAGAGGACAGCAGGATGCAGGTGCTTCAACTGAAAATTCCTATCACAAAAAGACAAGTCCAGCCACCAGCACAGTCCAGGAAAAGGAGTTTGATTTTCTGAAAACTGAAGTCTTCTGCTGTAGAATGGCAAAATGTTGTCTGCATAATGATAGTTGGGATTCCTTTATGTGTAGCCATAACTGACAGTATGTGACCGTGCACTGACACTTACTGTAGGCTATTGCCTTGTTCAATACACAAAACAGAAGCAGTTAATCAAATGAACAGCTTGTCTGATGTTCCTTTGCAAAGCCTAGTGCATTATTTGCCACAAACTCCTCCAAGTGCAGCCCAAAGCCAGAGAACACTCAAAAGAGACAGCTCTCTGCAGCTGACACCAGAGCACTTCATGGTCCACAATCTTGAGTGCATTTCAAAAAGAGCCTTGCCCTTATTTTAGTCAGTGTGGCTCATCAACACAACAGAATTGGGGGTCCCAATCTGAAATTATCATCAAGCATTTTGCTGTCTCCTCTAGTGAAAGTCTTAAACTCAGCTACAATCAGCTACTGCAGGTGCAGTAAAACCTGGCAGAAACTACACAAACAACCTGCCAAGGAAACATGTGCAAGCCCTCAGGTGTTGTTTCAAAAAGAGCTATAAAAGGTGAAATATTTTATGATCAAAGCAGGCTGCCCTTGATTTCAGGTATGAGAGTCAGCATTTGCTCAAACCACAGGCAAGAGCTAGAGGCTGGTACTGCTAACATCAGCAAAAAGCTTCCTACAGCACCTTGACCACTATCAATTAGGAAAAAGAGGGTTGGGAATCACACTCCCCAGAACAGTATTTGAGTGGTTAAGTTCCATTCCAGGGTCTGGAGAGAGCAATAAGCTTTCAAGGAAGAAGTCCTGTCTAATATATGCTAGATAAACCCTTTGTGTTTTTCTCTGGAGCACACTGACTTACACGCATATGCAGAGCTTGGAGAAAATGCCACCCACAGAGAAGCCACATCAAATCTTGAGGCTATTCCTCACACAGTGGCAGCCCAAAGCAAACCAGGCAATGCAGACAGAAGTTTTATATACAACCACAGCTTTCCTCAGCCCAACATACAGGCATAACCCTTTTTCCTCATTCAAATTACAACCTTGCTTATATAAAAATTAATCTGAAAGCCTCTCTCAACATGCTTCTCCAAATAAATTATGACTAAGTTACTTCAGATATCTTACAACACATCAAATACGCTATGACACAAGTGCTAGAAAATCTAATAAAACCCTAGCAATAATAACTCTCAAGAAGCTACAAAAAGATTCTGACCATGCTCATGTACTAAGAACTGATGCAGTGACAGCCAGACATAGCGCCAATAAATAAATACACATGGAATAAGCAGGGAGGCAGCAAAGTGTGAAAAGTGGATATTTCCATAGGGTGCCTGTCACCACCCCATTCAGGCCTCATGCCATGGAACCCCCATGACCTCTGAAACCTCATACTGATTACAGCCATGTCTCAAATACTCCTGAACTGCCTTCAGAGTGAAGTGTGCTGACATGACACACAGCATTTCTGAAACTGAGCTGTTCCTCGTTTGATTAAAACAGAAGCTGCGTTCAGTTCTGTCTGAAAACTTGACCACTCTGGTGTGCAAGTCCATAACCTCTGGTATGGGACCAGACATTTTTTTCATTTAGAAGACTCTTCATATATTCACAAAAATTGTCATTATACGCATTTTCATTTTTCCCCACTTCTTTACTCCTGTTAAGGAATATGTTGGTAACCATAGGATAGTTCTATGACATATAACATGGAGTGTCAGAGTTCAAAAAGCAGAACTAAACCTAAGCACGTACAAAGAAGCACATCAAGCATCCTTGAAAAACCTTGCAGTGACTTAGAGACACTCATTTCAGCAGCAGACTTTTGTAGAGTGTACCTACATATTCTCCAACATGCAATTCAAGAAACAAAAACTGAAATTACATTCGCTTTTCTACTTCATAAATGAAAATCTTCATTAGACACACCCCATGCACAGACACCCATCTTTACGAAACTACCAACTACTCAGATTTATCTTAAAAGCAGCTCCTTAAATGAATCACAGTCACCTCAAAAACTGTTAGTCTGGGATTGTGACTGGACATACAGACACACTCTCTAGGTAGCTCAGAACCACATTTCTGTTACAACTGGATTATACAGAACAGGACTGCAAATTCTGGATTTTCTCTTGGTGAACTGGATATTTTCTACTGAAGCTTACAAATATGACAGGTAAAACAGACTACTTATAACAAAAATGTAATTTTTTAAAAGTAACTTGACCTACCTGATTCAGTATTTAGACAATATCAAGTAAAAATATTGATATGTAAGAAGCCATTTTACATAATTTGACTGTAACACAGAATTCAGCTAGGCTCACTAAGTTATCTAGAGCCCAAACCCTAAATTGAGTGTTTGTGTAGGATATAATATGAAGAGAGACTTGAGAATATTTTCTCTTTTCAAGCAATAAATATAAATTCAAGCTATGTCAACAACATAACCAATGGACTCAACAGATGTAGATGCACAAAGCTTAAAGGAAAAAACTTGGACTTCTCTGCCACAAATGTCCCAGTCTGCATCATAAAAAACACCTTATTTGTTCACTTTTGCAGTTTGAGCCAGGAGGTGTCCTTAAATCCTTGTTTCACCACAAGGAAACCTTTAATTATACTCTTTGCGTTTTCTCCTTTCACAGATATCACCACATTCAATGTGCATTGTAGGACTGGAAAAGAAGCAGGACACTGATGACACTATTATTTGCAAGTCCAGGACATCAGGATTAATGTACTCCATTCACCCATATCGCTTATAAAACAAACAGCCCAACCAACTAAAAACATCCCCCACAACTATGACTATCACTGGGACAGATGTGACAGGTTTTCTTTTTTAGTTGGATGGTTGTTTCCTCCCTCTACTCAAAAAATAGAGAAAAGCATATTTTTATAAACATTGGCACTAATGCTTATAAACCTCCAGAAAGACTTGCTGAAACCTGAGGTATCATCACTTCACATCTTGGAGTCCTACAGTCTTTAGATCAGCAGTGCATTTCAGCTAAAATTATAGTGTTATATATAGTGTTTTCTTCAGGACATTTGTATTTCTCATCACAGAAGAGAACAATAATAGGAAAAGCCCCCTTTGTAAAACATATTAAGTATTGGGAAAAAAAAACGACAAGAGGCTAAAAACATCCCATCCATGACATCATCCCAATGTAGCAGATAAAAGGAAAATAAGTTCGAACAGGACTCCTCTTTTCATTTAGAGAAGAACATCAGGTCATACTTAAACCCAGGAGGTCTTATCTTTATCACCTATCATCCACATCATAAATGGAAATCTGAGTATGTGGAGGATCACAAAGTGGTCAGAGGAAAAGAGAATTTGTGGAACACCATAGAGATGGAAATTGCATCGTCAGTGTTTGAGTCAGACTTATCTCTTATTTTCTCCTGAGCAATTCCAGGTGGGGATCAGGGACAAGGAACAAATGTGGAGATATTCTTTCAGACTTGCACTTCTTGCTTTAAACAATTAAGTTATCACTAACCTCTGTGAATGAACTGGGAGAACACAGATGGACATACACAATCAGTTTCAAAAACATGGTGGAAAAATAGAGGCATAAAAGGAATAATGGAGAATATAAAGACAAAAAAAGTAGCTGAAACAGGCAACTGAAAAGACATGAAAGGAAATTTAATATTTAAAAAGTTTATCCTATTAAATGAAAAAAACCCTGCAAGCATGAACAAAATTAACAAATATCAAACAAAAAGCAGAATTACTGCATAGATAAGGCACCAATCAAAGAGGCACAGCTGATGAAGCAACCCAGTGAACAAGACCCTAAAACTTTTTCATGTAATAAAAGTAACCTTCAAAACCTCTACATGGACTTTGCTGCATAGCTGCTTGCAAGGGGAGAACAGACAGAGGCAGTACACAAGATCTTCTCCTTTAGTTTTAGTTCCATTTGAGAGCACCAAGGCATGCCAAGCCATAAAAAAGCCCGAAAAGAAATACAAAAAAACCTGGCAAGTCTGAATCTTGTGCAGATAGAGGAAGAGGTCATTTAGAACATTGCTGAACCAAGAATATTGAACTGACACCTGAACACAAGCAAACCATGCAGCTTTAAAGCTGTCCAGACTTCTGAAGGAATATTTGTAAGAAGAAAAATTGGCTGCAGATCCTGGGAACGTATGGAATACATAGAGGCCACCTACCGCAAACTGAGAATTCCACTGAAAAACGAGGAAGCTGTTTGATTGATAGCCCACTCCCAAAAAAACCTGCAACACTGAAAAAACATGGGCAAAACAAAGAAATTCACATATACTGTACATACACTGGATGTCACATGCCAATTCTGCTGAAGCACAACTGAGTAAAATAATGTCTATTGAAAAAGCAGACTGGAGAGGGCTAAAACAAAAGTTTCAAGAAAACAATGTGATAAAATATGATAAAAATAAAAGGTAAATAAAAGATGACTCAACTGCATAAGCATGATGAAGAATTCACAATAAAATACACAATGTTGGGCATCTATAAGGTCACTCCTAACCAAGTGCTGCAAGGTACCATCCATTATGTCAAGGTTTAATGGATTAATTCTCATGAGCAAGAAAAAAAATTTAGCAGAGGTTTTATAACAGGTAACTGTCAGCAGATTTAGGCGATGAGCAAGAGCTCCCTGTTTCAGCCACACCATCCTCCAGTCAGCTGCACGTCTCCTACAGGGACACTGACTCAATCTCCCTTTTCTAACAATTCATCAAATTTTGTGAAATGCATGAAAATTTTATTGGAAGTCTCCCACAAGTTTCAAAATCATTGCCAGGGAGAGAGGCAAAAGGAAAAATGGGACTACTCTGCTGCAGCCCAATTCCACTAGAGACTAGCTCCATAAAACCCAGTTTAAAAAGTCTACCTTCTTTTCCAAGGTAAGTCCCATCGAACCTGAATCTTCACCTCCAGCACCATTAACAGTAACAAGACCTGCCAAAAGGCAATTATGTTCTGGCAGGTTATTCCACACTAGGATAAACTTGACAAAAATGGAGATTCAAAGGCAAAATTTTATCTGTAGCAATAGCATGTTTTAAATGGGGGGCAGCAGGAGACAACAGCCACCGGACAAGACAGAGACACCACACTGTTGGTTGCAACTTGTGTTTTTTTCTGTTATTAATTACTATAAAACGTGAGCTCTGGTGCATTCAAAAGCCAATACATTCCTCACTTTTAAAGGGAGGTAAGAAGCAAGAAAAAGCTTGTCTGTTTTTTGTTTTGGTTTTTTTGTTGTTGTTTTATTCTGATAGAACTCATCAGCAGGAAAACAAAACAAACCTTCCTAATAATAAATACAACATAGGAATCTGAATTCATGACAAAGCTAAATAAACTGGATATAGTAACAAGCAGCTTCCTGCACTACAGCACTGTTCATTCTCATTTATTTAAGTGGGGTGCCTTGAGGAACATAAAAGTACATGAGTGAAGGCCAGATAGAGACTACATCCATGTGGATAAATCTGCTCTGGTCAGGTCATGAAGGAACTGCACTGCAAGCACTGAGGAAACCAAGGCATGACAAACCAATGCCTGGGTTTTCAATCTACTTGGGACAGGAACTATTGCAGCTTACTCTGCTGCTCCACAGCCAGAGTGAACATGTTTAAATTAACTTACTCTTCCCAGTTCTTGGTCATACTTGACCCAGTTCACAATGCCACATCAAAAATACCTGAGTCAGTACCCAAAGAAAGGCGCACTAGACAGGAAAAGGGTGGCAACATATGAAGAAATGCTTCAACCACGATCTCAGGAGCATCATTTCACTCTAAGTGACTTCCAGAGCTACACAGTTAACATCTTGACACCTTGAGAAGTCAGAGAGACACAAGAAGGGTTCCTACATCTATACAAAACAGAACAAAAAACCATCACAATTCAATTTTTCACATTCCAGCTCTCACACTAGCCAGTACCTCAGCATGGGTGCCAGTTTTTCTAATATCCACATGCCAAGGCAGACTCAGATAATTGACACATTTCTAGATAAGTGACAAGACAGGAGTGGGCAGAAAACACCCTCCCCCCACCTTCACCCTTCCACAGCAGCAGAGGCTCAGAGTAGAGCTAATAAGTTGCTTTCTCCAGATGTGTTACAAATCTATTTGAGCTGCAGCATCTCTATGAACATCTTACCTTGTAAAATGTTCCAAGGTATATTGCAAAACACAAATTTCAGAAATCTGTCAAGATACATCAAGATTCCACCAAGGTTGTCAGCTAAGAAGAAATACACTTGATTCTACCTCAGAGAAACACAATTTAATCTTAGAAAAAACACTGCCCAGGGCTTACATTTGTGTCACGTTTTCAAAAAAGCAGCTGAAATAATACACAATTGAATACTGCTGTCTGGGGGGAAAAGAAGTATTCAGACCATAAACAAACAGAACCAAATTACCCAGAAGTACACATGCCTTGCAGCAAGCACAAGAAACACAACAGCAAATAACACATAAATATTCTTCAAAAGCATCTGGCAAAATACTATATAATGAAATCAAAATATTCAAGCAATTATTTACAGCCAACCACTTCTTTCAGAATTGAGATCCTTAGCATTTTATGTTCTTTACTGTCAAGGCATATTTCTTCAGTAGTTTGACTTTTTTTTTTCCCCCTGACATTTGGCTAAGCAACTAAGTAACTTATTCAGTAACTTCCAGATGACCTGGCAAATGGAATTGATTTGGATTAAAGAGCAACAGATTTCAGTGGTTAAGTAGTCACGGGTATGCCAGCTACATAACACATCTCAAATATATTCCACTAATCCTATCAAGTATGCTTTTACTTATCTTTCACTAAACATCTATTTTATGGTCCATTTCTTCATACCTTCTAATCACGGCTCAGTTACCATGTCAAAAAACCCGAAATCCCGAACTGAAAAGCACAGAGGCACAACAAAGATAATTTTCTGAGTAAGAGGTACATAAGGGACTGCCGTGGAATCATTAGTGTTTACAACTATAAGCATATTTACTGCTTTCCCTCCTTTACAGGGCAGATTTGTTACAGTTGAAAGCTTTCCCTTCAGGGCCTTTTACAGAAGCACGTATATCCCACAGATACGCCATAACCCATAAAGTTGTCTCAGTAAGGCACAACACTGCTGCTCTCCTGGGGCTTCTTCAGAGTACAAGAGCAAGAGGAAGAAAGGGACAAGGAAAAAGGAAGGAAAAGGTGTGCATGCAGGAGAGGGAAACCGTGCCTCTAGAGCTGGAAGGATTTAAACTCATCTAAACCAGAAGTCTTTTCCATTCCCCACCTTTTGCTTGCTCAGATTTTGTTTATTTTTCTGACTCATTACTCAAAAACTTCCTAGATCCTAATCAAGTCTAACAATGCTTCAGAGGAAACAAGTCCAAGATGGGAAGGGGGAGAAAGTCTTATTTAGGAATTCTTCATAAACCATTAAACTATAAAAACTCAGGATATCCTCCGGGAATGGTACGAAAAAAGCTATATAATAAAATACAATATCCTTAAGTCATCAAAACAGGACTTGGCTCTGAATTGTGGATGTCAAGAGCTTAGATGATGACTGTTCATTCTTATATAGCACTTCTGTTTGAAGTACCCAGATTCTTCCAGGAGTGGAGTTTGGAATGAATTAAGATTCAAGCCAAAAGCATCACACATGAGGAAATCTCATTGTCAGTGCTCAGCAAAACTATCTGTACACACTAAGTGCATGAACAACACAGAGTCTCCCCAAAAAGCCTCAGTTGTCAGAGAGCCTCCAAAAGAAGTAGTTTTCTATTCCATTTTAAATTATCACCTTGGCCAACACCAGGTTACATTTCATCAAAAGCTTCACCTGTGAGCAATTGAAAATTATTCACTTGAGCCACACAACACCACCTCTCATTTGTATTAGCTCCACATCATTTTCTCATATGGCTTCAAATAAAATATAGAAGAAAATGATGTACATATTTTGATAGTGACTACATTTTCTCTATCTTTGGAGATTTAGAAGTAAAGATCATGTCATTCCTTTATTTATGAAATCTGAGAACTTAAAAGACAAAACAGACTAATATGACAATAAAATTCAGATAAAGAAAGATTTTGTAAATGCATTCTAATTCAACAAAAAGACATGCACTCTTCAGATAGCCTTGTTTTTCCCAAGCTTGAAACTAAGAGGATAAAGGGTAAGACTGCAAGCTGTTCACTAAAGCATGTCTTTTCTGAGGCTGAGTTTAGAATTCATAGTGCAAATTGCATATTTTGAAAACAGAATAACTTGTTAAGTATGTGTGTTAGCACGCACATGTAGCTTGCCAGCTAATACTAAATGCTCACGTAGAATAACCTTATTTCTTAATTACCTATTTTAATTAGATAGCTACATGAAGCAGGGTGCCATGACATGATGTAATTGCTAAGTAGTCACACCCTCCTCTTCAGAAAACCCAACAACAGAAGCAAAAACATGAGCAGAGTGACAATTTAACATCGACTGCCATGGATAATGACCAGCATTGCCACTTTTGTGCAAGCCTAGAGAAACAGACACCACACAGAACACCAGGCATTGAAGCACTTCCTTCAAAGTACAGCACACTATCCTTTCCTACAGTGACACAAATCCTTCCTTGCAGCGCTGTCACTTGTGTAGTTAAATCATTTTCATGCTGCCAATCAGCACCAAAGCCAGGCAAACACCTGCTTGTTTCTAAGAGAAATAATCAACAGTGCTGTCAACTACATTTCAGTTTCCTGACAGATCACTGCAACACCCATGTAGGCTCTGCTCACTCTGAGCTTTCCACACTGGGAGATTGACAGTGGCCGTAGCCACCAGCTGTCTGATACCATCCCAGTGAAAACCAGTAAAAAAGTCATGTAGCTGTACTGACAACTGGGGGTATTACCCATGCAAGCACATCCTTCAGTGCAGCATGACTGAAGTGCCAGCTAATGATTTGGATTCAGGAATTACTCTTCATATCAGAGAAGAAAATTACAAGTACAAAACCAGCCTAACAGTTTAATAGCTAGATTCAATATCCTCAGCCATAAAACACAGCAATAGGAACTAAGACCTCTGGGAGATGTATTTAATTTTGAAAGAGAATAAATAGCTCATATGCTCTTTTAGATTATCACATTTGCTGTACATGGGATTGCCAGTCAGTATGGCCAGGTTAAAGCACAGCTGCAGATTCTGCTGTCTTTCAGCACAGAAGCAATGGGCCCTGAGACAACTCAGGCTGGGAACTAGAGTTCCCAAGTGTTCTCTCTGCAACTGGCTGCTGGTTTTTTTAGGTACCATTTCAAACCTCTGGGGACTAAACCAGAAACAGAGATCCCCTCACAGAATGGGATGGGAGGGAAGATGGAGAATCATTTTTACACTTAGACCTGTAGGCGAGTCCTTTTCTTGTCCAAGGAAACCTAATATGCTTTTAAAAGAATAAAAAGCACAATTAGTAGTGAAGAGGCCCACTGAAGTAGAAGGGCCACAAGTAATTTAACAAGAACTTGAACCAGGAGCACACAAACAGTTTTAAGTGGCTGTGTAAGAAAATGTTACTTTACATGTCCCTTTCCCAGCCATGGGCACTGGCCCAGCCCCACTCTCATCTTACCAACCTGCACAAAAATATGCGCAAACACAAAAACAAGCCATCACCTAGAAAAACCGATTACAAATTCTGATTACAAGAAAATGTATGAAGCACTGCATTGGTAGCCACACCTGAGCTGTTTCATCCAGTCAGATGAAACCCAAAAATTCTCTCTCTCTCAAGAATATTGGCATTACACAAACTGATGTGTTCAGCAGTGTCAACATACTGCATTTCACACCATAAAATACAGCAAAAGCAAACAATTAAGTGCAATTACTACATGGTGCAGAAAGATTAGGGAATTAGTAACAGCTTCAGCTGCACAGTTTGTTGGAAAAGAATTTCTTCAATCCTAAGCCCATTTGCACAAAATGATAAATTGAATATTAATGCAACATGTTACTTACAAAATTAGTAATGCAGTTTTTAGGCTGCTTGAATCAAGAAAAAGACTGTCTTAGACATTAAAGACCTTTGTGTTTACAAATCCACAGTAGGCTCTGCTTTAGCGCTTACACATGTGAAACAGATTAAGGGGCACCATGGTGGGGGTTAATGTCTCAAATGTTGTGCTGGCTACATCAGATTCCTGCTGCTATTTTCTTCCCAAGTAAAGATTCAGCATCATTTTCCATATACACTTCATCTCTCACTTTTTGCCTTTTTTTTAAAAAAAGTCTTGATACATTAATCTTAATAATAGTAACTGTAAAACAGGTATGACTTGGGTATATGACACCCTGCAACATGAAATCACCATTTAGCTTTAATCCCAGGTGTCCACTGATTTGGAAATGAGGGTTCTGCCACTTCATCAATTAGTAAGACAAGACAAAAGCTATCAGCTACAATTGCCAGCTGTGGGGGAAGGTCCACAAGAGACTTCTTCTTGAAGACCCAAATCCTAAAATTTGGAGTTGGTGTGAAAACAAACAAACAAAAAAATAATTGCTTTCAATACAAAATAATGTTCAGATCTACATACCTGTGTAAAGAAAAAGCCTGAAAGAAGGAAAACAACACTAAATGTTCACAAGGAGTCTATAGTATTTTCAATCTAATTATTTGTATGATTTTTTTTTTTTTTTTTTAGAAAACCTGACTCATGATCTTTGAATGCACTCAGATGCCAACACAGCATGTAGGAAGAAAGCATTAGAGAACTGCACAGCAAGGCATTTGGAAAGATGAAGAAACATTAAAAAAACAGGTTTGAAGACAGAAAAACTTTCTTAAACAACTCCTAATGTAACTGGCATGCAAAGATGATTGTTATTCCAAACATTTTGAGATGTGACTGCAGGAAAAATCATCTGTCTTACTGGGAGTCTTTATCTAGGCTCATTACCTCACTTGAGTGATATGTTCCAGAAGATTTCACAACAGATTAAGAAAAAAACCACTGCTGTTTCAAGAGATACCTTCTTTAAAAGATGTACAAACATAGACACACCCTAAAATAACAGCTCTCAATCTGACAACAGATAATATGTTCATTAATATCAGGAATATCTTTGTGTGCAAGAAGACCAATAATTACACTAGGAAGCAGATATAAACTGCCAGCACCAGCACAGAACAGACTTGCCAAAGCTGAGCCAGCCCCATCTGCAGCTGGGAAGAAACCAACTCTCCCCAGGGTCTCCTGCCACAAGGAGAACTGCAAGACCAAAGGGAGAATGGACAAATGGACAACCATCTCCCTTCCCAAAACCTTTCCCCACAACAGGAGCAACCTCATCCCAGCCTTTTCTCTAGGGGAAAACAGCTTGGATTTTGCTAGACAGCTGAGATCTCTGAAGAAGCCTTTAAGGGCAACAGGAATTCAGAGTAGATCACTTGGAAAGTCTAAGCACAATGTTCAAGTGCCTTATGTCCCATTCTGCCTAGAAGAAACTGAAGATCTGACATCCACACATAAAAGAAAAATGGAAACAAGAGGATATTACATGTCACAACAGGTACCACTAAGGATTCTGCTTTGCACACTGTGGTACTGCTGCATTTTACCTTTGGCAAGAGTTTTCCCCATTAAAAGTAAGGAAATGGAGAGAGCAGGGAAAGAATTAAAAAAAAAATAAATTAAAGATGTTGAAGTGTTCCAGAGAACTCAGTCTTCAAAAAACTATTCCATTCTATCTGAAAAGAATGAGGAGGAATCTGTATGCAGTTTTACAGCTTTCAAGTTATTTTTGGAATTATGATTTAAGAGATTAGGCTTCTTTATCCATATCTATTCCCAAGTACTGGAGTACCCACATACCCTTTTCCACAAAGCAATAAAGCAAGCTAGAAACAGCCATCTCACATTTTGGAATACCAAAAGACTTGCCTTAGAAGTCCTCCATTTTTCAACACAAAAATGTTATTTACTTGCACTGCTCAGAATATCTCTACAGCACAGGACTAAACAGAATACCTGAACAATTTCCACAGCTTATAGCTCTAATTGCTGATGACCATAAAAATCCCAAAACCCTTAATTCTATCAACCAAGCCAGCTGCAGTCTCCAACCAGCACATTATTAAGAGAATTTTTTACTAAGTTACACTTGTGCACATCATGGCAAGCCAAGGGTGTTGATCAGGTATTGCTGACAGAATACACAGAAAAACATTTGGCTGCACAGATGTTGCTGAATCTTTATAACTCCAAGTGATACAGTAAAGGAGAAAACACAGCTCAGTTCTCAGAATAAAATCAGAACATGCAAGCTTAGGGTGCAACATAAAATAATTGTGGTAGTAACCAAGCGATTATATTAAAAATAAGATGAATGTCAGACTCCGGAATTAAAATGACAAGAATTTCTTCATGGCTGTCTTGCAAAACAGAAAGAAAATATTCCAGAAGTTCAAGAAATCCAGGTCCTTAATCTAAGAGGCTTTCCAGTACTTTTTGCCAAATCATCAAGCAGCCTGTGTGAAACTGTAGATGCTACAGCCTGAGTTCTGCTTCTTGCTTCAGTGCAAACTATTTAGATGGCTGTCAGAAACCCAGGTGTTCTGTTGTACAAATGTTTGTTTCCTTTAGCTACAAAACTCTGCATTCTCTCTGTCTTTACCTGATGTGTAATTACACATCAGAAATGTAACTTCAGCCTGACAAAGCAATCATATTCCAATTCAGAGCGCCCTCTTAGCGTGGTGATAAGAGCACCTGCTTAAACTGGCAGAGGAGAGGAGGAATGAAAGTAGAAATTATTTCCTGGGAACTCATGATGTGTTTTCAGCTGGATATAGTCTCCACTGAAATCCTGGATAAAATCTGTGGTAACATCACTTTGGGCTCCTGATGTTCAGTTTGGTGAAACAAACATTCTCTGAAACCACAGAGCAAGAGGGGGCCTTCAGGGAGGGCTGTCTGCTTATTACTTGCAGTGGAGGTGCAGCCCAG
>PYHW01009817.1:1658945-1670711 GCA_013186435.1 Turdus rufiventris | reverse complement strand
TGAACAAAGCCAACATTCTGATCTCAGGGATTCAGGAGATAATAGGAGGGAAATTACTTCCAAAGATATTGACAGATACACCTGCATGCATAGTTATGTTCTGAAGGTAGGAGAAGTAAAGAGAATATTGTTAGGTAGCTATGAAGAGGCACTGTGTGTTGTAACAGGGGCAGTATTGTTTGCTCCTCTCTGGATTACAACCTGAGTCTCCAAAGGAGCTTATCCCTTCAAAAATTAGATTACAGTAAGGCAAAGAAGGCAATAGGGAAAATGTTTATTTGTGCCCAATTAGCATATTATTATGCAACAGCTCTATTAAGTCACGAACTAATGATTTGTTGCCTTCTCCCAAGCACTGATGTACTCAGAACACAGACTGATCTTCTGCCATGCATTCCACCATGGATAATAACTAAAAATTCTAAGGGATCTGCAGTTCTCTTGAGCAGGTGGATTGTCAGCTCTCAATGTTCTACTTGCTCTCCAGAAAAAAAAAAAAAAAAAAACATTAGTACCCTGACACAAGCCATACTAAGTATGACCAAAATTTAGTGTTAGTTAGTTTCCCTCTGGTTCTCTTTCAAATTACATCAGTTCCCCGGTTCAAGCCGAGACTGTCCTTTAATTAATTCAGCTGGTAGTTCTAATGATGTTCTTATGACATGTTTAAGCAATATGCTCTTGAGGGGGATTATCTCAAGAGAAAAACTAATTCTGTAATTGTAATACAAATTCCAGTTGATTGTATTTGACCTCTCAAGTGCTTCATGTAAGTCTCCTGATGGTGACTTTTAGAGCATCCAGCGATGTTTACAAACATCATACATTACAAACAATATTTACAACTGCTACTGAACCATAAAATGTAACTTTGTCTACAGACAATAGACTAGCAAATTACAACGAGCTTGTAAAGGAAACTCTGAAATGGCATATCGGGTGTTTTGCGGAACAGTAGATGCAAGATCCTTGAACTCTAGAAAAACCCTTGAAAAGGTTACGAAGTCAGCTCCAAAGGAGGCAGTACGAACCAGTAGTTTATACAATATACCTTCTTGTTCACTGCATACTTCTGGCCCCGCAGTAGCAAATCTCCCAGGAGATTTGAAATGCTTTACGCAGAACATTGTATCACAACTCACTGCTACAATCACTTTAATTTCTGTACTCATCACTCACAAGACACACCCAACCACGTTATCCTAACTTGTCAGGCAACCAGAGTTGTACTCATTTCTTCTCATTTCCAGTTCCCTTTCATTGATATTCCTGCCACTGTAGCTCTGCTGAAAGCATGAACCAAAGTTCTCCCTTCCACCCTTCAACTTCGTGCTGTAACACCACGCTTTTAATCCTTAAATCACTCTTCATTCAAGCCATTCATGTAAACATATTTAATAAGATCTACAATCATTAAAGCATTCACACACTTAAAATGTGTCCCAGAAAAGTGTACAGCCAGTAATCATGAGATTATCTCCCATTTTGTTGTTTCTATCTCTAAATTCATGTAGATAATCTCCAGATATTTCAGGTCGTACCCAACATATTACTACACAACAAATCAGCCAAGTAAATCTACAACTAGGAGGCAAAACTTACTGTCCATTCCAAAATGACTATAAAATTACAAGCTTGATCTCCAAAAAGACATTATTGTCCTTTCTGGTGAATTGTTTTCTATTATTTTGATCAACACCCTAAGCGGCTCTGAAGTACTGCTTATCCCCACAACAACTGAAAAGTACCACTCACATTACAAGTTCATCTAACACACAGGGGAAGAAAATCCCAGAAAATAATTTCTAAAAGGAGAAGTAGTCACTTAATGCACAGATATAGATGCTTATTTATATTGAATAAACCAAATGCATGGCTATATTATTTTAGGTGAATCTCTGCACATGCAAAGCACCTTCATGTATGCCTTGCATACCAGTTTCTAGGGAGGTTTAACATCCAAGTTATAACTTTTTATTTCCATAAATGACTTTTTAAGAACTTGCAACTAACATGGAACTGCAGGAACTGAAGAGTTTAAAACTTGCATGCTGTTTAAATTAGAAATCCAATAAGTAAGTGTTTTAAGTTAAAAAAAAAAAGACCCCAGAAATTTATTTCTTCGGAAGGGAGCCAATTCCTTTGTATGAAGGATACAATTAACCTTTACGGGCCTTTGATTGACTCTCGGTGCCCCGTAATAAATGAGAACAGTGAAATTAAATGAGCAATATACTTGTACACGTTCCTCTACATGTCATACAACTTTCGGAGCCTCTCAAACTGAGAATTTCTCCCTGAATCTCCCTCCCCGACTCCAAGGCAGAGCTGCAGTCCTTGCTCAGATTGCTCTCTGTTCGCACTATGATCCAGCCAACTCCTCCAGCACTCCACCCTCCCGACACACGCGGAGTTAAAATTAACTTGGTGGTTTGGGTTTGGTTACGAGCCGAAGATCCTCCCTTGTACAACTGAGCGCTCGGCTGCCGCCCAGCACCGCCGGGCTGCCACGGCGGAGCCTCACGAGGAAAACAAAACCCCGTCTCGGATAAAGGCTTTACTGTACTTACAACGGGCAAAAAACCCAACCCCGAATGAAAGGCATCTCATGATTCGCAGCTACTTGAAATTCCCCAAGCCGCGCGCGGGTGTCCGGGAGCCGCGGGTCCGTGCGGGTGCCGGGCTGGGAGCAGCCGCTGCGGAGCCGCGGGAGCGGCACGGCCGCGCAGGTGAGGCGGGACCCGCGGCAGCGAGGAGCTGCCCCGGCCAGCCCCGCTCCGCCAACCAGCCGAGTTCCGCGCCGACGGCAGAGCCCGGGGCAGCGCTGCCGCCGGGATCAACAGGCGCTCAGACCCCCGTGCCTCCCTTCGCTCGCCCCGCAGCGCAGGGGCTGCCCCGGCGCGGAGCCCCGCGGTGCAGCCGCGTACCTGCGGGGATGGAGCAGCCCAGCCCAGCCCGTCCCGCCGCCTCTCCGCGCCGCTCCCGGCGCCCGCTCCGGCCACGGCAGCCCCGAAAGTTTCCTGACGTCAGCGCGGGCGGGCGGGCACGGACCCCGCCTGCTGCCGGGCTCGCCGCCGCCGGGCCGGGCCCCGCCGCTGCTCCCGGGCTCCCCCTGCCTCCCGCCGGCACAGCGCCACTGCGAGCGGGGACACACGGCCTGAGGAGCAGGCAGCGCTTCAGGATGTCAGGAACGCAATTGGGTAACCGCACTCCTCAAGGAAGCGTCTCCTGAAGAAGCGATAGTGGACACACTCGCACTGCTCTTGGTTCAAAATGAGATAAATTTTGTAGGGTAGAGGTGCACAACATCATACTGACTTCGGAGAATGTCTGTGGCAAGCACTCCCCATTAAAATGGGCTTTAGAAGCATTTTAGATATATTTTTACGGCAGTCATGGTATGTGCAAGTTAGGGACAAAGCATTTCCTTTTGAAAAGCAAGAAATTAATGTCTGACACGTTTCTCTTATTCCTGGTGGGCTTCTGCCACGATACTACCAACAACGGGGCATGTAGTGTCTTTGGAAAGGCAGGAAACTCACCTATTATTCCTCCCAGGTAATTTGTTTTTCTTAACAGCACATGAAAGATAGCTTTCATTTTACATTAATCAGTAGACAAAGGTCGCGAATGGCCATTTAGAGAGCAGAACAAAACATGTCACTGAAACCAAAGCAAAGGCATTTTGTCTGGAGCAGGTGTACTCTTGTTTTGAAGACAAGACAGAAAAGAGTTCAGGGTGGCAATTTATGGTCCAGAATGGAAAAATCAGGACAGAAAAAAAACATGAGGGTAGAAATCAGGAGCAGGCAGCTTTTTATATCAGTAAGTTCTAGTTAATTATATGCATAATTATCAAACCTGTAACATTTAATTAGTGTAGCTGCCTTTTCCATTCATGACTAAAAGAAAAAGCAAAGCAAATCAAACTCCAAAATAGGTACACAAAGCCCAAGTAAATCAGTAGTTTTTCTGCTCTAGACATTACAAAACTACTGAAATTTTCCATCAGTTGAGTTCCCTCAAGTAAAGGAAACAAATGCTAAATTTTCATATGGTTTGAGTTATTTGTAGACTTCACTAGGAAACTAACAAGATAAACTCCAAAGTATAAGTAGGAAAATTAATTCTGAGAAAGAAGGAAAACAGAAAACACTTGGGGAAATTGTATTAACTTGATATTCTATTTAACATCAAATTCAGGAATTGTTCTCAACTACTGTTTTCATATACTGAATCTTAAATACTTTATGGTGTGGGGGTGAACCCAAACAAGAAAAAAACACCCCACTAAACTTGTCCACTGCAATATTACAACATAGTTGAAAGAAAATCTGAGGAATCTGAGCAAAACACATATCATTCACAGATGGCACATGAGTCACGAACAGAAACTTATTTTTTGACTGTTGTTACTGACAGCTATTCCCATTCAGCTTTCTGCAGCATCTTGTTGGAGCTGACAACTGCATTGCATGCATCTCCTCAGCCATTTGTCCCTGTCAAAAACAGTGATAGGGAGGATAGGAAGGGAGATACTTTAGGAATTGTATGAAATCATTAAAGAACAGTACGACTAAACTGCTATACAGAACCTTATTTTTTAGAGTTTCTCAAAGACACAGACACAAACTCATCTAGCACAAGTTCCAAAATTAAAATTATGATAAAACATTTAGGTTTCAATTACTTGTTGTTCATGTTTGTGTGGCTGGTTTTTAAAGCAGCACAGCAGTTCATGCAGTGCTTCCTTAGGCAAAACTGCAGTTCATTTCAGTGTCAGGAAGCACCTTTACTTATTTGGCATTCCACAATATAGATCCAAAGTTGGTCTTTGGTTCAGATCCTAAACAAGTTGTCAGACTTGCTGTATAAGTGAACCAATTTTAGTTTGATTAGACAAGTTCAGCTGTCATCTACAAAGCAGAGCACACTCTATAGACAAAGAGAAAATGTAGTAATTACGTAGTTGCTGAGGCCGACACAACTGGCATCATCACCAGTCCCTTATTAAAAACTTTGTGCCTTCTCTCAGGCAACTCCACACAGCACTGACTCCCTCTGCAAGTCGCCTTCTTTCTGGATGCCAGGCTAACCTCAAGCTGCCTCTTACCCATCTGTCCCTCACACAACACCTTACCTTGTCTGCCCCTTGCACAACCACACATCCCTTCCTCCTCACAGCACAGCCAGCAGCCTCCATCCCAAACTGCAGCACACTCTGGAACTCCAGCTCTACCCAGCCAGCTGCCCCACCCTTCTATAACCCCCATGCTCATCGGGCAGGCAAGGCTGTCTCCACTCCTCAGCAATCAGTACAGCTGTAATCCATTGAGGAAAATTGCCTTCTGCACTGTTCTTACAATCTTCCCATAAGAAAACATTGTGGCTATTGAAATACATGCTATGAGTTTTCCAAACGTGATGCTAAAAGCAAGTAAAATTAAGAACACTCTAGGTTTTTTTTCTGGTGCCATCTCAGATTCTACATCAGAGGAAGCTAAAAATAAATTATCATGTAGGAATGGGGTTTTTTATTTCCTGGGTATTCTCAAGTAAAATACGCTTGATGAAGTCAGGCTAGATTTTTTTCTAAAATCAAGTTATGTCATTTTAAATGCAATAAAATTACATGTATAGAATATATTAGTTAGGAAAGGACATTTTCCAAAATCCCTTCTGCATGCAATTTTTTTTAAAGAAAGTGAGACATTTTATAACACGAGACAAATACTCAGTACATCAGAAGCTTTCCAGTATTTCTGTGATATATTTTTGACATAATCTGTACTGAAATGCTTAAATAAAAGGAACGTAGAGCAAACCTATTTTCAACTTAAATTTGCTGCATAGTATTTGAAGGGAAGAGAGGAAAATGTGACATCTTTCTTCTATAGTCAGGTTTTTTTCCCATCAACAGTGGTAACCTCAGGGTGGAATGGGGACATTATTTGAGAGGAGAATAGAGCAAAAAACATTTGAATTCTCATTAATATCTATTCCTCTTCGTTTTTAATTGATGTAGTCCATAAAGCAAAACACTGAGAGCAAAAAGAACCAAATCCTGCCTTACTCAGTAGTCTAGATCCCCCACCATCCAAATGGACAAATTCAGGTCATCACCAAGACTATCATACTTGTGTGTTGCAGAGAAGTTGAGCAAAGAACTGGGCACAAAAGATACGAAAAGAGGATACGAAAAAAAAAAAAAAAAACACTTGCAGAAACACATGAAACAGTTTGGGTTGGAAAGGACCCTAAAGTGAGCAGAGACCTTCCACTACGTCAGGCTGCTCAAAGTCCCATCCAGACCAACCTTGAACACTTCCAAGGCTGTAGCACCCACAGTTTCTCTGTTCAGTCTATTCCAGTGTCTCACAAGCCTCAGAATATCCTGCTAGTATCTTATGCCCCTTTCAGCTGGGAGCCATACCCTTTTTGTCCTGTCACTAATGGACACTTATAAACACTTATAAAATGTCCCTCTCCACTTTGAGGCTTGTACCCCAGCTCCTATGTGAATGGTGTGGTTCTGTTGTTCTCCCGAGATTGTAAATGTCAGTCACGTAAACATGACATGATAACTGGGTGGAGATCATAGAAGACAAGGAAAAGTAATAGAATCAGAAATATTTTAGATCTGTAGCTAAGTCAATATCAAAGAATAAATAGCAATCCCTTGGACTGATTTTCCAGAAAATAGTTACTAGAGAAAACAGAGATTAAACACTGCCCCAATTACAAAACCTGAGAAGTTTCCGCACCCTTCTGAGCACTGTCTCACCTCTCACAGACCAAAAGCTACCTAACATTACTCTGCAAGGACATGAAACAAGAAAGCAAAACAACCTCTGTTCAGTCCTTCATAAGAAGAAACAATGCCAGATAAGTTATTCTATTCAACTTGTAGCTCCTTTAATGCTGTTATGGTTGTACAGTGTGCATCCCCATTTAAAATTTTCCTCTCCTTGCCAAAAGAAATGTAAATTGTCACATTGTAAACAGATATCACAACCTGAAATGGATCTTAATGATCTTAGACTATAACAACAACAAGAAGAAGCCTCTGTATTTCAGCAAAGGGAAGGACATTAGCACTGTGATCATTTTAGGCATCACAGATGGCAAAGACCAGAAGGACCTGAGTAGCCTGCCAATTATTCGCCTTATCTGTAGACTTCACCAAGCACATAACAAGGCTATTGTTGGTCAGATCATCAGAGCAGATGCTAGTGTCTTTAAGGCAGCTGTATAGCATCCTAATATCTGAATTTTCACTTTGATTTGACAAAATAAAAACCTCTTTTGGGTGAGGATTTAAGACAGGCTTATATACATTAGAAAATATGATATGGAGACAGTTAGGAAAAAGGGAAAACATGAAATGTCTGTCCTAGCTTTATTAACTCAGAATGTAGTCATGTTTGAAAGATGTAAAGAGTTATTCACTCAAAACCACAATATTTCTTGTGTTTCTCTTATGTTCCCATTTATTAAAAGATTCTTGCCAGATATTTGACAGTTTTTTTCTGCTTGTTATGCTGTTACTCTTTTCCCCCATTTTTGTAAAACTTTAAGAGCAGAAAGAACTATTACATTACTTGGATTTGTTAGGTGCCGTAGGCTACACAATTTTAACCAGATGTCTTAACTATGGAGTTGTTAGAGCCCATTGAGGGCCTGAGGAAACAAGTACTAAATGGATGAGAAAAACAAGCTGCTGACAATGCTCGAGTGCAGGTGGTGGTGACTGATTTACTGCTGTTCATTGCAAACCTGAGCTGGCTATCACTGTGTAATAACAAGATAAATAAAGAAGGTCCTTTATGTCGTAGCTACTAGAGTTTTCATCCCAAAGGCTGTCAGACTCTAGCCCTGAAGATTTTTCTGGGAGTATGTGACATTAAACTATTGTAGTCACCCCTACAAAATATTTCCAAAATAGAAAAGCAATATTCTGTGTGGAACTAACTAATGCTGGCTATAAATCTTCCATCAAAAAGCCAAGAGAAAAACAGAGACATTGGACACTTCATTCTAAAGTTTTGAGAGAAGGAAAAGCAACAGAAAATTTCCATTAAAAACTAAAGGCTAACATGTAGTATTCCTTGCATAGAATGAGTAGGAAATACTTATTTTGATTTTGTTTTTTCTGAGCCAGTCATCCTTCGAAGTGCGATAAAACACCTACTTCTGAAAATATCTGAATGGTCTAAGTTGCTTAGTATATGACAAAAACCTAGAACACTAATCAGGTCTACAAAACTGTGACACTAGCTTATGACAGAAAGAATCAAAGAAACCATTAATCTTCTCTACACTGCACATGGGCTAAGTTTTTAAAAATAATACTTATAGTATTTGAAAAAAAATTGCAACAAAAATTTACTCAATGGAGTTCAAACCAAAGAACGATTTCAAGTTAACTCCCACAGAACTCACAAGGATTTTTCCTGTGTACTTCAAAAAGGTCAATATATTAATAAAATATTTTTACAAGAGTAAAACCTTGAGATAGAAATTTTGCTTTTAGGCCTTCTAATTGGCAGAATGTTGGAAGGAGATCTGGAAGAATCTCTAAGGCCTTGACATAAACACTACAGCATCTGTCAACAGGTAAATTGGAAAGTGAAATCTTCAAAGTTTAGTAAAATAGCCTAGATAAGGCCTCACAAAATAAAAGCATTATTTGAGGCTTTTAATCAAGATCAAATCAATGTTTTCTGTACATGTGCCATAATCCAAACTTCTGTTTCTTTCCCCTATTTAATACATACTTTACTGAAGACTGGATGTAGATGTATATGAAGTTAGGGCTGAGTCGATATATTCACATTAGATACAAATCACCTTGTATACAAGCCTTGGTGATGGACAACAGAAGTGCTACATGGATTTAATATACACATTTAAAAACCCTTGGATTACTTATCTACAACTTAAAAGTTACAAGAAAAGAAATTTTTACAAGGCATGGGGAAGTACATGAAAGCTGAAAGCAGCATGGGATTGATGATGCATCAAAGAACCTAACACTGCAAAAAGAAATAAAGGCCTGATATACACCATGTTTTTGTGATCTGTGAGAGAAAGAATAAACATCTAATTAGAGCTACCTTGTAACTGAAAATTTGGAGTGTAATTAATTAACAGCATTATTTGTGTGTTGTAGAAATGAACCTGCTTCCTTTGTAGTCAGCTGCACCATCATTTTTAAACCCACTGCTCTCATCATTGGTCATAAATACCAGCCAAAATCATGACCTTTCTTGCTTACTTATTTTTCACAGAAAACACATTAATCACAAAAATTTTAGCACTGTAAATATTTTTATGTATGCTCTCTGTTCTGGAATGTATCTGTTTAGAAAGAGAGTGCCATTAGTCTCTTCCAGTGGCAGTGCCATCTAAGAATCCTCAGTAAATTTCAGACAATGTATTTGTCTTTTTAGGAGAAGCAACATGATGAAGCATCACTTTGGAGTTTGGGACTGCTAACTGCCAGATTCTGTTAAAGACTTTGCAGCTTAAACGGGTGTCTTTAAGCAAGGAGAACAGAACATCAAACCTTTTAGTGGAAAGCAACCCTCTGAGCTAGAATCTGCAAATAGATGGGACAGCCTTATTCAGATATTTGAATCAAGTTCTGTGTTTTCCTCTAAGCCTCTAAAGGTACTCTTCCTGAATTACAGGAGTGAGAAATGAACAACAGAATTATTCTTTAGTTTGTAACTGATAGGAGTGATTTAGGAACACATTCATAAGTCTTCATTACTTTCACCAGGCACAAATTGACACATTTCCATAGCTATCAGACCATGAAAGCTTTGTATTATTCTCTGCCAAATATTTCAAAACCATAGTCTGGTTCCATTTCCTTGGTAGGTATCTCACATCATTTTTTCTGGGTTATTCCTTTAACAGTAATGCTTCTTTTTATGCTTTAAATAAAAAGCAGCCGAGTCACTAGACAGCTTGCAAAAGGACTTTAATGTTGCAGGCAAAATTGAGCTCTTGTCTAAAAGGTAATAGCGTATTCTGTAAAACAATGCAAAATTCTTCAACAGGTGTGAAGAACTTGTGCAATGAAGAGACCACTAAAACATACCTGCAAATCCATCTCTGACTGGTAGTGAGCTGAACTCTCTCTGTACTGTTTGTCTTGGAGCTGTTACTCTTGCAGAACTATGCTGTGGTCTTTCATGCCCCTGCCTTCAGAAATGGAGACAGCAATCCCTTGGTCAGTACCATCCATGTACTGCAAGTGGAAGCTAAAAACTGCCTTCCCTTTATCAGATGCAGTTAGCATTTCAGTTCAAGGTCTGCTGGTGGCAATGATCTTCAGATGCTTTTCATTAAAACAAAGAATGATAAGTTAAAGGAGTAAACATTTCCCAGAATTTGGGCCATATGTGAGACTATATCTGAATGATCTATTGCTTGAAACTAATCTGAAACTGCTCAGGCAAAAAGCCCAGCTGAGCTTTCAAAATAAATGCCAAGGAGAGTGTATTTAAGTCGATATTACACAGAGTGCAATATTTTCTGGTAAAGTTCAAAAATCGCTGTTAATGAAGCAGCATTTTAATACTATGATAAGAACTCATTCTAGACGAACCCAAACTCCATCCAGAACTCCTAAATCCCCCTAGTGACTATTTAACATTCAGCACACCTCAGAGTGGAGTCTAAGCATCCCTTTGAAAGCAATAACTGCTCTAATTTGTAAAGGTTTATGTTATTATTGTATTACTTTCAAAAAAAGTCATGGGTGCTTATCTGTTGAATAAAGAGCAAACAGTTCACAGAACTATGGCAGTGCAACATGGGGCTGGGCAAAACAGAATTGTTTATTATAACCATCCAAATAGCAACAGAGATGTTCTGGGTGCTGCACCTTGTAGCCTCGCTTCACCTAAGGACACAAAGGGAAAAAAATCTTGTCTTGAACTTTGATTTTATAATGACATCAGTAATCAGTCATTAGCCTTCTGCAATGATAAGGTATTTTTCCAACCACCCACTTCTTGCTTGGTAAAGCATAGGGAATAAATTAATTTTTGCACGCTAATGGTTGCTGCTATCAGCTTAGCAATTGATCCTTAGAGCTGAGAAAAAAGCATGCTTTCAGACTCCCACACATGTGGGTGGAGTGGCTCTCTGCTGTTCACTGCTCATTTCAACACCTCTGGGTAGTCAATCCCACCATTTCAATATCAAGTAAACAGCATATTTGTTCCACCAAGCAAAAGATAGCCTCAGTAACAAGACTAAGAATAAAGTTCCTAAGGAAAACATCCAAACAGTAAAATGTCCATCAATCTCCTTTTCTCTCTTTCACTCAACTTTTCTAAAGAATGTCTTCGCTGTAGAAACAAAGCAGATGATTCAGCATAATATTTTATCTTCCTTTGATCTTTTTTGGAGTCTTACAGCTTTTCATATTCAAGAAAAACTAATGTAGAGCAAGTAATTTTAGATTGGTATATGGTCAATATTTACCAACACAAAGCCGCAATGCCCTGAAAAACCTACCATCCCACTGTAATCTCTTTTGTACCAAAGCTAAAGAATGTCTGCTAGGACAATACAATCCTGTTCACCAATGCCATCAGACAAAACAAGCTTCCCTGAAAGCGTATTTTCTCCTAGCTTCCTCTAATCATTTATCTCTCTGCTTCTGCCTCCAACTTAAAATAATTCCACATAATTCCTGTTGTGTCAATGCCTCTAAGTTGTTTTTCTTTTTTTTTTTTTTTTTTTTTT
>PYHW01009817.1:1637533-1655041 GCA_013186435.1 Turdus rufiventris | reverse complement strand
GATGGTGATAGAACAGATACCTTTTATCACACCCTGTATTGTAACCTGCAGCTTATAATCAGGTGCGGCTTATATATGGACAAAAGAAGAAAAAGTTGCCAACACCCGGGAGTGCGGCTTATACTCGGTGCGGCTTATAATTGTGAAATTACTGTACTCAAAATTACTGCTTATACCTGTGCATTCATTTCCAAAAACAACTTTTCACATTTAACTGAAGTATAGCAAAACAGACACAAAGTGCCCAGAATCACAAGTTTAAACAGCTGTTTTCAGAAAGAGGAGATATACTTTGGTGCAAAAATACTTTTGTTTGAGGAAAGGAAAAATTCCAGAATAAAAAAAAAAAATCAGTTACCAGTCAGCAGTTTTAGTTACAATTACTTTGATGTCCTTGGTTAGGAAACTTTAATAAAAATATCCAGAAGGAAATAAGTAGCTTGCATTGATATCCATGGATGGATAAGAGCTTTCCAAACTAGCTTGTTTTATCAAACAATGCCAATCTTTCAGCCAGCTCCATTGAAGGAGCATGATAGGAACAAAAGAAGGAGCATACTGCTGAAATGCAGAAAAGCAGAACCCCAAAATCTCAGATTCCTGTTAGAAACAGGAGCCTGAAAAAACATCTATTCCATCCCCCAATTGTAACGTGTACATTTAGAACAGAAACTAAGATAGATATCTCTAAACTATTTTATGAAAACAAATTACTATTGTTTTATTTTTCCCTCCATATTTTGTTTTGCATTAAGCCAACTGACCTAGCAATGTGTTATCTTCTATGCAAAGATACTCCTGCTCAGGAAAAAAACTTCCAGTGGCAAGAAGGAATTATTTTCACCTTCTGTAATTCATAACATATATAAAATGATAGGAAAGGGAGTAAGAGACATGTGGCAGAAGGAAAAATAATTAAAATTATTTGAAGTGTTTGGAAGTTGATAGGCTCAGTTGCATTGGGGTTTTAATTAAACTTGCTGTGTAACAATAATTACTTCTAAGAGCTGGGAGAGTTTAGTGCTATAGAAAGCTGACCTTTCAGACCAAATGTTGCAGTAAATTGACTAATATTATTCTGTCATGTAATGTTAGGAATTTGTTATTAGCTGGGACAAAGCGTACTCCTGGATGTGAATTTTCACAACTTTGAGTTTGGTTTTGTGTCCTGCAACAAATTTTAGATAATGACACTGTCAACCAGAATGATGTCTGATTGCAGGGCAGCAGAACACGCAGGAGAAAAATCCTTAGGAAAATAAAATGTGAGCACACTGAGGAGTAAAGTTGTTCAGTTGTATGTATTGAAAGCACTACAGATTAGATAAGGGCATGCTAAAAACATGTGGTAATTCTCCTTAAACATGTGTGTGATAGTCCAAGAAAAAAAATCACTCAGTAACTTTTTTGCATTTAATTTAAGATTACAGTCAAAAGTGTCCAGTGACCTTTCAAATAAGGTAAAGAACAAGGTGCATTGGTGGAATAAAATAATGAATTTCAACTTTTTTATAAAATCTGGTGATCAATATATGCTAAAGGAAAAAGGGTTTTGGCATTTAAAAAAAATATCAGGAAAACAGCATTAAAAAAACTGCATAAATTATTCCTAGCTCAAATACTACAAGATTAGCTTAATGCATAAGAACTTTGGCCCTTAATTTTGTTGGCAGCAGGACTGAATACTAAAATTAATAGTTTAAAGATAATGAATGGACTTCATTCCTCATTCTAGATGTGTCTGCAGACTGAAAACAAAACATCCCTGCTCTTCCCAGTCCTATGAAAGGTAAAGAATATGAACAACACCACTAAAAAAAAGTTAAGACTAAACAAACTCAAGTAAACACTGTAGACTGTTTACAGAGAGATTAAACTATTTCCTAGTAAAGCAATTTTTTGTAAAAAAAAAAAAATACACCTCATCATAAAGAAACATTTATACGGTATTTGCACAGTACAGCTGATCGATTTGTGATATTTTATTACTAAAAGTTCCATAAAATGCATTTTTCTCTTTATTACATTTGAGTGGCTTGACTACTAAAGCAGACAAATTATGTTACAAAATGGAAATAGGGCAAAAAACGTGATTTAAGGCTGGTCTTGGGCAAGACAACATCAGAAAAAGGTCTCTCCCTCTTGGGAGGAGGAGAAAGTCAGTGCCTTTACTCATACTAAAATCTACTACATCACCCTCAGAGTGCAAAATGCCTTAATATACATCAAAAGCCCAAAGCACAGATGAGGTTGTGACCCTTTTCATTACATGATTGCAGAACAGACTGGATATTCCTTGCAAGCCAATTGCACCACGTATAAAATCTAATTTGAATCACACTTCCACCACTGTGAAACTGATTAAAGTCACATTTAACTTGAGCAGAGCTGCGTGCTGTGATTTTACACATAAACTGCATTCACTAGAAGGAGTTTCATAGATGTCTTCCTATGTTCCCCAAATTCTATGCAAGTAAAAGTCCATGCATTAATTTTAGATCATTGTTGCACTGGCTGCAAAACTTATCTTCATATTTTATCATTTGAAGTATTCACTTCCTACTGTCCTAGTCCTAAAATACATTACTTCCCTACATCTCAAATTACATTCACCACAGTATTCACACAGCTTCCAGACATCAGGAAATAGGGAAACAGAGGGAAAGCTTGCACATTCCAATATTAAGCAAAAAGATGGAGTATCTTTCAGAAATGCAGAATTACACTCTACTTGTACCATGGAAAAATACGGCCCACATTAGTGTGATGATGGTCTGATAAATTCTAATAATTTCTTAGATCAACATCTGTCAACCAAATGAACTCAAAAAACTTAAAGTCCTACTGCAAGTCATTTCCCAAAGGTACACTTAAAATGTTACCAGGATTTAAAATCCTGAATCCTTTCTTATCTGAACCTTTTCCAAGCCCACATCATACTTTGAAGCCAGGGGCAGCGGCTACAGCACTTCCACTACAGGAAATGCTCAGAGAAAGTAAAGTACAGTGAGGTACAGATGAACTCCAGCAGCAGTTCAGCAGGATGATGGGGTGGTACAAAGCAAGCAGAAAATAAGCAAATTGGATTATGTGCTTGGTGAACCTGCCTGTAGATAAACTTCACAGTGTTCCCTTAGCTGTTTGATGAGCCTTCTGCAGGCAAAGTTCATATTCTCTTTAGTGCTGGCAATCTCCCTCAAGCCTGGATAACCACTTGCTTAAATGAAACATATTCACATGTTTATTTGAAAAGGTACCATCTCCCAACTGCTAATCAATTAAAAGTTGGTTACCTGTCTCTGGGAGTTGGGACAATACTTTCATTACAAATTCACTGCAAAGAAGTAACAGGGGTTTTAAAAGTAATTGCTAAGTTAGCATTTTACCCTGCTGTGCATTAACCTCAATATCCTCTTAGGGGTAGTTTTAGGCACGTGACACAACAAGAGAGCTCCCTGCCTCTTGAATTTATCTCCTCTCATCTCTAATCTGATGGTAGTAAAATAACCCCCATCAATCAGGCATGATAAGTAACTGGTGTCTAGCTAATGTGATTTTTCTACATCACTAAGTCCTAAATGGGGAGAAAAATCTTCTGCCAGCTCACGAGTGGAAAAACAGAATATGGTAGTTCAACATGTGGATTGATTCTACACATTTTTAAACAATTTATCAATTGATGTATGTTGCGCTGTCAAGGATTAATCTAAATTATGCTTGTATTCATGGTTGGAACTGCCACTTATGATACTACAACCTGTTGGTACAAAAAAGATTTTGGTCCAGCAAAATTGTTTTTCCCCTTAAATATTGTTGACTTTTCCCTTTTGGAACAACTATTAGACTTGTTCAAATCTCTGTATCCCAGTAAAAGGAGAAAGCCAATGTTCAACAGCAAGAGAAAAGAAAGCAAACAAGAAACGTCTCTTCTGAAGATAGCTGGTAAAAGCAGCACAATTTATTAATTTTTGGTAATAAGTTCCAAGAAAATATTAATGTCCTAAAGCGTTCCCTAATATATCAAATTGTGGTTTGATTTCTTCCCCTTGCTTTGTTTGGCATATTTTACTATACTGGCCTATAAAAAGTAGAGATTACTAGAGAGCAGAGATGGAATAGCTCTGCTTCAGTGCAATACCAATCTAAATACAGACAATTCTTTCTGGGTATGGGTAAAAGACACACTCAGATTTCTGAAATTGGTTCTTTAAAACTTGAAAAAAAAGAGATGGAATTAATTATTTTTAGGTTTTTAAATTATGTGAAGTATCTAGGAATAGGCCAGTAATTTTTATTATTTTCTTGACTTTAAACTTGCAACAAACCAACCCCAAACTCTTCTGTGCTCTCCAGATTATCTTCTTGACAGCTATAATCCATATCAAGAGAACCAAGAAACTAGGGGAAATTAGTAGCATAAAGTTTTGGTATTTTACAGTGATAAGAAGCCATTGAAGATGTAAGGTAAAGCCTTGAGAAGATGGCTCAAACTGCATGTAAAAACTGTAACATTGTGCCATTTTGTGAGATGGACATTTTTATTTACAAAGGAAGAAAAGTCATACCCATTCATCCTTGCCAAATAAATACTTTATAAATATTTCATAATGATTTCAGTACATTAGCCCCAGAATGAATTTTATAAACTAAATATTTTATCCTAATTTGTCAGGCTGCACTTGTAATTTCTATGTGCCATGAGCCAGTAGTTTTATTGTTTTAAAAAGCTAAAAAATCTACAAAGTTGAATTCTGTTGCATATATCCTACAGTAGGAAAAAAAGGATAAACCTTCAAGTAACCAAAAAATAAAACCAGCAAATCATTGGGTTGGTTTTTTTCATGCTAGTCTTACTCTGAAAACGAAAACATGATAGGAGTTTTATTTGTAGCATACCATATCCTTACTAAATGTCTCAGATGAGAAGAAACTGCTGGAGAAACATAAAAGGTAAATTAAGAAATACCTGCTCTCCTGGTTTGTGTGGATGGCAATCCTTTGTCATAGAATGTTCAGCTACAGATTCCACCTCATGCCAAGAAAAAAGGTGATTAGATTATGGATTAGAACAAATTGCAAACTACTTGGACTTTTTTACTCTTTCTTTACAGAAATGTTTTTCTTTAGATCAACAGCAGATTTGAAAAAAAAAAAAAAAAAAGTTTTTCACCTGAAGTTCAATTAANAAAAAAAAAAAAAAAAAAAAAAAGTTTTTCACCTGAAGTTCAATTAATGATCACAGTAGCTGTAATAGCACTCCTGAGAGGAAGAAGATAAATAATGAGAAACATAGAGCAGTACTTTCCCACAAAATAAAAGAAAAGCTTTTCACAACCTCAGGTCCATCTAATTCTTGAACATCTAACTCCCACGTCCTCTATTCCATTAATTTTCACCTATATATGCAGCTCTTACATGGAAGAATACAAAGCTCTTTTTTCCTTTTATTTTGTTCCTACAAAACTGAAAATCCCTTTTCCTTCTTAAAAGGTTACCATATTGTGTTTCAGGGTAAAAGTATAAATTTTCATCTTTCTTGTTAGAAGAACACAGAATTCACCCCAAACTGAAAAAAAAAGAACCCGCAGAACATTCTTTTGAAAACTTTCATAAAAGATCAAAACCCACACCATTTTAAATGCAAAATAGTAACTGCATGGCAACTTCTCTTGATTTCAGTTTTCAATTAGTATTTTTATTAGTTTACTGCAAGATTGCACTACAAGTCTATAACAAGAATAAAATCCTTTTCCACTTCAATCTGCTTTGTTGACTGCTACAGACCATTGCAAAGAAGCCAAGGAATGCAAAGCAATTAAATTGTTTAATTTTTCTATTGAAATTAGCTTAAGAAAACAGCCTTGGATATAATTACCTTATTATTTTACCTTCAGTTTCTAAGGCATAGCTTTTGTAAAAAAAAGCCTTGCATTACATAGTAGTCTGAATGCCATATCACAAAGCCACAGAAATTCAAATGGCACGCTTCATATTCTTAAACCATGAACACCCATACAAACCCCTGAGTAGACTTCATACAAGGACAATGACCATCTCCAAAGATCCCCAAACCACTAGGGTGGCATGGTAAATTTAGATGCAAAATACTCCACTCTACAGAGAGATCTAGTAATATACATCTGTCCTGAATTAGTACAGTAATTTTACAATTACAAGTTGTACCATTTTGACCAAAATTTTGGCCCAAACCCCGAAGTGCAGCTTATAATCAGGTGCAGCATACAATCATGAAATGACTGTAATTTCTTGCTCTTATGAAATTAATATAACATCCATGGCATTTTGTCGCATTCATTTTGTTCACGTCACGTGAAATAGCCATCAGAACGACGGATATTAATAACACAGAACTACTGTAGACTGAAGTAACATTCCTTACACATCACAGCCCCAGACACCGTGAGGGCCAGGCTATTCCTCTTGAATTATCTGAAAGGCTGGACTACAGATCTGTATAGAAAAGAATAATCAACTTGCTAAGTAGAAAAACATTCCACGATCTACAGAAAACAGCTAGAAATAAGTATTAACAAAGAACACTTTTTCATTCATTGTCTTTCCAGTGTAGCTCCTTGCTTGCAGCTTTTGTTTTAATTAACTGAGCTGTTTTTTAAAGTCCCCCCAGCAGCAGATCTGAGCTGCAGCTCACCAGTAAAACCCTGCTTTCAGACTTTCTAGCCCAACACTGCCTCAGGGTCTCTCCCCTAACATGCTTCACACCCCTCCTGCCCCAGGTATTTGCCTGGTACCTATCTCAGAGCACACACAGTTATTTTATCTATCCCAACAGTGTAAAAACAACTGTTAGAGATGTTTTTGGGGAGATACGGGTTCTACAGAAAGAGTAATGCTGCTACTATCAGTTATCAAGCACAGTAACAACTTGCTGATATAAACTCTGAAAAACAAGTATATGAGATACCATTGGCAAAGAAATAGCATTGAAATCTTAAACTGCATTCATATCGTGATAAATGACCAAACTGAAAATGGGGTAATAGAATCCTGGTAGAACTTACCTGACAAAGACTATGCACTTCCTGAGCTCCCTGTTGCAGCAACCAACAGGAGAACTGGAAGGATACTACAGGCCCAAGATAGAAAGAGAAAGTGCTTTCAGACCGCGAAGAGAGGTTTTTAAGGACAGTGCAGAAGGCAATCTTACCTAATGAATCACAGCTGTACTGATTGCTGAGAAGTGGAAACAGCCTTGTCTGCCCAATGAGGATGGGTATTATAAAAGGGTGGGTTAGCTGCTTACGAGTTACAGTTAGTGCTGACTTGTTGCTGTTTGGGATGGAGTTTGCTGGCTGTGCTGGGAGGAGGAAGGGACATGCAGTCGTACAAGGACAGACAAGGTAAGAAGATGCTGTGTGAAGGACAAACAGTGTTAGGTGGCTGAGAAAGGGCTAACTTGGGCTTAGCCAGGCCTACAGAGAGAAGAGAAGGAGTCAGTGCTGTGTGGAGCTGCCTGTGAGGAAAGGAGTTAGAGTTGCCTCTGTGAAGATGTATAAAACTTCTAATAAAGGACTGGTGATAGTGCTAGCTCAGTCTGTCTTGACATAATTACTGCATTTCAGAATAAGCTGCCTACAAGAAGGATTTTATCCTTAAATACTGTATCAAAGTACCTTATTTGTTATGGTTCCTTTTCTTTCTTTAACCAGTCCTTACGTTAGCCCTTTAATTTCTACAGTTAGGAAAAAATAAGGTTATATCAAGGCATTAAAGTTCAGAAAGAAAGGTAAGACCAAGTTTCCCTGCCTTTTTAACATGTGGCTTAGATTCCATAGTTAGTAATCAACAGTTCACTGTGGTTTCACTGCTCCACTGGTGAGGCTGGATGGGCATGAGATATATGAAGCTTTAACAAACCGAAGTACCCAAGAACTAGTCTGGTTTCTAACATCAGATGTACACAGGAGTGTCTCAGAATGATAAGTTCTAGCCAATATAACCCACAGGTCCTCTCTTGCTATTATTTAACTTCCAGAAGAGTCTAGCAATTTCAATTTTAAGGTACACCTGCAGGAGCTGGCAATTTCTGCAACTTTGCACATTATATAAGGTGCACCAGACTATAAGGTGAACTTTTTTTTTGGGGTGAGGACCTGCATGCAACAAAGTAATGAAATAGTAATGGAATCACTTGATATGGGGGGGTGGTGGGGGTGGAGCTTTACTGACTTGGTTTGGGGTCGGGCAGGCTCAGGGCTGCTGCTGGTGCCTGGGTGCCCATGCACTTCTGGGTTGGCAAATTTTGCAACTTTGTCCATATATAAGGTGAACTGGACTATAAAGCACACTTCTGGGTTCGGACCAAATTTTAGGCAAAAGGGTGTGCCTTATAGTTGTGAAATAACTGTGCTTGAGGTTTCTATAGTAGTGAGTCTTTTGCAAAGGAATTGGCTTGATCAAGTGGCTTTGAAAGAGAAGTCAATAACCACCTATTTGAGATCCAAGCTCAGGTAATGAACTAAGTTGTCAGTTTTTCCTTTTTCCTCAGAGGCAATTAGATAAGAATTAGATGTTTTGGAGTTCTTTATAATAACCCATCCTTCAAGGAATATAAGCTTTACTGTATGTCAGGTAAGACTATATTAATTTCCATGCTTTACATAGCATGAGAACACATTTTAATGTCGTGTAAAGGAAGTATAAGCAGAACTGAGTCCCTTGCCCCTCACCAGCCGAGAAGAGTGTTTTGTTTAGTCCTTAGAAGGAGGGTAAAAACTGCTTGTCCAGCCTTCTCATGGGCACACTCCCTTGTGCCTAATAATCCACAACAAGAAATGGTACAGTCTATGTTCTGTAAGTTAGAATTAATTTTATAGCAACTATTGTCTTTGCTAATCTATACTAAATTATTTTTTCACCCTCTCCAGGAGATATTGAAAGCCTTACCTTTTGCAGGCTAGATTTCCCAAAGGAAAGCAGCCTTAACCTCTGCTGTTTCCTGTGGACTTGATGTGGGGAGAAATAACCTGCTAGCGAAAGGTAGTAATTGCTTTTTCCACATGGCTTGTGGAGCCTTTAGATACTGGGTCAGAAAAAAAAAGCTGCTTTCCATATGTATTTAGTTAGAAATGCCAAGATAAAATGCTATTTATACATAAGTGAGCAGTAAGAGTAGGACTGCTCCCTCAGGAAGGGCAAGGTGACCTCTGAGGGAAACTAACCATGGTGGTCTGCCTCACCCCACCATGGCTATTCCCCTCAGCAGGCAGGGAGAAAAGCAGGTCTGACCAGTCATTGGGGCCTACTGTGAGCATTCCCCTCAGTGGGCAGGGGGAAAAGCCACTGGGGAGCCACCATGGCCGTTCCCCTCAGTGGGTAGGGGAGAGAAGCAGACCTGACCAGCCACTGAAGGAGCAGCCATGGCCATTCCCCTCAGCGGGCAGGTAGAAAAGCAGACCTGACAAACCACTGAGGCCCTCTCAAGGCCACAATGCAGAGCCAAGGCCACCCCAGGCAGGAACATCATAAGGCCATAACCCAAAAGCAGAGCAGGGCCTGGTCCCAGGCTGGGTTTAAATGGAACCTGCATGTGCAGGCCTCAGGTGAGGCTGCTCAGGGCCCTCAGTGCTCTCCGGCCTTTGGAATTCTTTCCCAAGGCCCTGTTCCCTGCCAGGTGCTGTGTGCTTGTTCCATTGCATTGTGCTTGCTGGTCCTTTGCTCTATAAATGCAATAAATGTTGCAAGTGCTGCCGCACCCCTTCAGTGCGCAGTCCTTATAGACATGGGTGGCTTTGGAGTGGGGTGGTTTTTTTTCTACTCTTTTTTGAAGTATGTTTTTGCAATATGTTTGATCATTATGACTGTCACAGCATTTTCAGTAGATCAGTCTCTAACTCTGTGGGTGTGTGAAAAGTAGTTGTAAAAGCATAATTTTGAATCTGTCTTTGTAGTGCCTGAGCTATCTGTGATTGCTTCTACACGAGGTGCTAGCTTGGTTCTCCAAACAAAGGTAAATTTCCTGGTATTAAACACAATTCAGAGCAACTGAAATATACTTGTTTTGTAGGTTTTCTGTGTTTTGAAGAACTTAGGGTTGACATTTGCTATTTGAGCTTATTTTTGCTTAGACTTAAGTAGTGTTTGTTTGAAGTCAGAGGGAGGTTTGAGGGTCTTTTTGGGGCTTTTGTTTTTGTTTCTTTTGTTTTGTTTTTTTGGTTTATTGCATTTAGTCTTTTTTTCTTTGAATGCTTCTTGTCTTTCACGGGTTTTTTAAGTTCTTTATAATCTCATTTCTCTAGAGGAATTTAGTCATTGGAATATATTGTTTTACTTCTCATGAGGCTACTGCTGTCATTAACAAGTTGATTATAATGAGGGAAACCTCTTTCTAGTTAACGAAATCATCACCAACAGATCATATATATGGTCTTTGAAGTAAGATGCCTATGTTACTTTGGTAGCTAGAAAATCTCATTGAAGCATATGTCTATTATTCAAGAAATATATTCATCTGCTCTATTAGACAAATAGTATGTTTTTCTCTTCAATGGCTTTGAAAGCTGAATTATTAAACATGTTGAAGAAGCAATGAAAAAGACTGATGCTTTTGTGCCTTTAGGACTCAAGTTGCATGGAGCTCTCAGGCTTAATTCCTGATTAAGGTTCAGAAACAGATTCGAGACATGCTAAAAAGCTTTGCATGAGACTCAGATGAACACATGCAAAGCTTTCTAGGCTATATCCCAGCAAGAACATAACATGACAGTTTGGTTTAGCTCTGGCATTTCAGTGTTGATGGCTGGGAACTGTAACCACATCTCTACCCCCAGCTGTGACCACTGTTTGAACTGGATTAGCAGGTCAAATACTTACCAGGTGACTCACTGGATCTGCTGCAGAGCTGACCTACAGCTGATGCTTGATGTCTTCAACAACATCTAGGGGGGTTAACTGCTATTTCAATATCAGTGCAAGTGTGCTCACAAGTGCTGTACTTGCACTCATTTGGCTGCGCAGGCACATCTCTTTAGAGGGTTATGCCTCTCTCTGATTGGGAGGGAGGGCAGGTGTTCCTGTTGTGATGATCAGAGATGGAGCATTGTTACAAGCCTGTCTGATATAGCTTTGTGTTTTGATTTTGTCAAATCAGCCTGGAATCCAAGGCCTCACTAACAGAGTCCCACTGGGAAAGAATGGGGCATGTATAAGCATATTCCAAAGCTCCCTGTCAGAAGTCCTGCAGCCTTGTACTTCAGGTGATTTACACAGGCCTAAACCTAATCTTGTTCTGAACAGACACAAAGACAGCTTGGTTCCTCTCAAACTCTCAGCTTAAGCTACATAGTGTATGCTCTGAGCAGTTCTCTGATTTCTCTGACTAAATCTGGATTGATCAAATCCAGTGGGAAATACCAGTGTAGAAGACATAAAATATGTCACCAGCCCTGACAAATCACTCCCAGTTTATCCACTGAGGAGTTTGTCAAAATCCCTTGGAGAAAACCTTTCAAAATGTACTTATGCTCTTGCTAGCTAGAGAAAATGTGGTGATAGCTGCAGTGAAAGTAATTAGTAATTAGGGCCTTCAGGTAAGACATTTTCTAGCTGTGCCACAATGTACAGATTAGCTAGTCTCAGCTCCAAGGAATCACATCATCTGGAGGGTGGGGTGGTGTTTGGAAGTCTTGGGTATAGCAATAATGAAATGAGAGAATAATTTACTAATGGCTGAGATGATGCTGTGAAGAGCATGGGAAATAATGGTGAAAAATAGGTAGAATTTGCACTTGATCAAAATGACTATCTTCCTCTGCCTGTTGTGTTATTAAAGGGAAAGCTGCATGTCCTGATTATACTGCTATCATTTTGTCTGTCTTTGACAAGAAAGTGAAATACTGCTTATAATTAAAGAATTAGCTCAGGAAAAACACCCTCCTTGGTGTTATATGACCTAAGCAAATATCTGATAATCAAGTTGTAATTGTGAAAAGCTCCTTTCTAGGGAGGCAAAAGGTGCAGGGAAATAGTGACTTTAATTATGTTTATTTTGTTACTAGATTTGATGAGCTTTTAGACCTTTCAAGACTCATTTTTCTGCCTAAATAATTGTTCTCGCTGTCTAAATATAATAAAGGTATATGGTGCAGGAAGGGTTCTACCTGGGATAGCAATTGTGCAACTTAATTAGCGTTACCCAAACACAAGTGGAATATTCATTAGTCTTCATGTCTTTCTGTATAAACTGCAAGGTCTTTTCCCCCAGAATCCCCTGCATACATACACGAAGTATTTTTACTTTTTAAAAAGGCAAGCTAGAGGTACTGAGTGCACAATATTAATTATTAGAGTGAAATTAAAGATTTGGTCAGGAATACAATCCCTCACGCAAACAAAACAAGTCCTCCTGCTTTTAAATATCTAAAATCTCAAACTCTGTGTATATATTGGTGGAATTGCTTAGTCTTTTAAGATGTGTGCAGATAAGGACCCAGTGAGTGGACTTGTGTTGATTTGCTTCATTAAGGCATTTTAAAACTAATTGAGCATTCTCTAGCCCTACCATGTAAAAGCTTGCTGGTATGTCTTGGTTATTCATCTGTGAACTAAGTTTACTTCAACTTTGCTCTGCTTGGATTATGAGTGAGAGTACTTGAAATCCTAGAAGCCCATGAGAGTTGCATTAAGCAATTTCATTAGACAGCTTTTTAGGTTACACTGCTTAGCCTTGTAGCTAAACAAGAGTCAAATAATTAGAAAATAAAGAAACCCCAATCATATTTTCCCTGCTGACAGTTCAAATTCCCATGGGGAACCACATTTCCTTGCTGTTACACTTCTCAAAGGAACCAGACTAGAATAGTGCCCTTTGCCAGTCTTTCTTAGTCTGCTTGTTCTTAGTGCAAGGTCTCGCCTCATGAATTTGTGATTGGAAAATTGGTCTCTTTCCATTATTACTACTCTCTGGGCTGCTGATAATGCTGCTGACCAAACATTTTTGAACTTCTACATAATCTCTAATAATATTCCTTTTATAACTTATGAGTATAATACATTATGATTTTAGCTGTCAGTTTCATCTGTTTGTAGCTTTAAGCTTCCCAAGAAATTCTGCTTATTGATAATTTATCTGTACATATATGTTTCATAAATAGCTGTGGGGTGCTGAAATATCAGCTTTGATGGTGCTCTGAGGATGTTTGCAGGGAAGAGGAGGGTTTGAGTGATTAGCTGTCCTCTTTGGTTTCCTATGAAGCAGCTGTGAATTTACAAGTTTCTGTGGATCATACTGTGGTAGCTGCTGATGTGTGGATTAAGGATAAACATTTAAGGCAGGGAAAGCAAGGATGATCCTAGAAGTCACAAAAATGCCTTAAAATCTAAGCTTGCTTTCTTTTGAACTTCAATACTTTCAGACTTAGCTTTGAGTCCTACTTCTCCTATCCACCTTATTTTAAAACAGTGTATAAACAAAAAATCATTGGGAGACTTGAGTATTGTTAATACTATACTTCTATATTTTGTTTATAAGTGTCCTGGAACAAACTGTTGCAAAAGAAATAAATTGCATGAAGAAAATAATAATTCTGGTTTATCTTTAACCTTTTGGGTGATGTGTGATGTTTCCATTTGTTTCATTTTATGGAGTTGTTAGTGAAGGCTGACTTGGAGGAAGTAAAGCAGTCAAAAAAGGGCATGAAGGCTAAAACAATGTGTAAAGCCCTTTTTAAATGCAAACACAGGCAATACAGAGTAACACAGAAGAAAGTTTGCATTGGTCTCTGAATTATTTTGTGATGTATTTTCATATTGCTTTCAGAGAATTGTTTCTGCTTTATGTACATCTGAATTGTACTTGAGAGGCAAGATGTTGTAAGCTAGGTGTGTGTATAGTTATTTCTAGGAGCTAGACCTGGCTTTTTGATGTGAAGATAGTATTCAAATTAATGAAGCAAGGAACTCCAGCTGTGATATGTGAAAATTAAAACTATTTTCATAAGTTATAAAAATGAAAGATGTGATGGGGTGTCTTGACTCTCAAATTAACTGTTTATCCCCATGTTAATGAATTATGTAAATTAGAAGAAGAGATTTACCAATCTATCTGAACTGGTAAAACTGAGCAAAATCAGAGCTTCTGCACTTTCCCAGGGTTTGGTAGTTAAGAGTCAGCATAAAAGAGAATAGTCACAACTCTGAAACAGAGAGGACTGATGGAAGACCACATGTAATTACCCTTAACCATAGCTAAGAGTTTTATACAATATCATACAGAAGACTTATGTGTAGGGTTAATCAATACAGTACAGGGTACAATGAGTAGAGGATTGAGAACACCAAAGACAAATTATACTTATGTGAAGCGGAAATAAATTGAGAGGGATATTGAACTTCTAACACTTTTAATCATTGGTATTGCAGATGAAAACATCTGTAACAGACTTACACTGATTACTTAGGTGATTTTTATTGGTATTATACTATCAAAATTCTTATCTGTGGGGATAATTTTTAAATAGACATGCACATGAATATATGCTTTGTAAGGGGGAAGGGCTTGTCATTCTTGTGTAATCTTGGTTTGGCACAGAAGAGTACAGCTGTATCCTATTTCTGTTCATGATGAGCATTTTACTGCTGTAGAAGGAATCTGTAAATATGTAGAAAAATATCTTGTAGTATGGCTAGAGATTTTTTTTAGACCTTTTTGGTACTATTTTCATGTTAAAATCCACTAATTTTTTTCAATTAATTCCTGTAAATTTATTCAGTGGAGGTTAAACTAGGGAGAAAAGGGATCAGCAATGCAGCTTACTGGAGTGCCAGAAATAGTCACTATTTTTTATTGATGGTGTTAAATTAAGGGAAGAATAATCAGTTGAGTCACAGGAAATGTTTTTAGATATTCATGGTTGTGTGCTTTCTTGGAATATTTGGTAGCTCAGATGAAAGAAGAGAATAAGGTATTTTCAGGTAGAAATTCAGCCCTCCTTTGAGGGGAAACTCAGGCTGTATTTGGGTTTTATTGGGTGCTGCATGTTTTGCAGGGCAATGTAACTTAAAACACAAGTTAGACATGTCTATTTTGGTGAATGCTTTGTGTGCTGCTATTCCACAGGCAGCATCACCAACATGTAAGGGTCTGGAGATTACCTAATGCTTCATTTTCCCAACAGAACTCAAAATGAATTATGATGAGCCTCTGGTCTAATGCCAACATTTCATGGGTTCAGTGCATGTAGATAATCTTGTCCTCTGAGGGAACACAATGAAAATTATGGCTGAGTACTTGGTAAATTTTTGAGAGATTTGAAACTGCATGTGTAGCTCTAAAAATTTTTTTGAAAAGGCTTTAGCAATAGAGAGCCTATAATTGTGGGATGGGTAAATGGTGCAGCTGTATTATGGGAGGTTTAATAATGTCTGCAAGCAAAGCAGAACTAAATTTTGTTCAAATTAAAATTTTATGTGTATAAGGTTTGTCTTAGACAAAGTCTGCATTATGGCTGGAAAGAAGTCTGTTATGGCTCTTTCTAGAGTGCTATGGGTAGCAAGTAGGAGCACACTAAAGGATTAACTCTGTATCTTGCTGAATAATCTGAGCTGGTTCAAAAGAATGTGATCAGCAGCAGACACCATTTCTGACTCATTTGTGGAGGACAGGATGAAATTAGAGCCATGGACTATTATGTCTATGGCTTATATGAAAAAGTAGTTCATCAATAACCCTGTTATAAATCAACCCCAACATTCCTGGTTTTGTTGTGTTTTTTTTTCTTGCTTCCCTGAAATTGCTTTGCTAGATGATGTTCTAATTAAACCAGGTGCAATTTCTTTTTTACTGAATGATTACTGGAGGATAAAGGTTTAGGGTCATGAACCTGAGAAGGGGGTGTATGTATGGCTGCTAACACTCAATGCTGCTGTACTTTAATTTGGGGAGGGGCATGGGTGGGGAAATAGGTGCAAGCAGAAGAGTTTGGGCCAAGCTTCAGCAGAATTACTGAATTAGTTAAATGAAACAATATTCTGCAAGACTAGGTACTGTTTTGCTAATAACTTGTCCAGAAGGAAAACAGAATGTACAGCTAGAGCTTTGCTTAAATGGCCTCAGATTATGTGCTTGTTGACATTTATTTCCACGTGTCTGAAGCAAGGTGTATCTTTTTAGCTGTGCTTACTGGGGACAGTTGAGTTTATTGTCACATAAAGGCTGAGTGATGCACCTGTAGGGACAACTAGTCTTACCTGGCATGTGCAGCAGGGTCTGTAATGGCAAGAGTCAAGTCGTTAGAACTCAGGAGCTGCACATGCTGAAAGTTAGTCAAGTTGGTTCATTGGAGCCTCAGGACAGACAGGTGGGGAGCAGGGCTTCTGTTGCAGAGCAACAGGAAACTGCTGACAATGGAAGGTAAAATACTGTGAGGATGAAGGCTGTTGGGTTAAATTTACAATCTGAACAGTCTTGAACAGAAGATCCTTTTGTGGACATGGGGCTGAAAAATTAGCCATGAAAATATTTCAGCTTGGAAGCTGGTGACAGAACAGTCCTTGCATATGGAACTGCAGAAATAGCACAGAAGTGTTTACAAGCTGTTAGACTAGCTCTGTGTTGGTGTTATGCTGAGCTTTAAAAACAAATCTGCTTAATGCTTGTTTTGCTTCAACTGAAATTGGAGTAAAGACCTGTGGAGCAGGGTCTGTGTGACTCAGAGCTTTCAGCTGGAAATTTAGTCACAATAAATTAATTACACAATTAAGTGGGGTGTTAACTACTGTAACTCGTGCTAGCTGGCAACCAAGGTTCAATGCTTTCAAGACAGCCAAGGATTATTATGCAAGGTGAAAGCTCTGAGTCTGGAAGAAAGCTACTAGTAAGGTCTGTCTGAAAGCTTAATCACTGGATTTAATATATAGCCATGTGCTTCAAAATCGCTTCAATGAACTGCCTGGTCAGTTTTGAAGAAATATCATCTTGTAGAACTGAAAATTAAGGCATGTCTTAATCTTTTAGTCAAAATATGAGTAAAGCAGATGAGCAAAAGTGTTCTTTTGAACTTTTGCATTAATTGCTATGCTGAATGATAGATAAGATAATCACTGGAGGATGTAGACTCCTGCCAGTTCCAGGTTTGTGTAAATGAAAGTTTAATGACAGAATTGGGTTTTAAGTAATATGCATTGAGGTCATTAACTTCTCTTGGCACATGTAAAAATGTAATCAGACATACCCCTGCCTCCAAATTTAAGGCTCCAAGCCTAGAAAATGTTTATCCCTCTATTTTGGCCCAAATGCAGCAACAAGTTTAAAGTTTATGGGCTGTTAATGCAGATATGACTTGGAATGGAGTTGTTTATCCAGTTACATGATACACTTTTAAGACTGATAGGAGTAGTGCCACTGAAATGCTGATCATGTAGGACTGTGGTCTATCAACATTTAGATCCAGCATTTATTCCTATGGGCTTGGTTAACTGCATAAATATTGGAGCATAATGTGACCTTGAGATGATTCCATGTGCTTCATAAAT
>PYHW01009817.1:1603929-1636870 GCA_013186435.1 Turdus rufiventris | reverse complement strand
CACGGCTCGCACTTCCGGGGTGGCAAATGTTGCAACTTTGTACTTCATATAAGGTGCACCGGACTATAAGGCGCACTTCCGGGTTTGGTGAAAAATTTTAGTCAAGAGAGTGCGCCTTATAGTTGTGAAATTACTGTACTTATCTGGCTTTTAAAAGCAAGTTGGTACTTACTGGACTTTGCAGACAAAGGTGTGGAAGACAGAACCAAGAACAGGGAAAAAATGAGATGTGGTGCTGAGTACTGCTAAATGAGCTCTAAAATCAAGTCTGCCAACAGGTTCTGTTAGTTTCTACATAATTTGTTTAGTCTCTCAAAATAACATCACATGATTCTATTATAAATGGAAATGTTAAACTTCAGCAATCCTCAGAAATCAGTTTAGTCTGAAACTGTTTCTACCTCTTCCAAATAATTCTGCCCAATTTCCATTGATTTGTTTTCCAGTGGAAGACTGGAGTGTAAACTAGGTAAGTTTTCTTGTTTTTTCAATATACTTGGAGGTTTTTTCCTTCTAATACCCCCTGCTTTGTCCTTGAAATTCGATCTTCATAGCAGAGTAAAATGAAATCTAAAAATAATACCTGATTTGATATGGACTGCTACAGTGTTCTAAGCACAGATAAGGCTCCAAGAGTTTTCAGTGAGCTCTAAGTTTACTTGCTTGGCTGCACTAAGGTTAATTTTGGGTTAACTGCCGTTTCCAAGGTATTGTTTCTTCATTTTCAACATTAAAACCTTTCTTGCCTATTATACTTGGACAGGGAATCAGAGTAATGTCGTTTTGTCTGATCCTTCCCTCTGGGCTTGCTGGATAGAACAGTCCAGATTGGTGCAAATTGTACCCTGGAGTTTGTCCATCAAGAGTTAAGAGTTCTCTGGGAGCTTCAGGATAGGAGTAGGCATAAACAGTCTGTCTTTCTGCCCTGCAAGGAAGGGGGAGGGAGACTTTCTGGCATCCAGGTTTTCTTTCTGCAGCGGACTTGGCACATCATTTATTTGCCCTCAGTTGGTGTTTGAAAGGTTTCCTTTGCAGAATGGGTCTGGAAGCTTTTCTTCCCTTCCAAGCTTAGACTTTGTAAATGCTAATGATTCTTATGTGAGTGAAGGGGTTGCTATGTCCTGCTCCTTCTCCTTCCCAGTGTGCCAGTGAGAAATTAAGCCACTTGGTGTTCTTTGAATTTCCTTCCTGAAGATTTGCTTGATAAGGATTTTCCTATCTTAACTCATTTGATTAGCTGCAAGAAGTTCAGCTCCTCATTATTTTCCTTTCCTGGAGCAGTCACAAAGGAGTACAAGCTGTGTGTTGTGGGAAAAGTACACTTTTTCTTTAAAAAAGCCTTACACAACAAAGCTACCTTGTAATGTGATTAGAGAAACTCATTCTTAGTTCATTTATTGCTTCACAAAAGATTTGTGCATGGTCAAGATGAGTATTATGAATTTAGTGATTGAAAATGTGCCGAAGAACTAAAGGTCTACAGAGATACTGGAAATTCAGGAAAAATAGCTTTTGGAATTAAATGCATCTGAATAATAATCTATTGGAATGTATTTTTGGGATGGTTTATTGTGCTGTAGTTGATAGCTCACATTTTTAGAGTTCAGACTGTACTTTTGCTAAATGAATAATTCCATGTTATTCCTTTTATTTTGTATCAAACTTACCAAGTTAGACACTTTAAGACTATTGCATAGGATATGATAAAATAGTTCCAGAAGCCTTGCTTTCTCAAACCACAGGCTGCAACTAGAAATTATTGAAAATGCTTTGAAGCTGATGCTTAGTGCTTTGTTCTTAATGATGTAAGAAACAATACCATGCAAGGTATGGATGAGTATTAAAAGTAATGGATGACAAGTGATAAAAAAATATCCAAGTAATGAATTTGGTTCAACAAATATGTGTTGGTAAGTGGCTTTTGCTCAGTCCCACATGACCTGGGTGCCAGGTGAGCATCTGACACAGTGAGAAATTTAAAGCTTCCAAAGAGATGCTCTGGCTGAAGGGTGGGCATTGGGAGGCTCTGTTGGGGAGTCTGAAGAAGGGGGTTTCAAACCCTCTGAGTGTATTTAATCATCAAATTGATGGTGAAGAGCAGTGTGTAGGTCAGCATTAATTCCAGGTCAGCCCTCTGGAATCAGTATTTTAGTTCTTCAGGTTAAGAAGTGGGCAATGGGTGCCAATGTTTAACATCTTGGAAAGTGAGACAACACTTCAAACCATGGATTTTTCCTCCTTCCTAAAAGGGGTTGAGAGAATAAAACAAAGTTTCCCACAGAGATAAAGAATCTGTAGTAAATGCAGAGGTAGAGATTTAGTGGATCTTAATGGGATCTAAACTTGGCTCAGGTTAATTTCTTGTTTCCTCAATTTATGGTTTATGAGCTAAGGGCATGGAGTGCATTAGGATTTTGTGTTAGTGAATTGGTATCTCCATTGCACAGTTGGTAAAATCCAAAATGATTGTGCAGAGCCCTCTATTTTCAGTTCTGTCCTTATAGCCAGCATTCGAAGTGTAGTAATTTTTTCACTGTAAAATGAGAGGGTGTTTTTATGATCCATTGCAAACATCTAGTATAATTTCAATCTTACCTTCATGTTCATGTGATTCTTTAAAAATGCTTTGATTGATGTTTTGGACTACCAGTCCTGCCAGCAGAATTGTTTGCTAGCATATTTAAGAGAATTATGCTAAGAGCTGAGAGAAATTCATGCCGCACTTAGACAAGATGTGTTAGCATAAGTGATGTGGAATTTGCTAGTAATAAATAGCTTGAATAAAGCCAGTTATTTACAGTGCATTTCTCAACTTGTTTCACACTATTTGCTCTTTGGGGAAGTAGAATATTAAGTCAATTAAACCTTACCAGAAGTAGGTGACATAAATTCAAAACAGACCAAGCACCAATTTCTTTGATCAAGTTTATTATATGTATTGAAAATATACGTTCTGTAACAGTGGAGTAAATCAGTGAACACTTGCAGTTCTTTCATGCCTGAAAACTGGAAAGCAGACATCTTATGTTAGGGAGCAATTTTTATCTTTTTTTTAATACTGAAATGTTACAGAATCTCTGGAATGAAGTTCTGTAAAAGTAGATGCAGCTCTGTGTGAGCCCTTCAAGCAAGCATAAATGTTAGACCTGGAATGTGGGGCTGTTGATTCTGAGTCATGAGAGGTTTAGTCCATTCTTAATTCTTTATCTACCTGCATATCTAAAGAATTGGTGTACGTTAGAAAATCCCATTTGTGTAGGGGGGAGCCAATTGGGGTGTTTGTGTATTTTTTTTTTATTTTTTTAATTCTGTGGTAGTCAAGGGAAGAACAGGGGTATGTAGTTTTCTGCCTTAGTTTTTCTGCTTCCCCTGCTTTTTTGTGGATAATCTGATCTAGAAAATCTGTTTAAATGCTTGATGTCACTTTCTCAATCTTCTACTTCCATGTCATGCTATCTTCCCAGATTATGATAGTCATAGAGGTAGGAAAACCGTATTTAATCTGTGGAACAGGGAACAGAGCCTGATAAGCAAAAATAGTCTAATTATTGACTGAGACTAGTGTTTGATTAATGTGGTTTATTTTTTTAATTCAGAAGGTGTTGGAACATTCCTGTTGTATCAGTGAAAATGAGTTCTTTGGAATTGAAATATTTGTGATATCTAGAACTTCTCCCAGGTTCTTGTTTTTGACTTCCAATTTGTTTTCATTTACCAAAATCAAGAGAACAGTTTTAAACATAAAATTCCAACCGTTTCAGCATTAGCTTTTTTTCTTTACTCTCCATCAATGTTCATAATCGGGTGTGACTATTGGGTAACTTCTGGAGTGAGTGAGTTTGGGATTTATTAAACAATTTGGCCTCTGCAGAAAGACCCACAACAATCGGAATGGAGGTGTGGATTTCCTTGTTCTTTCATGGTGTGTTTTAGCAATCTCCTAGACTGATTTAAAAGAAATTCCAGTCTTATGGCAGAGATTGCTTTGGAGAAAGGTTTGGCTCTTGTATCAGTTCCAACAAGTAGCTAAGCTTCTCCGATCCTGTTTCCTGCCTGCACAGATATGATAATTCTTCCTTTCCTCCCTCTCTACAGTCAACTTGTTCAAGAAAAAAGGAGAGCATTATGTGAAAGGAATAGTGTGGAAGGTAAGAGTGTTTGTAATACAGATACTAGACAAATTTAGCTTGTGGTGTACTTGTACGTAGTAATGACTTGATGTGCAAAAGAGGAAGCCTTGCAACATGAAAGAAATGCAATATTATTCATTCTCTTAATCCCAGACTCATTTTATGGCTGTGTTCTGGAGGCTTACCTTATAACCATCATATTTTGCAACAGGTTGGTTAGTTAAATGCTAGGTAGAAACTGATTAAGACCTAAGGATCTACGGTCGAGTATTTTAGGTGACTTAAAAATTAGTCCAATCTTCAATTGTGGTTTATAACTTCTTAAATAACTTGTTCAAATCTCATTGAGATGAACAGGAAGTACAAATGAAGCACTCTTGGAAAAAAAAGACAGGTTTTTAAGGGAATATGCTGAGTGAAAAGTGCCTCCCAGCTTTAAACCTGGAGGCTAGAGATTCTGAAATTGCTTTTCAGTGTAAATAACTCTTGTAAATGAAACTAAGTTTTTTATTGATGCAATGGTCGTCCTGCTGAAAACAGGATTACAATTATGGTATATCTAGGAGAAACACTTTACAATGTGTAGGGGAAAAGCTGTAATTTTGAAGAGCTGTCTTGGGGTATCAGGTGCTGGCCCACATTTATGGCAGGTAATATTTGCTGTAGTCGAGGTCTGTTGGCTGTTGAGGATGGAGGAGTGGCTTGAGTCAGGTACAAAGCGCGGATGGGGTGAAAAAAGTTATCAGGTTTCAGAAGAGAAGCAGAAAGGTTACCTGTTTTTTCGTGTCTTTCCTCTCCTTCCATGCATTGTTCAGCAGATGGAATCATGGCTTCAACTCAAACAGCAAAACACCAGACCTTGAAATAAACACCTAGTGATAAGTGATGATTAGTTATTTGTGTTTAAATATGCCCTGTAAAACACATGGCTTGATTTCCTGGAATATATACTGTTTTAATGGTAGCTACATGTGCAGTATATATTTCTTTAGCGGTAAGAGACATCATTGAAATAAACCTGCTTCTGCTGCTGGAAAGAACAGGGAGCCTACCTGCTTGTTCATTGGATGATCCCAGTTCTAGAGAGACTTGAACCCTGCTGGAAGGTTGTGTTCTAGCCTCTGATTTAATGGCTTGATCCATACAGAAGCTTTTCATGCTGCACGATTCAGTATGTCACATTACCTCTTCAGTCTTGAGGTTCTGTGGTTGTGTCCAAGTTTTAGCTTAGTATTTTTTTGTTTGTGGGGATTTTGTGGGCTTTTGTTAGATGGGAATACTTGAAAACTCAGAATCTGGTGTTTTTATATAGGAAATGCATTGTACTTAAATTCTGTAATGCTCTTTCAAAAGTTTATCTCTAAATAAGCCTGTTTTCTAGATTGGTCCTGATTAGAAGTTATCGAACACGGTTCATTTTGAGCTTGTGGGTTCCTAAGTTATCAAAATAACCGACTTTTGAATACATCATGTTTATAAAGAATTCTGTGAAGCAATTTGTTTAACTGTGGATTCTTTGCAGTCAGGATTGACTTACATTTCCTTACTGGAATGAGAAGGACAATGAATTTTTCCCCCAGTTTCCTGTGCAGTTGGCATCATGGTGTTCAAGAAGAAAATGCTTATCACTTAATCAGAGTGGTTTCATAAACTTTGTCGTTTTGTGATATTGTAAAAATTGTCTGAAGTAGTATTGTAATTTCCTCTTCAGATATGTTCTTTCCAGATTCAATAATGAAAATGTAAACTATGTGCTTCTATTAAACAGAAACCTGCTGCCTTCTCTAATGACAGTTTTTGTGTGATGGAATCACACCCTTAACAAAGGACCATCTCAGTCTGTCTGGAGATCAGAAGTAACCTTGTAATCAAGTAGTCTCAGAAGCTGCAATTCAGTCATTAAACCTGAGCTCTATGGCAAGTCACCAGAGTGGGTAGTGTCCCCTATCTTAATGAAATAATAAATCAGCTGAACTTCTGACCCACTTTGCAATTAAGTATACTAAGAATGTTTTACAACAGACTTCTGGTGTAGACATGATGCTTGGTTTTTTTGCAATAGACACAATGTGGGGGGGTTTATTTGCTTCCTTTATTTCTCCAGAAACATAATTTGTGATACAGGCCAGACCTCTGAGTGACAATGGAGTGACCAGCACTCTAAAAAACTCAACGTTTTAGCTGAAAAATTGCAGCCTGCTCTCTGTCCTGACCAACGGACTGTTTCCAGGTGCCTCCATATTGGCAAGTCCAGCCTGTGAGAGACAAGAAATTTCTGAACTCTAAGCTTAGATGTAAGTTTGTGAAAATCTTGGGCATCCTTCCCAGCTCAGGATATTAACAAAACAAGATAAACCCCTCCCCAAATATTACAGTTCTAGTTGTATCACTTGTCCAGAAAAAGATTTGAATTATAATGTCCACATGGGTAGTATAGGCTCAAAATGCTGTCACAGCAGTCTTTTGATGGTTTTTTATTTTGTTTAGCCACTTCAAAATTGGTTTCAAGAGAGCCCTTTGGAAATGAAATTACTTTCTTGCTTAATATGATGTATCCTGCTGTGGTGTTGATAGTTGCAGTCAAGCACCATGATTTTGAATATCATGGATCATTGAAACATAACTTCTCATTGCATTATAATAAACATATTATATTGATGATAGCCCACTTCTCATATTCTGATAATTATTCATGAGAAATGACTAGTAAAGGCTGCCTTGTTTGTCGCAAGTAATCCACTGTTTATCATGCAACAGCTCTGCTTTTATCAACTGAATGCCAATCTTCCTAGAGGACTGGCTAGAGTAATCATAAATTGAGGGAAAAGTGTCAAAACTAATTTTTGACTGTTTGGTTTTGTTTATTTAGTGTAAATGTGATATTGCTGCATTTCAGTTGATCTTGTTTCATGTACATCTTGGATACTGGAGGCAAACTTAGGATAAGCATTCTCATTAAACCTTCTTTAATGTGCAATTTTCTGTATTTATAATGAAGAGTAGGAAATCTAAGCAGTCAGTGTTTTCAGTTGAGACATGCTTTAAGGATACCAGTTTGTATTCACAAAGGAAATTTTTTGTGTGCATCACAGAGCAAGTTTATTTTAGTCTGCCCTTGACAAATTAATGTTTGTTTTAAAGGAAAGATTCTTGTAGGAAGTTAGTGGCTCTACAAATGTGTCTGCAAACAAATGAAACCTCTCTAGACTTGAGGCCTTATTGGATTATAGCTGACTCAAAGAGGGGAAAAATTGTCTAGGAAACAAAATCTTTGCTTGGCATTGAAAGAGGCAAAATAATCATCTAGCATTATGTGTAACTCAAAAGCTGTTCAGTAGTTTCATATCACATTTAAAACGTTGCCTGATGGCAGGAATTTCAAAAACTACATGAATCATTACTGCCTTACTTTTATCCAGGATTTTTAAGCCTTGGATTTTAGTTTGTTATTTATTAAGGACTTTTAGATTTAATGAAACTTCTAATTTAATCACATGGTAACCTAGTGATCAGACAAGGATCTTTGGTTATGCTTAATTTAGGACTTTGATGTATGTAGAGATTAAAATTCAAGAACTTGAGAAAACACTTCCTTTCCAGTAAAATTTCTTTTGTTTTAGTGGCTTATTTTTCCTCCTACAACTTTGATATATATATCTATTCTATGTATATGATGTAACACTTTGTGTAGGTTATATATGCTTAGTTTACTTTAAGAACTATATAAATAATGCAATGGAGATAAAAACTGTGTACCTGGTTTCCAGTACTTTAATCTGTCTCACTATTTCATGTTTTTCCAAAATGTAGTTATTGACTACACTGTTTCTGTGTATAGTAATGGTAAAACACAGTAATTTCACACTTCTATCCTGATGGGGTAGGATAGGTATTAAACCCGCAAATGTTCAGTAGAAACCTTTCTGAAAGCAACAAATAAAATACTATGGATTTGTCTGAATCTGATGAGGTTTTTGTAGCTTTTGGTTGGTTTGGGGGTTTTTTGGTGTTTGTCTGTCATGTTCCTTTTCTTTACAAATATCCCATTTGGACAACAGTGAGTTTTTCAAGTTATGTGCTCAAATTCTTGTATGCAAGTCTGTGCCTTTGGGGCAATGAGCAAGGCATGACTAATTTCTAGCAATTTGTTCTCTGGACCATGTCCTGGAGGGCCAAAATAGTCAGATGAACACGTTGTTTTTAATCAGTCTCTCCATTGCCTGATGTTTCAATTACAGCAAGTCTTAGCTTAGTGCTCTGACTCCTGTCAGACTTCATCTGTATTATTTTTGTAAGCTTGCCAACGAGTTCCAGTTCTGCTCACTCTTAGGAACTTTAACCCACAAATGCGTGGCCCCAAACCTATGCAAGCCTTGCTACAAAGCCACTGCAGAACTAATTCCAGCTGACTCCTTCTTCACTGCTGTTCAGTGTGATTGGGCATAAGTGGCCTCTGTGGGGTCACTGAAGCCTGTACATGTGGGGACACTGAAATTGGGTGGCTGCTGTCACTCTACATGTATCACATATTGTACTACTTCCTTGAATGAAATTCAGTGTCTCTGGAGCAGAAGTATAGAACTACCTTATTTTGTAGGGTTTTTTCAAATTTCTATCTATTTAAACTATGGTACACTGACTTTTAAAATGCATTACCTATAGAGAATTAGAAACTCCATCTTAGACAGTTTCCTGCAATTTGCTGGATTGAAAGCTCTTGTGTGTTGTCAGACTTTGCCTGAAATGCATCGTGTCAAGGGGAAGGATTACACAGCGGTTTAAACTCTGAAGTGATTTCCAGATGACTTACCCAGAAGCTCTGGGTTTTTCAGCTCCATGCAGGAGATCTGTGTGCAAAGAAAAGGAAAAAAGCATGATTTATTAAGTTTAACAATGTGGTTCTGAAGCATCGGTTCAGAGCTTGACGCCATATACATCCATATCTGTCCCCAAATGTGTCCTCTGAAATAGCACTAGCATGATGGGTTGGGTTATCTGACATGCAGGTTTAAAGAAACCACTTTTTGAAGTGCTAGGTTAACACTGATGTATGAAAGCTGTCAGAGGTATGTGAGAAACCAAGGTAAAATAGCATCATAGAAATAGCAATGGTGCAGCAAACAGATCATGCCTCTTGGCTGAGTGTCCTCAGATATTATTCATTATTTACTGATAACTCCAGTTTCTATTATGTCTGAAGGAACAGTTTGGAAAGTGCATCTCTTAGGTGGGAATAGTGGCAGAATTTCTAGAAGAAACATAAAACCTCTTAAGTAATTAAGTTGCTCAGACTTTTTCCTATCTGCTATAGGTTAGTAAGCTACAGCTCATGGTTTAGCACTTTTTTTGTTTCAGCTTAAAGTATTCCAAATCATTGCATGCTTAATTTTCTTCTTAAATATTTTTTTATTTCTATACATATAGATCAACAGATAATTGGGTTTTTTCTTATATTGTCTGCATATTAACAGGGTAATTTTCAGATGTCCTTACTTTAATTTAGTTGGACTTGCTTGGCTCTGTTCCTTCAGAAATGCATTGCCTGATATTGCATTCAAATGTGAGAATGATGAATTATTTTGATGCCAGGTAACTTGTGTGCTATGATCAGCAATCTCTTGGTTAGTGTACCATGTTCTGGGTAGTCAGGATACAGGGTGACAGTAACCAGGTGAAGGATGACATGACAGTAGTGTGAGGATAGAGGATCCTCATGTTGTGGTAGCACTTGGCACTGATAGCTGGATGAAAATATTGTGACTGTTTGTCACTTTTGCAGGTTGTCTTGTGGTGGCTGTTTTCATTCATAACTTGCAGTTACTTTTAGTATCTGCTTAAACAAATTTTGCAGCTCCAGCTTCATTCAAAGTACTCCTGCACAGCTCTTTGTGGCACTTAACATCTCCAGATAATTCCTTCATCATTGTTGTGATGGAGGGAGCAGCCTTATGGAAAGAAATACAAAAGTCAAAGTTTTGAGGGTGTGTGGTGCACCTCTCTCTCCAATTTTTTTTAATGTTCTTATCTGTGCCTTTGGTTTTTTTTTCTCACTTTCTCCCAATATTTTAACCTGCTGTTTGAAGACAGCAATGGCAGCATTATCATTCTCAGAGGAGAAAGTGAACTAATGAGTCATTAAAAGAAAAATGTGCTTTTTGCCAGACTTCAGGTGCAATTGTCTCCCACAGACAGCTCTCAAAGTAAATTGTTCTTAATGCTGGCAGAGAGATGGCTTTCTGAATCATCCAAAAGTCATCTTATATCTGGGCTTGTTTTTTTTCTTCCTAGGTTTTTAGTCTCTCATCCTCTGCCAGTGGAAACATTTGGGATAATGATTATTGTGATAATGTCATACAGATCTAAGTTGGTCTGTGCTCTCATTTTGCCTTTCAGGATAGAAAAGGAGAAGTCAAATAGATGAGCTTTCCTCTTGATGACTTTGCTTGTGTTGTTTTGTATATCAGCTATACTTGATACCACATTGTAGCATGAAATTATGTCATGTCAATGTGATGTTGTGCAATCTGCCAGTTCAGGTAATTGATCCAGGTCTGTCAAGGAGCATTCTCTTCAAATCCATTAAATGCTACTCTGACAGAATAAAGTTTTCTTGGCTTTGGAAAATGTACTAAGCAGTCTTCAAGTTGGAATTCACCATGTGAATTAGTATTTTTATGAACCAGAGTATTTAGAAAATGTTTTCTACCATATACCACACTGCTGTTCCCATGTGTAAATTCATTTCTGCTAGAGGAAGAATTTCCTTTTTTAGATTGCCCCTCCCTCCACTGCCCCCAAAAATCTATGAAAGACTGCATTAAGTGGTTTTGAAGACATTCATCTCTTGAATAAAGCTTGGCTTGGTTAAAGTTTCACCAGAAGTTCAAGTCTTGCAAAAGATAGATGGGGGGAGAATGTGCTCTGAGTACAAGTGTTCTTGTACAAGAGCTGTTCAGGGTAGTAGGAGGTGGGTAAGCAATTAAGTTCTGTTTTGACGTCCTCATTGTTATGGTAGAATAACTACTTGTCTCTCCAACAGTTTCATAATTGTGCACAGAATCGGTGGATGCATGCTCAAGTTGATCATTAATCAAATCTAGTGTTTCAAAAATCAAAATAAATGTGATGAAATGTGGGCCAAGTTTTTAGCATGACAATTAAACCTGTTACACCTCAATTCAGGAAAAAAAACCCACCAAGTAGGGTGGCTTGGCCTTTTTGTCTCTGCGCTTTCCACCTGCAACAGATTATTTCCAGTCTTGCCTGAAGCACTTTGAGATTGCTTTATTTGTTAAAAACTGGCAATGTGCTAAAGCAGTCCTTTCTGTTAAGTGTGCCATTAATTACTGACTTACATTAATTAAAGTAAATGCAATCATGAGGGCAAGCTGGCAGTGTAAAGTTAATGACCCAAGACATTATTACTTAGCACAACTTCAAAGTTCATTCAAGCAATTTCAAACTGTAGATATTAGGTTGAACTATGTGGTCATAAAATTCTAGAAGCCATGGTTTTAGCCTTTGTGCGAGACACCTGATGGATTTCATGTTAGCTTGAAAAAATTAAAGGTGGAGATGATAACCCAATACTGGTGTTTTTTGCAAAAACTTGCAGTTGAAAGAGTGTACACGCTCAGACTTCACATGAACATGCCAAGTTTGTGTGCTGACAAAGGCAAAAGCCCAAAATGCCCTGAAGTACCCTTAAGTGTGTGCTGCATCACCTTTAGGAAGCCACTGTCCTCACCTGAGATGTCAGCTGCACATTTAATCTAAGCTAAAGGGTGTGAGCTAATAGCAAAAAAAGGAGAGAGATGTAATAAAGCTGCATTTGCACATCATGTGGGCTTGAATTAAAGCTTATTTGATGTGTTCTAAGCCTTATTTTACTTCAGGCTTTGGAACTCCACTCAGTTTTGCCAGTCTGAGTTCCAATTTGACATCTGAATTCACTTTTTCTAGGCTGTTTGACAATTTCTTGCAGATGACTTTAGATTAGTAGAATGCTACTCTGAAATAGTGGAGTTATGCAATGGAGACTGGAAAATCTGGTTCATTTATGGTTGTGTTCTGTGATTCAAATGGCTATTTGCTGCTATCCTATCCAGATGGGTTGTTTTTTGGTTTTTTTTTTTTTTGTTATTTCTAGGCATTTTGGTCTTAAACAATTTTTAAAGCATTTCCCTTGATGATAATGGTCTAATTACAAGGAGACCTAATAAGGGATCTGTTTAACACCCTCATCTGAAGCTTCTGTTTGTTTTTGGCACTGTGGCTCTTAATTTTGGAATTAACAGCATAAACAAGACAATACTGACTGAAGTCATAGCAGTGACAAATTATAACTAAGTAATTACTTATTAAGTTATGCAAACAAAATCCATTTGGTGTGACTAGAGCAGATTGGATAATTTAGCATGTCAGTGTTTCTCTAACAGTGGGTGAATACAGTCAGTCTCCTGAGCTGGTGAATGAGGTCCTGATCACTTTGCTATCTCTATTCACTCTCCTCAGTAAAAACTTGCTCTTTGTTAGTAAAAAAAAATCTTGAAAAAAAATCTATGCTTTACCTCTTTTACTTAATGTTTGAATGACATCGTGGAGGGAGATAAAAAGGCTGATGCTGACAGAGGTGTGTAAGGATTAACTTTCATTTCTCTAATAGTTTACAAGCTCTTTTATTTAAGAGAAAGAAACTGTGTGCACTTATTTGCCAAGGGAGGAATGGGGAATTGAATGAATAGATTGCAAGAATTTCTGTGCTTATGGCAACATACCACATTATAGTACTTTCTGCAGTCTAAATCTCAGCTCTAAGCTCAATCGGAGTCTAATTTTCTTTGTCCTTAATAAATTAAGATTTAAAAGGAGAATCAGCATCATGACTATTCTATGAAAAGGAAATGAGCAGAACCTTAGATCTGATGCTTTAATGAGAAAACATTGCTGTCCCAACTCCAGAAAGTTAGACAATACTCCCTTTCCTGTAAGAGCAGCACACATAAACACAGTCTCCCCACTGTTGTGGGAAGAAGACAGCACCTGTGGTGGGAATTCTGAAGAATTACAATGGAGTCTTCTGTGGTAGTTGGTACTGCAAAACAGTTTTGGAGGGTGACAAAATTGCCCTTGTCTACCAAGTTAGACCATGATCTCTTTCATTACTGTTCTGGGTATGTTTACAGTGCTGCCACAAGATTTGCCTGGGCTTTTAAAGTGTCTTTAGGCTGTAATTCTTTTTCAAGGCTGCTCTCCTCCAAGGATCTATTACTTTCAAGCTGTCTATCTTGGCTTAAACACTTTTTTTAAGGTTCAAATATCTATCAGAGAGCAGAATAACTCAATGTGACACATTTGCCCAAAGCACTCAGCAAGAAATCCTGTGAATGATTATACATGTCTTGCAACTTCTTCAGGAAGCAATGAGGGAAGTGAATCCTTGCTGAGGACACATTGCTCAGACTTCCTGCAAGCAAATGAAAAATCTGGCATATGCAGCACATAAAGCAGTACTGAAATGACAGCTGTCTGAAGGGCTGCAGTGTGGTCAATAGCAACCCCATTAGAGATGCTGGAGGGAGAAGGCAACAAGAATGCCAAAATATGCTTATTTACAGCAAGAGTGGGCAGAGGAGGGAGGGAAGCCAAGAGAAATGAGGCTGTATTGTCAGGGCATGAACTAGACAAAGCTTTGGTGGTCCTTGGCTTGTATTTCTATGCAACTGCTCCTCCGCACTGAAACACTTGTGTAGTTCAGGGGTCTAAATATAGACATGTTTGTGGTGAGATTGATTTCACAGGACACTGCAGATGTCTAAACAAAGCATCTGGGAGGCTGAAGCCATTCTAAAGGATTATGTTCTTTCTACTAGGAAATGTACAAAGCAAGGAATGTGAGAAACCAGAACTTTGTTCTGATACCTGTGCCAGTAATGAAAGGATTTTCACTGCTGCTTTGTGGATCAAAAGACGTTTCCTTAAAGTTCAGAAATTTGTCATGCTTTGGGAAGGATGAATGCCAGGGAGTGTTCTTACATTTCTATGTTCCCTGCTCTTTTTCCCAGAAAACAGAATCATGTAATCAATACAGTCTTGTTATCTGAGTTTAAAAAAAACCAAACCAAAAGCCCAACCCAGCAAAATATTAAATAACACAAATGTAATTATGTGTTAGTGTAACAATTCCATTTAATTTTGATACTTGGTAGTTTTACAGACACAAGATGTATTTTTTTCAGCATATATAATAATGGGTGTAGTTAAGTGTCTCCTCAGAAGCGATGCTGATAATCTAGTACAATGAATATTGAAGTCTATGCCTGTTGTGTGTAGTTCTGAGCTGAAGCCTGGCTAATACTAAACAGCAGCTCAGAAAATGAGTAGAATTTTACAAGTACCACCTCTACTCTACCACCTTTCTGTGGTTTGTGCTTATTTGAGTGCAGTGGTAACTGTGGTGCAGCTGTGTTTGTAGCACAAATTGCCTCAATGACAAACAGAAATCTGCTGGGTCTATTTCTGCTGCATATGTTCCAGCCATAGCTCCATAGCTGCTCACTCCACATGTCTGAAGACTTGCTGTGATAATCTAAATACAGCCTGCAGGAGTTAGGGAGTTGTAGGTTTGCAGTTTGTTTTATTTCTGAATCTTGTAATTTATTTCTTTTACTTGCTAGTGTGTGTGTCTCATCCAGTAAGGAAGGATGTCAAACGCCTGGCTTTTTATTGAAGTTATCTGAGGGGTGTCTCCTTTTATTTCTGTTTATGCTGTTCTAGTCACAGATTCCTGAGTTAGGTTTTCTGAAAACTGTGTGCAGTTTGGTTCAAGCAGTGTGATTAACTGAAATTTCTGGGGGCATCAAACAATTATGTGCAAAAACTGGTCTAAGTTCTTAATAATTCACTTAGTTTGCATGAATATTTTATGTTTAACGTTTTAACAACTGTTTTCTTAGGACCGTATTATTCATGACTTAGACACTGATAGAACAGTAGGAAGACATGCTGCAAGTTAAGACTGCATATAAAATGTGGGATTTGTCATGTGCATTTTTTAAAGAAAACAATGTGCTGTGCTTCTCTCTATGAACTAATATGCATTTAAATATGCTGGTGTCTTTTATGTGTGAAGAGAGCACCACAATCCCCGTGCAAAACAGCATTTTAGTGCGTACTTCAAGTTTTAGTAGAGGTGCCAGAGCTCTAAAGATAATTAACCAAGTACCTGGGAGTTAAAGACTTCTTTGGTTTTAATATAAAAAGGTATATAGTTCACATAATTCATTGACTTCACTGTTATTAAAGGAGGCAAACACTACTGACTGGAGTTTGGAATGATGTCTCTTCTAAATTGCTGAGATATTCCTTAGCCAAGTAAAAGAATAAATTAAATTAGTTCTTCATCTGCTAATTTGTTGAGTTGCAAAATAGGCAAATTCATTTTTGTTCTAATTCATGTTGGCCTTTAAGATGAGAACTAGGATAACATCACATAGCAGACCTAGATCTAGATGATAACACTGTTAACCCCTGGTGCTACTTTTCAATTTTTTGCTGAACTTACCACTTGCTATGTTTCCTGATGCTTTCTGAGTAGGGGAGCATTCTTTTCAAAGCAACTGAATAAGTTTCTGCTCTGTCACAAAGTTTCTGCCAGTAAATTAGGAGGCAGTCCCTGGGACATGTGTTCAAGTAATGTTGAAGTTAGTTTTGTTAATAATGAAGCTGTGTAAACTCTACCTGAAGATGTCCAAGTTCAGGTATTATTTTTCTATTAATAGAAGCAAAGATATCCAAGACTAGCCCTATTTAATCAGAGCTTTCAAGGCTGTATGTGAGTAAATCGTTTCTTGATTTTTCTAGAGTGTTTTCAAGAACCTTTCTGGGGAATTTACTGTAACTCCACCAGCAGGTTGCACCCTGTCTTTTTCAAGACTGCAGGTGGATTTAAAGTGACAGCTCTTGTCTTCTCATCTTAACATATATTTGAAGATGAAAGAGTTGGCTTGCAAAATCCTTGTTGGAAATTTAGAAATATGTCTAGTATTAAATGGCTTATGATATTGCATTAATATTTATAAGTGGTTTTGAAGTTAAAAACTTCAGCCCTGTAGGAGGCTTTTCTACAACATGGTATGTCATGTTTAAATATACAGGTTTTTGTATCAAGAAGCCTGTTATTTGCTTTCTGTCCTCACTGTTTCAGGTGCTTTAACAGATTATAATGGGGCTAATAGTTTTGTGGGTTTTGATACCAGTTTAATTATCTGTTTTTAATAAGCAATCTCTTCTTTTAATTAGCTCAGCATACAGAGAAGTTTAAGCTCCGCTTTGTATTGCACTGCCCTGGAAAATAGGTGAAACTACTTGGGTGGGTGATGTAGGTTTTCTGCTCCTTTTCAAAAAAGTTGGCTGGAGAATCCAAGTTAGCTCTTTGGGAAAACTTCTTGAGTGACTTTTTTCTTGTAAGACATGCAGTATTTCCAGCTTAAGGATAGTGGGAGAGCTGCTGAATTATGCTGTCCTTGCTCCCTATAGCCCTATATTATGATTTCTGAGGGAGTGCTAAGGTAATTTATGAAGAACTTAGGAACTGAGCTGAATCACTCCCTGTGTGCTTTTATCGAATAGCCTATAGCATTATTTTTGCTGTGAATCTACAGTATAATTTCCAGTGCTTTTTATACTCTTCAGATTTTCCTGTTTTCTGTTCCTTGGGCATTTAATGTCCTCTAATTGACTCTCAAAAAAATCACAACTTCTTCCCTATTTTCTAACACTTTTATCTGTAACTATTCTGCTTATCTAAGTATTCATCATTTTCAGGGGACAGAGTTCCTGAATTGCTTCTCATGGAATAGCTTAGTCAGATTTTGTGATTAAATTCTTAATTCACTTGAGGATAATTTTAAGAAAAGATGAGTTGCTGTGTCTTCAGGTCGAGTGTGCACTCCAAACTCTATCTAACTTCACTTTATTTCATTACTGCAGCTATACACTACAGATATCTCTGCAGGAACAGAAAACCCTCTCTGGGAGGAGTTGATATGGATTTAGCCTGACCCATACTGTCTTTTCTTTCTGAAGTACTGCTTGAAGGTCACTGTGAGGTAGTCAATAATTAATAGCAGCAGTGTGCTGGGCAACTAGACCTGATTTACTCTTGCTGTTCCTTCTATCTCAGTATTCCTGATTCCCAGGATATGCTCCCATGTGGGTCTTGGAGAGGAGGAGGGGGGAGGAAAGGAGCTGTTCCCTGACTACTTTTTTACTGGTTTTATTTTTGAGAACTTCCAGAATCTGCACTTCACTAGCAGCCTTGTATTGAAATTATGCTTCTTGAGAGACCAGAGAGGAAGAGATCAAAGCTTCCACCTCAGGTTTTGGACTGCTGTTTTCTCTCATTATCTCTCCAAAAATTCTTGTCAATCATGTACAGCAACCTGAAAATGAGCTTCCATGGAACTGTAAATTAATTTCTTAGTCACAAAATTTTCAGTATTTCTGGAGTTAGCCACTAAGAACAAATACAAACATTTAAAGTACTAAGTGAAAATGTGTGGGGGAAACAAAGGACAGTGAAACTGGTGTAGCAGTTTGTCTATTTATATGCTGTTTGATACAACAAGAAAATAAACTGGGGGGGGAATTAGATACTATGCAGACTATAAGTAATTCAATTCTAAAACATTTCTGGTAACCCCTGCTACTTCACAACTCTGTATATTCTTATTTTAACTCAGAACCTTTGCACTCAATTCCTGCTGTACTTGGAAGTAAACCAAATCATCTGTTCCAAATGCTTGAAAGAAAACAATTGGATTGCTCATGAATTTGATGTGTTTATCAATATTGCTGCTGCATGCACTTGAAAATTTTCAGATGATCCTGCAAAAGGTAGCAAGTGACAGATGAGCAGAAAGTTGCTAGGTATCCATGCTGTGCCATAAACTTTTCATACTTGCATTTTCATCTTCTTGTACAATAGCCTCATCAAATATGTGGCTTTCAAGAGTTAATAGGTTTTGTTTCCTAAAAGCTAATCAGTCTAATAAATGTGGACTATTAATGGATTTAAATATTCTGCACTTGAAATCTTGGAAAATTGCCACTAATTTCCTTGATGAAGAATATGTCGCTCTCAGTTCTCTGTTTGTACTCCCACTCACAATCATCTTTTTTCAGTGTTCTCTATAGCCGAGAAAAATGTGAGTGCACAAGAAAAAAACCCAAATATTGTTCTTGTTATACTGCATTCATGTTCTTCTATGCCTTTTAATATATGGTGTTTTAAGGTGTATTCTTGTCATATCATCCCTAGCTTTTATACTCCTTTTTGTGACTGTTGGAGTCTGAATTAAGATTTTTTTTTTTCACTTGCAACATGATAACAAATTCTGAGTCGAGTATTTGAGTTTATTGCTCTGTTCTCCAGACCCTACATCTGAACATGATGCCACATAAATTTCAGAATTCTGGCCTGGGTGCTTGAGAGATTGAAAAATGTTGGGGAGACTTAATTATGAGTTTCTTATCGTGTCTTTCCTAAAGTTTTTGGCGTCCTTGGGGCTGCCAAACAGCTGTATTTCTCTTCCTGGTTTTGTGCCTTCGTGAACAGACACCATTGCAGGCTTCATTGCCCAGCATTAGCTTCTGTTGCTACGTTTCCTTTCTGTGTTCCTAGGTGGCCTAGACTGAGTCTGCTTCATTGGCACCTCCTGAAGTGAACTCCTCACTCCTGAAGTTGCAGGAGGCCTTCTGAAACATTTCTGAGTAGTGGGTGCACAGACATTTGGACTTGAGCTCAATTTTGAACCAACTCTATCATTTAGGCAACAGGAGTGCCACTTCTCAGGTACAGCTTAACCATCCCTCTGAGCCTAGCTTTGGCTTTTTCTGAGTTTTTCTAGAAAACCAAGGAAATAGTGAAGATTTTGTTTTAGTTTCTGGAATATTTACAATTATTGCACATTAGAGAAAAGCTTAGGTCCCTCATTGAGAATTCTGGTGTGATATTCAGCCTTCCTGACTCAAATTTTGTGTTCCTGCTTAATGTTGGCACTGCCTTGAAAGTGGCTGCACTAATCAGTAGAGAGCTGAGTGATTATTTTCACTCCTGAAGTGTCACATTTTGTTAATGTTCAGTAGCACACTTTACCTTACTGCAGGTAAGAGTAATTTGTTACCATGATCGGTGTCCCATTGGTGTGCAGGCATCACATCAAGCCCAGGTCCCTGCTATATGAGAATCCTTGTCCACTCCAATTCAGCATGCCAAGCATGGCCCAAATACCTTCTGGATTCAATCTACAAGCTTCTTTTTCCTCAGTTCTAAAGTGACTGAATTAATAAAGTGGTAACAAGCTTAATCAAGAGACTAATGTTTGTATAAAATACAAGTCAAGATACTATTTTTCTGAAGCTGAAATAAAAAGCAGTGGACTGTTTTGAGGCAAAAGCCCCTCATTTTCAGGTAAATTTTTTTTTTCTTGCATTTCCTGCTGCTGTTTACTGTCTGGGTTAGGAAAGTGAATCTTTAAAAAATGTGAATCACAGGAAGTGTTCTGACATGGGACTCTGTTTCTTTCCTTCCCTTCCATGCTCAATATGTTTTTGGTTCTGACCATGAGTAACTTTTTCCTGAGCAGAGATGAAAAATCTGAAACCCAACTTTAATTTCCGGAGTCATGTTGCTTTTTAAGTATAGTTTTGATCCATAATGTATATCTGCACACAAAACTGAAACAGTTTGTTGCCTATTTCTAAAGTTCTTATCTTGGTTCTTGATGTCCTGAAAAAAGTTAAGTGCATCTCTTAAGGCAGTTGTAGGAGAGGATACTTAGAAAAAGATGGCATTTTGTTCAGTATTGTAAGTTGTGAGGTTTTTGCAATGTTCTGCAATGTTTCTTAAATTTTTCGCCCTGTTCTTTTTAAGTTTGTTTTACTATTAACCTTACCTCCAAGGCTTTCACAAACACTGACACCTGTCATCTTTGCTGTTATACCTCCATGCTACACTTTATTCAGTGCATTACAGTGTCTCTACAAAAGTGCTGAAAACATTTTGGAGCTGGAATACCTGAGGTATTTATTTGCCATAAATGTTGTCTGAAAGCTTTTTAAATAGCACTTTTGTGAGAATCAATGTCATGTAGCAATATAAGCATTCTCTGTACAAATGCAAGTATTTCCAAGTCCTCAGTGTAATTATTTTACAGGTTTTGTATTATGTCCTCATAAAACAACTAACACCTCACCCTATGTGTCTCCATTGGACGCTGAAGGTGTTCTGATGGCCATGGGTCCCTTTCAATACCAGCTATTCAGAATTAGAGGTTATTGTTTTGGCAATGCATTCAGAGCTCTATAGACTCATTATTTTACCAAAGCCATAATAGTTTTTTTTTTCTGTGAATTAACTTAAAAATGCTGGTATTCTTCTTCAAGTTCAAAATGGGATTATAGATCAGGCAGAAGGAAAAACTAATTCCTTCTCCTACAGCTAACAGATATTAAGTACCTCACCAAGTTTACTTGAGGCACTCAAGAACTTGTGGCATTAACTCTTAACCCCCTACTTGATCTATATCTTAACTTACTCTTCCAATAACTGATAATATTCCATGAATTACTTAAACATCTTGTGTCTTACTGCTGGTTGCACACTGTCAATCTGTCTCCCAAACTGTTTTCCTGCCATGGTAATTTCTGTGGATATAGCAAAAATGGAGTAATTCCCAACTGGGGAGGTTTTAACAGAACAGGCAGGTTTTTGTACCTCTGGGGGTATGGTACCTTAGGGTACTGTGCCAGTTAGAATGGAAAAATGCAGCAAGAAAGGAGTCTAAAAATCTGATGTGACTGCTTTGTCAGTTCTGCTTAAACGTTCTCTGGGAAGCATTAAATTGACTTCCAAGACTGCCTGTACAGTCACGTTCCTCTAATGTGGCTCTTGTATGCAATCTCCCCACTTCATTAATGGCTCCCTACCAATTTTGCTGCCTGTGAGCCCTGAGCAGCTGTGTACTGCTGATGTTCAACAATCTCAATGTATGAATACTTTAAACTCATTTGGCACACTTGTGGACAATTTAAATAAGTGCTATTAAATAAACTACCCGAATGCCTCTCTTTAGAATTTCACAGTACCTTTCTTACTGATGTGCAATGACATTTGTGGAATACTAGAGCAATTTTTCTACGCCTTTTTTTAGCTTGGTATATGTTATGTGAAGCACACGAAGCTTGAGTTGTTCACATCAAAAACCTTCTCTGAGGCTGGCTTTAAGGCTTACTAAATCAGATAACTGAAATTTGTGTGTGTGTGTAATAAAAGTAAATTTAGGAAAATCTTTTTGGCTTCCTGCTTTAAGATGTACCTCTTCTTGCCAATATTTTCCAGACTCAGGAAATTCTTCTCTGCATTGCTGTGATTCCTGATTGACTTCAGGGCTTGCACACCAGACCAATACACACTTGGAGAACTGTGACCCAGCACTGATTTCTAGAGCTGCCTGTTGCTTGACCTCCTGCATAGTAAGTCCTTCAGTAAGAACACTTTCAAACTGTGTTTGCAGTTAACAATGTCCTTGCAAGATTGGGAATTTCCTATCTGTCCAGCTGGAGGTTTTACCAGCAGCCAATATCTTAAAGATGTGAAAAGGTTATAAAATATTACTGACTTTGCTCAAAGGATCTTACTCATCCATTACGCATGTTAAGGCAAATCACAGATTTAATTTTTCAAGCATAAAAACTACAGCAAAGTAATGCTAATGCTGAGATTTGCACTAATTGAAGCAACTAGTTTGTCCTGGTGCCTTCATAACCTTGATATGGTGCAAGGTAATTCAAATGTCTCTGGAATGTTTTTTAGGATGAAAGGATACCTTTGCTGCTAGTGGCTGGAAGAAAAGTGTACGTCCAAGATTAGAACAACCTCTCATCTCTTCTGTTTGTAGCTGATTTGTTATTTATACTTTGTAATATTTACTACTAAATTTACCAAGTTCAATTTAAATTGTGTGCTTGCACATTTCATGATTTTCTTTTCCTCTTTAAAAAAATAATTTGTTCTGTATATTAAGCAGACTTCTTATTTTCTGACTAACCATACCCTAGTGTGACAGCAGTTCCCATCTCTGGGATGCCCTGGGAAGGGGCTGCCCAAATTCAGTTCCCTGCGTCAGGCTGTAGCTGCCTGGCACCAGTGCAGCTGGTTTAACTGGGGGACTCCAGGATCAGGTACTGAAGCACCAAGCACACCTTTGCCATGCTGGCGTGGGACAGGCAGGGCAAGGCAAAGGGCTGGTGCAGGGCTGCAGCAGATCTCAGAAGGGTTTGCAGTGCTGCCAACTGTGGCAGCATAAAGGGAACCCCCCTTGCATGTGTGAACTCCTCCCAGCAGCACTGCATGCTGGCACCTGCTGAAATAATGCAGTTTTCCTCTTGTGGGGGTAGCCCATGAGGATTTGTGAAACTGAAAAAGGAAACAGCATGGCATGGGTTTGTGTTCCATCAGTCCCAAATCCTCCAACACTGATGGAGGAAAAAATCAGTTCATGTTCTTGCTCCAAATTATTTGCTTGATTATCTACTCTGTCTAGAATTGGCTTTTCCTCTAAGCTCTGCTTGCTTTCCTTTTCTCTTTTTTTGTTGTGTTTTCCTTCTCCCCACAGAAATAGCAAAGAATAATCCCTTTTCCCACCGTATTGCTTTGTGAGCATGGCAAAAATCACTAACTTCCTGGCTACAATAAGGCTGAGTCCTATTTATGGGATTTTTAGGTTGAGAACTAGATGAGGTAATTTGAGGATTAAATGTAGGAAGAGTCTGCCATGAGGTAAACACCATATGAGGTAGCACTAGAAGTGAAACATGGCCCAGATATGCTGGGGACTGAAATCAATCTGATTTATCTTAGCAATTGGATGCCAGAGGAGGCTGCTGCTCATGTTCAGCCTGTTTCACAGATGGCAGTATCCTTTTCTTCCATAAAGAAGGACTTGTGTGATCTCACTTGTGCCTTATCTAGCAAAACAAAGTGAAACACTTATGCTACTACAAGAATGTTCTGGCAGGCGAACATTAGCTCAAATAAGGTACATTTTTTTCAATTTTAAATCCTGGATATTTTGCAAAGTATCAAGTGGAGCTTTCAGAGGCAGCTTGGATAGGAACAGCTAAGCCTCTTGCCATTTTTAGCACTTATTTAGACATATTTTACCAGAGTTCAAGCCCTTATTACTCGTGTGAGTTCATTCTGTCTTAACTAGGAGATAAGTAAAACTGCTTTTTATGCCATTGGTATTCTAATAGCTTTTCTCTGTTTAAGTCTTCATATAGTATCAGCTAATACTGAACCTTAGCTTTGGTTCCTCTTTAGGGGCTGATCATTATGACAATTATTTGAATGAATTTATTTCCTGATTAAATAAATTATCTTTTGCTTCAAGACTTCATGATCATAAATTTCTGTGATCACAGTTAAAATGGCCCAAGCCCTGATTTATCTGTCAGGCATTTTATAAGCGAGTTAAATTTTTGGCACCTTATTACGTCCCACATTGCAGTCACTGCCTACACTGACATTACAGCAAGAGTTACAGCAGGTTTTCTGCTTACTGTTCTATTCCATTTAGCAGTAGAGAGACATTCATGTAGACATTTGTCAGAATAATTCAATACTTATAGTAAAAATTGAGATAAACAAGTACTAAGGATACCTTCCTGACAGGAAATTCTGCTTTATGAATGAAAAAAATCTGATTTTGGTGAAAATATTGGAAATCATCATAGAAATAATATTTTTAATAGAAAAAATATATGAAATTGTTATTTTGCACTGCAAAGTATTTAATAGGTTTGCAAATCGGCTACATCCATGGGGTTATTATGTATAGTTGGTAGTTTGGGCAGGTTTTCTTCAGTATGTTTTTCAAGAGATTTCTTTTTCTAAAAAATTACTTGAGGGTGATTGGCAGTTGACAGATCTAATGAACAGGTTTAATGTTTTTAGAAGTGCTTTAAGGAATTTTGGGTTCTTGTCTGCCCAGCTGAATGAAGGCTCTAGTTGGCATTGGGTCCCTTATAAAATGCACACACAACCCAGCACTCATTATATTTTTGGAGGCACTTCTTTGGTTACAATGAATTACATGCCCTTAATAACTGCATGTTAAAATTGTTGCTGAATTAGAGGAGACTTGGAAATGTGGGCGTTTAGGTGTCCATCTCTTCTTCTGTATGTGCCTCTTAACATGGTGTGTGCATCATAAAATCCCAACAAGGACAATCTAAACAATCTTAGAGCAATATCCCTCATATTATGGCTAAATTTGTTTTATATCTCACCATAAATTGAGCTGCTTTTTCTTCTAGAAATAAGTTCTCATATTTAGACACTTTACTGTGCAGTCCTGTGCACAGCCTCTCAAATGCTATCCCTATAATCTAATGTGATTTAACTTAATCCACAGAGATTTTGTGAAGATGAATGGGCTCTGAGCCTATAAATCTTGATTTATTTGATGTTTGAAGCATGTGCTTAATTATTAATGGTGTTCTACCTATATTTGAGGAACCAACTGTAATGTTCAGATAAGGATGTGAATAGGTGAAGAATGTATGGAAAATTCATAAGGATGCAGATACTGTTGTTCTTAAAGGGCATGAATGAATATGTCAAGATAGGGGGAAAACTCCTAACATTAAGCTGTCTGTAAATACGTGCCCTAAAGCAGAGTAGTGTTGGGTTTCTTTACTTGGTTTGCCCACCCCTCACATCTGTTCCCCAATTATTTTTCTTAAACTGTGGCACAATTATTTTTTTTATAATGAGTAAGTAGGTCTTTCTCTTTTTAAAACTGAATCAGTTAAATTTTTGTTAGGTGCACACTTTGTGCTCCTTTCCTTTGTAGAAAAAGTGGACTATTTCCTGAACCTCACTAAGTGAGATGCTTGGAATTGCAGTAATTATGTAATTAAGGAAGCATTGCAATTCTGTGTAAGTCAATGATTCCTGCAGACTTTTTCGTAAAGAAAACCCTATTAAATACAGCTATTGCATTTTTCTGTGAGGAAYAGCTGTAAACATTTTTCTAAGCTCACAAATCTGTTTTTAACAAGTTTATCAAAGTCTTTTTCAGATTCACCTGTCATTAATTATATGCCGTATACAAAAAATGCTCTTTGTCAAAAGAATATAATTTTTTGTTGTTTTGCTCTTTGAACACATACTTGTATTTAAGCTGATTTTTAAAATTTAGTATAAACATGTAATGAATTGGAAGAAATAGAAATAATTCTGGATGTGTTAAATTCAGGAAGATGGTAGTTGAGGGTATGCTATTTCATCTGCATGAAATGTTGTTTCATCTAAAAAATGCTGAAAAATAGTCTTGTCATTGAATTACTGTAATAAATTATTGCTAAAAACCCCAGTAATTTCAAGTCTCATGCTGTTAGGATTTTTTTGGTTTTGTTGGAGTTATGTGCACCCTAAACTCTGTACCATGATTCTGCTTTATGCTGCTAATCCCTTGTGATAACTTTAAGGCCAGTTTCCCAGTCTTATTTTGCCATATGTTTGGCTGGTTTTTTGGGATTCTTTTATTTCTGTGGGTTTTCCTTTCTATTTCCTATGCTGCTTTGTGGAGTAGCCAGAAATCCTTCTCAATATTTACCTTCAAAATCCTTCTTAGGACTTGATCCTCTCGTGGTGCCTAGAGATACCATGTAATTTTATACATGTTAGAATAATTCAACAGTCTTGGGCATTTTTAACTGTTATGGGCTCATTGAGAATGTTACAAGGCCCTTAATCTTTGCAGATTCTGAAGAACTAATTCCATCAGATTTGAAACCAAGCAACAACAACAAAAGTGCTGACAAAGTTCTGGTCACAGGAGTCTGTCTTTTGAGTAGCAAGTATACAGCTCCAAGTAAGAGATGTAAATTTTGTGGGACAGAAAAAAAAAACCAAAACTGCCAGCACTGCTTTTGTGGCTACTATGAACTACTTAACTCGGGGACTTTTGCCTCCTTCCTTGTTAGTGTTGATCATGTAAAACCTGAGTGTCACAAAGTGCTCCTGTGTGCTGAAGAGATGAGTGTACAGATTTTGCATCATTAACGCTGGCACAATACTTGCTTGAGAGCCTTTGTTAGGAATGGGAAAGCTGCACACCTGTCTTTGAGTTTCTGGGTGGGAGATTTAAGGTAATTCCTCTGGACCAATTGTAAGTGCCATAATGGGGCTGAGAGAGTTAAGGCTTAGGGTTACTTTTAGGCAATTGCAATTAAAAGGGATTAAGCAGCTCCCTAAAAGAGAACCCTTAATTTTCTTTGCATGTTGATGTTATTTTAGCTTTTTTTTTTTGTTGGGTTTTTTTAATAATGAAAATATTGAGAGCCAAGTCCACTTTCTTTCACCTATGGCTACTAATATGGGTAACATCAGAGCAAGTTGCCTTAATGGCAAGATACTTCCATATTGCTTCCTGTGCTATAAATGACACCCAAAGGTTTGTGTTAGGAATGGTTCTGTGCTGCAGATGAAAGGAACTACTGATTACTGGATAAGCAGATAACAGTCAACACTGGTTCAGACGCATAATGCTTAATTTTCTGTCACATTGACAATTTTCAGACCAACTACTGCTTTTCTTAAAGTGTACGTTTACAGCAATAGGTATTCCAAATGAGGAATGTGATGTTACTATGGCGAGGCAAAAGGCTATTTTTCTCTTTAGGTTATCTTTTTAGCCGATTAAAATAAACCTCTGATCTCTAGTTTGACATATAAGTTTTTTGAAGTCTGTGAGAGTATTCACCACCTGTATGAACACAGTATTTCTTTCATGCTACCTTACTGTGGCAATCACAGTTTAGAGGAATAAGGACACAGACAGAGCTTGTTCTGTCTGATTAACTCTTAAATAATTACCCTTATCATTGTGCTCACTTAATAATCACAGGAAAATCCCTAAAATGCATTGCATTTCAGACCATTGCCTCCATCTGTCATGGCTGTGTCTATAAAAGCAGATAGACAGCACTGGTCACAGGCTTGGTGTGACCTGCCTGGGGTTACAGCCACCAGAGACACTGCAGGGGGTTATCCAAGTAGGAAATACTCATTTGTGCCTAGATGTTATCGGCCTCCACAGCCATCCTGTAGCTCCTGTCTGACCTGCAGGGACACAGCAGCAAACAGCTTCCATCTAAGCCATCTCCAAGTGATACGAAGGACTGACAGGGACTGGTACTGTACAGATGAAAATTACTTGTATCTACAGGGGTCTCTGCTGTTCAGTAAACAACAAATTTCCATGGATTCCGAGAGACTTTTTCTTGAACTAGAAATCCATTTCACTGAATGTACTACCAGCCTATTTTCTTTTGCTTTCAATCTATTTGGTGGATAATCATCAAATAGCCTCCTAAAGTATTTGAAAATTTGCCTGAAACAGGTTCAGATCTTATCATGTCTCCAATAGTTGCATTTTATTGGAGGCTTTGTGGACAGCCAGATAAAGGAAGCTATGAATGTGAACTTCCATGGTATCACAGTACAAAGGACCCCATAACATAGAAAAGTTGGAGTGACAATTTAATTTAATAACTCCCTGTTTTGTTTAATTTGGGTAGGCTTTCATATGGCTACTAACCTGCAGGACCTGTGAATTTTAGCATTTTTGTCTTTAATAGTAATTATTTGCTGCTTGTGGGAGAAATCTTTTAAGTTTGCCTACTTAAATCATGGCTTACAGTAGTAGCATTAAATACATAACAAAACCGTATTAAATACAAGATACATATTTGTAAAGCATCATAGGGAAGCATAAATGTCTTACTACCTGCAAGGTAAAAAATTGGATTAACAATTCAAACTTATCACCTCAGCATGTTTTACTCGAATACAAACCCACTAAAATATTGAACCCAGTGAGATCAGTGCTGGTTTAAATATACTTTGAGTTAATCCTTATTAAAATACCTAGTTATGCTGAAATTATCTTGTACTTATTTAACTGAAAGTAGTTTTCCTTGTCTTTCTAATATTATTGAAAAGTCTTTTTCAAGTATAATCCCATTTTGAGAAGCAAATTTTTAAGGCTATTGTTAATAGAGAAAGTGAAAGCAAGCCATCAGGTGTGTTCAGTGGTACAGAGAGATCTGCTGTTCTCTGTGTGTGGGGCAAATGTGCCTCAAGGCTGACCAAAATGAGCAAATCATTAAGCCAACATGCTGTCTGCCTCTTCAATTAACATAAGGTGGTTATTTGTCTTTTTTTTTACTTTTCTTACATTGTGTGTTGCTCAGCAATTGTTGAAAGTAGAAGAATCTTGCTGACTCAACAGAAACTTTTCCATGTTTCCCGTTTTCTCCAAGAGTGGGTCACAACTGAAGTTGTAGCTGTAATAACTTCTGTAGCAAAGATCTCAGTTAAATCTCAGTAGAAACCTAAATATTTTGCACTGGTGTTCCATATCTTCTCATGGGTGACTATGAACAAGTGGACTTGGGCAAAATAGTATTTAAATCTGATGACACAGTTCCAGGTAAATGCTAAGTTGCCATGAACACTATTTGGATCTTATTGCATGTAAACCATGAGAAATCTCTAATAGTTCTGGAAAGGACAGGTCTCTAAACCAGTTTTGAGCAAGAGGATTTTTGTTTCTTGTAATGCAACTTCAGGTGGGACTTTTTCAAGCTTGTTGTCTTGTTTTGGGGATTAAAGTCTATTTCAAGAATAAAAAAATCTCGACAAACTAAATGTTTAAATAAATCCTTAGAATAAGTTTATAGTACTGCAACTCAAGTTTTAGCTGTCCAATATTCTAATTTGGTCAGGATTTAGCTGACAGCATTGACATCTTTGCTTTGTGTGACTTGCTTTGGGGTTAATCTGTAGTTCATGGCCAACCTTGTTTCACGCTCTGCTTTACAACTTCAGCAAAAACTAGTTTTAGCCACATGTGATTTGGACCATTGTGACCTTTATGGGCAATGTCATGCTGTAAAAATTAAGGTCTTTAGGAAGCCTAGAGCAGAGGTAAGTTAACTGAGAGGTTTTTGTTCAGGGTTTGGTATTTTTCCTGTTTCAGCTGAGGGGAGATGCAGTTTCCAAGTACTTTCTTAGATTTTGCCGAAGTTGACTTAACATCCGTCGTCTATTGTTTGAGTTTAAAAATGGGCCTGTATACTCACTAAATTGTGTATGGCTGCAAACAATGTTTTTCTTATTGATGAGGCTTGTCCTCAGCCCTGAGGTAGCTTTGTAGTGCTGGTGAATAGCCCTGGAACTGCAGTGCTCAGCCTGGGAAGGATGGTGGGGGGAATAAACCATGCAAGCTCTGTGCCACACAACGGCTGTGGTTGCCATGGGATGTAAATTCCTGCAATATCTTGGATGTGTCCCTGTGCTAAGGACTGCACATGTATCTTTGAACTGCTTTGGAGGCATTATGCCTCCTTTTTCTGAGGGTTTATTGAAGAAAATCATGTCTGAAGCTTGGGGACAGAGGAATTGATTTCTAGGTGCTGCTGGTTAGAGAGAGAAATAGTGTAAGCATTTATTTTTCCATTTGTATTTGATAATTAGGGCCCTTTGTTACCTCAGGTTACTGTTTATTCTTTTTCTTAGTTATCTGATATGGACACTTAAAACTTGGAATCCCCTATGATTTCTGTGTGGATATTGAAATGGAAGTAATTAAACTGCGCTTATGAGTGCACTTGACCCTGATGTGTTCATAAAACCCTGTGAATGTTAGGTGGAAAGTAGAATATAGCTACTGTGCTAATTTCTGCAGTTTGTAGAAATTGAATGGCCTAGTATAAGTTATTGCTCATTTTTGCTCCATGGTGTGATTCAATGCTGTCAAAATATCCACTGGAAAAGGTAATTTGTGAGAACATTGGAGCTCTTGGAGAGACCAGACCCTTGTCTGTCTGGTCTTCTCACAAGCATATTCAGGAATTGGATAGTGCTGGCTGCATAATACAGGCTGATTTATCCCTCTTACCTGGAGATCACTATACTTTTAAATACTTTTTCTGATCTGGTATGAAATAAAAGCAGCTGGGTTGCTATCCCAGTCTAAGCAAAAGATTTGAATATTTCATGACAGTGACTGATGCAATTTTACAGTCCTAGTTAATTTTTTAGCAAAATACTAAATAAAAATATCTTCCAGAATAATGCTGGGTTCCTGAAGTCCTAGCTTGGGAATTTTGGCGAATAAAGAGGATTCTTCTAGATTAAAACCTATGCAGTGTGAATTGCCAACATGCTCCCTTTAAATATTTGGGAAATCTTTTCTTGATATTTTCTACAACTTGTGTGAATTAATTCTTTATTTTTCAGCATGAAATGTGGAGCCTTTTAATGTATGACTCGTAAAACCACTGTGGTAATGATATAGACTAAAATCTATAGTTTGGAGCTAGGATCAAAATGAAAAAGATGTTAATGCACCAAAAACTAATTTGCCATGGTTCTATTCCCTGAGTGGTTTGTGATACAAGCAACACACGGTTTAAAGATGAAGCTGAGCAAGATCAGAGATGATAGGAATGACTTGACTGTCACTTTCAAAGCAATATATTAATGAATGAAAGGGAGGGGGTTGTTTCTGTTTGTGCTTGAGCACAGTTCCCTGTAGGGAGACATGTCAGATGCTATGGGAATAAAAAGCAGCTTCTTTGGCATGTTCTATATTGATTTTTCTGTCATGGACAGTCATCTCTGAATTGATCTGATGTTCTGTCACACTTCATGCCCTGTCTTTTGCCTTAATGCAGCACTAATAACAGTTGTGATAAGTGGAAAAATTACTTGAAATATTTTATCTCAGCAAGTAAGTAAGTATTTCATCAGACAGAAGTGTTGTCAGCGCTGTTAGTGCAAACACACAGGCGGTGTGAACACTAATTTGAACTTTAGGAAACCTCTAGGCCATGTGTTTTTACTGTGAGGTATAAAAAACCACCACACTCACTCTCTTAACTTCTGTGCTTAGCTGAACTTCTAAGTCTGTCTCAAATTTTCTTTAATGAGTAGATGTACATGAAATTTGCCATTTCCCAACCTCTGCTCTATGTAAAAAAAAAAAAAAATAAATTAGAAACATCAAAAAACAAATCGGATGAAAATATTTTCATTTTAGCCTCTGCAATGATTTCAGGATGTTTTCATTTAGTTTGGTTTCTTTTACTGCTTTCAGTTAAAATATGTGCTAGGCTTGTTGGTCCAGGGCTAGATTCCTGTGTGATGTGTTCTGTAGCTCTATGGAATGTTTGCTTGCCTCCATATCACTGACTCTATTTAAATTGCTTTTTCTGCTTATAAAAGAAAGAATAGATGTCTTTCTTTTACCAAGCATGCTTAGAAGTTCTGGGAAACTGTACTTGAAAGGCAGAATTAATTTGGAAATGTTCTTTTCCAATTGAAGCCTAACAAACACTGAACACTGTGTATGAGCTATGTAGGTGTTGGAACACAGACTGCACCACACGAAGTGTTGGCAGATGCTGCTTTCATAATATTTGGTGGTGTTCCTTAAACACAAAATGCACTGCTTGCCAGTTCTTTGGAGCAGACTGTATGTTTATTGCAAAATGCCTAAGTTATCTCATGGAATAACTAGAATCTGGCTTTATGTGGAGTAAGGGGAATACAGCTTCAAGAAGCTCTCATATGAAGAGTTAATTTCATGTGATTTTGCTATTATGGCAAGAGTGCAACACAGTTGGAAACAGTCTGCATAACACCCGGTCTCTTGGATACTCTCCCATCTTTAGGGAGCAAAGGCATCTTTAATTTCATGGAAGAAAATCCCCTTTTCCTTCTCTCATCTCTTGAACTTTAGCAGGGACTTAACATTTCTGTCCTGTAGAGATGTTTATATCAATGACTGGTTTGTTCAAAAGATGCAAAAAAAGCTTCTAATGATATTTCAGGATGTACCTTGTAAATGCAAAATGGATCACTCATTTCCTCTCCTTGGAATGCTGCTCAGTCTCCAGTGTTTTCTGGGTTTATTGCAGGCCATTTTCTTCACAGATAAAATTGTTCCCAATGCAGTTAAGAACCATAACTTATATTAGTTATGTTTCTTCCTTTCTTTTGGGAAGAAGGTCGATTTAGAGGCTCAGCAGCTACAAAAATACTCCAATACTCCAGCTTTTTATTTAATTTAAAGAACAACTTGTAGGTTTTTCAAGAAAAGGATCTCTGCATCTTCCATTATTTGTGATAACAGGAACTGGGACTTCTTTCCCCTGCACCAGAGCCGCTCTCCTGTCACTTCCAAGAGGCTGCCAGTCCCTTGTGGGTTCTTGCGGTGGCTATCAGCACTTGGCTGCCAGCTGGAGAAGGTACCACATCAGCTGGAGCAGTGCTGGGTGGGATGAAGCGATGTCGAGCTCCAAAGCTGCCAAAGATAGTTTGCGGTGTTTGACAAAACAATGGAGATTTTAAGGGCAAGTGTTGCAGAACACATTTTCTTTTAGTTTTATGAAGTTATTTGGAAAATAATTGTCCTTTCCAGACATGGGTACTGGGAAGAATCAACAGGTGCATTTGATTTCTAGTTTTGCTCTTCCCTGGAGATGTTATCTTCCCTTCTGGATCTTTTTCCTCTTAACTATGTGTTGCTTAATTCTTTCTCTTTGTAAATGTACAAATTTTGTGAGAATGCTGCTGTGTTCCGAGCTGGGGCATATCCTCCTCTTCACTGAGGTCTGACCATGCCAGACTAAGTTTTGAGTCTAGGAACAAATCAAGGAGAAGCCTCCAGAAG
>PYHW01009817.1:1577475-1594534 GCA_013186435.1 Turdus rufiventris | reverse complement strand
GTAATTACTGTCTGTTTGCAAACAGTTGCAGCTTTACCTTAATGAAGTTAAACTTTGTAATTTTTATGACTGGAACAGGCAGTGCATGTCAAATCTTTGGAAGGCACATTAGACAAAAATACTTTGGGTATGAATGAGTTTATTTTCAAGTCTCCTTTACCCAGCTGAAATGTTCTTTCTAGCTGATATTGTAGCATTATCTCAGGTACAGAAGAAGGGTTAGCTTGTCAGAAATTCTGTAATGAGTCTGCTTAGGCCTAACTTTTTCAATCTCCACCAAGTTTATACTATTTACTATTATACATTTCATATTTTATGTAGTATTCTGCTTAGGGACTCTTTTCAGCTAAAATTAGCTTTGTGTGTATGTGTACTCTGTACAATCAATTAGTAGCATCTGCGATTGTCCGTGAAAAAGAAATGCAGTCAATATTTGCCGAATGTTTGAATTTGAGTCAGTTCAGGTTTAACCACCTGCAGTTTCCCCACCTGTACTGCCTTCCTCTGAAAGGGAGCTAAGCTATGTGCTTAAAGTCAACTTGCATTTCTTGGAAATGCTTAACACTGTTAGTAAATCTCAGCATGTAAGTCCTTTGCTATTTTGAGAATACATTGGCTGCTGATGTCTCTCTAGAGCTGGGTACTACTGCATATATTTATCCTAGTATTTAACCTGCTGCATACTTATTTTTTTAGGCTAAACCTACTTCCCCTGTGAGCACATGCACTTTACCAACAGCAGTTAAGGAGGAGAACATGCCTTGCTCCTGTTTTAACAGGCAATCCCCTGTAGAAGACTGCTAACCTAGATCTGCCAACTTGGACTCTTCATCTCCTTCCTCCAGGCAAATGAACCCAGTTGAAAGTTAACCTAGTTTTAAGTTGTAAACAGCAGGTCCTTGCTCCCGTTTCATCTTGACTGAAATAAAAGAACACTTTTAGGATACTATTAGTGATGCTTGTACCTGGAGATATTCCTCTTTGAACTTTAGAAGTTACTTGCTTCAGTGGGAGCAAGCACCACCTGTTTTAAGTCTTCCACCGAATGTCTTGCAGAGAAAGGGAACTTAGATAAGGCTGTGACTGACACAATCTCATGTCAGTCATGTTTTAATTACTCCCTACTGACACCAATGGAGTGTTCTTCACAAATCTTAATGTCATAATCTTGCTTTAAACCAAACACACAGGCCCTGAGTCCAAACACACATTAAATGTTAATATGCTGATAAAAAGGAGCCTGTGGTTATCTTGCTAAAAGCTATTCATAGGCAAATGAGATGTGTTAAAAGCGTAACTGTTTTATTGCACTCAGATGACTGGAACAGCTCCTAATAGTGTTTCTGCAGGGATAAAATACAAAGCAGAATTATTATACCTTATGTACCCATAAATTTGGATGACAAAAATTGTACCCAACAGCAGGTATAATGAAAAAACGTCCAGAAGAATGTGAAGACCATTTATTACTTTGGTGGACTAAGTATAGATTTTGATGCAGCTTATTTCCATTTGTTTTATATTGGTGGAGACAGTGTAAGGGGACTCAGGAGACTAATATAAATGATGTGTGATGGCCTGGGAAGATGAAGTGGAGAGGAAATACTTTACAGCATAGCTCTGTCTATAGCAAAGTTTGGACAAATACCATTGATTACAATATTGAACAGCTTTTGAAAATTTCTAAGATTGGACAAGTTTGAAAGAAGGTTTGAGTTGCTGGTGGAAATTTTGCATCTTTAACTGACAGTTTTTGTCACAAGCATATCTCTCCTTTATCCAATTGACAAGAGTCATTTATTTGAAAGCAGAAGTTTCATAGCCATGGACAAAAAATTACACACTTTATAACTCATGTGCATCACTATTGACTGAGTTGGCTTTCCTGTAGCCAGTTAGATGATGGTAAAATTAGATGATGAAGTGGATGAGTTTTCATGGTGTGTAGCACTGTGGTTCAGCTAGTTACCAGTGTTGTTCTGGTGGACAATAAATGTGCAGCTCTCTGCCTCAAATACTGTACCAGGGAGTAGTTAGTTGGTTTTATTGCTAGGGTCAGGCTGTGTGATGGAGAGCTCATTTGTGCAGTGCTCTGACTCTTCCATTGAACTGCACTGCTCAAAACCTAGGGTTGTGGCTTTCATAGAAGACACAGAAGAAGTAGCGGGGGAAAACACATGGAAATTCCTCCATAGATTCATGCTGCGTTATCTATTCAAATACTGCTTGTATGGGAATTTTATTCATGTTTTATCACCTGGAGTAAGGCTCTCTGGACAGAGAACTGTCTATTTATAGCATGCATGAATTTAAGTCAGTTTTGCTTTATAGCAAATGTCCATGATATCATGGGTATGAAGCTTGAAACATGGGAAAGCATAAAACTCATACTGGCAAAACAGCCATACCACCCATTCTTTTTTCTTATAAAAAGGAAGCAAAAACACTTTTGTCACTTGGTAATTCCTGTCTGGGGTAACTGCAAGCAGATGCTAATTTAAATGACTCCAATATTATCACAAGATGAAATAAAATTGGTTTCTGACATTGTAATTGAAGTAGATAAGTCACTAAGAGTTCTGTGACTTAAGAGAATTATGATAGGAAGCACAGGAGGGGATCTTTGTCTTACTATAAAGACCCATAATACAAGAATTTTTGCCACAAAACTGAGTCAGGGGAGACTTGGTCTGTCTGTGAAATAAAATGCTGCAGGAATGTGTTAACCTTGCAGAATAGCAATCATAATGATAGGGATCTTCATGTGTGCATGTATCAAGAACTTTAAGTGGTTAATATTTGCTTCTTTGCTAAAGATGTAAAGAAGTCAGTTTAACTGGTGAAGAAAACTGTTGGAAGAGCATTGCCATCTTTTTCCTAGCCTTCTTTTGCAAGTATAAATTGCAGTATAAAGATTTGAAGGCCAATATTGCAATATCAAATCTGGCATTCCTCCTAAACAAAGACCACCTTACTCTTCTGGGCCCCTCTAAGTCCTACAATAACATAAGGAAGTCACTTTGCTGTGAAGCTCAGTATTTATGTTTTCATAGATTATGCCGTTTTGATTACCAAAAATGCCAGAATTGTTGCTTAGGTTTTGGACAGGTGCCATCCATGCTGCTTGTCAGCACTGGCAAAACTATTCAGGCAGAGCTGGGGTTGCTAAAACGCTTTTAAGCACTTTAAATCAGAAGCTCAATTTTGCAGTATTTCAGAAGCTCTGATTTAAATATATATACATTTGTCTCTACCCAAATATATTGCAAGTTACAAATGCAAGCAAGTAGTTGCTATTACTTCAATCATTGCCAACTGACTGAAGTGCTTTCTCAATTTTCATTGAGACAGCTTGGATTGAAAAGAAATCAAGGTCATGCCATATACTGTTGACGTTTACAAACAGTGCCTATTTTGATTTATTTTTTAAATGTATTGGAAGATGTTTTGTTGCATTATTTAAAGGTGACTTTGCAGTTTTGTCAATAGATTTCATGTTCAGGTTCTGCCGATGTTTATTTCTTAATCTATGCAGAGATACTTAAGTTATGACACACCAGTATTAACATGGCAAAAATTCATTAGGCTTTTTTATAGCCAAAGCTGAACCTCTGTAGTGATGATTCAAACTGTTGTTTAAAATGCTAGCAAAATGGAGATTATGCCTGAGGAGAATCCCACTATTGTCTGCTTTTTTGTTCACTGCTAGCAATTTGCAGGCTCCTGAGACTCCCTCTCTCTGTGTTTACCTTTATGTATGATTTGCTGCCATACAGTATTCTCCAGTGTCAAATTTCAAGGTGAGGAGACTGGCAAAGGTGGTTTTTATGCATTTCATTGATATCTTTCCCCAGTGTTTCTAACCTTTTTCCACCAAGGTTTTAGGTTTTTTTCTTCATTCTTTTCTTGCTGTAGGTGGGAGTGTACTATATTTTATGGGGATGGATTTGAATGATCCACCACCTGTTCTAAAGTAATAAGAATGCTGAAAAAGTCTCTTAATTTATTAATAGGAATTTCAATCAAATTATAATGTATTGGGTTAAGTGTGCTCTGAAAAAACTGGATTATTATGTTTCTTTTCCTGTACGAATATTTAAGTTGTATAAATTAGCTTATGTATTGATGCTGTTTGTGCTGTGATTTAAGTAATATAAAGTGTTGCCTAACTAACACTTTCTCTAGCTGTGGTCATGAGAATTCTCCCTAAAATGAGCTAATAACAGTAATTTGAGGCAATGCTTATTAAAACATGAAGATCATTTTAAAGTTTTCATTTAAAAACCCCTAAATCATGGGAAATTATGTGCCCACCTGTCATAACTCTTCCATTTCTATTTCACAGTCCTGTAGTACAGGTGCAATATTCTGCCACTGGCCCTATTTTGGAAGGAAACATTGAACATATGATCTATTAAGAAAAAAACCCCACCAATCAAGAAAAATCCCAACCCATTTCCCTTACCCCCTTCCCCATTACATGGAGCCACTCTGTGCATTGAAGAGGCTTAGTTTCCATCCTGATGCCATCAGTGTGGATTGAGGGTTTCTAAATGAATTGGGGTTTCTTAAGTTGCAGTGGCTGGGGGAGTAACTTGTGCCAGTTTAGAAATGGTTGTTGAATGTCATTTTACAGTTTCTGTTCTCACCATTTACAAAATCCCACTGAGATTAATTAGTGTGAGGGATAAGGAAGGGCAGAGAAGATTTACAAAGCTTCCAGCCCTGCTTTCAGTATTGATGGCTAAAAGTGTTGTGTTCCCCACAAGGGGAATTGATGTAATTTGTCTGAACACTTGGTGTTTGTAACATTTCTGGGCTGTTTTCTGCAGGAGCTGGGCTCTTGCTTGAACACACAGTAAATACCTGATGCAAGTGTCAGTGTGGGTTTGTCAGCTTGGCATTGTTAATATAACTGTGTAAGCAATCCAGCATCCTACAGAATCATTCTTCTCTGATTCCGTGCCTAAGACTCCCTCAACTGCAGTTCTCCTTTGGATACTGTAGTCTTTAGGAGGAAAAAAAGTCCTTTTTCCTCTCCTTTCAAACACTAATGCCGGTAGATGATTAATCCTACTCTTGGAAGGTACCTTGCATGGTTTGAAACGACAAGACAAATAGATTACCTAATTATTCTGATATGACCAACTCTGTACATGTTATTCCAGCAGATGGGTTCTTATCCTTTATTTTAATATGTAGTTACTGATGCAGGTTAAGAGCTCTGGCATGTTGGCAGTGGAGTGGAGGGTTTTTTTAAACAGATGAGTAGATTTTTCCGCACTGAGCTTCAAGACTGTTGGAGCCCTAGGTCTGTGCTGCGGAGGCTCTTGCATCACTTGTGAACCTTGCAGCACTCTTCATTAACAAGGTTAATTTCTGGGATTCTACCTGAAGTTCAGAGTGTGTTGAAATGTGTCACCAAAGGTTTTTTTACAATTTGTGCTGTTACATTACCTCCTCAAAATTTCTGCAGAACTAAACCACTACCAGGCATGAGAGGGATGGTTAAGCTTTTGTTGGTGTTCTCACTGAATAATATTGGAATTTAGACCAAAATCTTTCATTTTTTAAACCCAGTTTCCATGCCATGAGCTGTGCCATGACACAGACTTTTCACCAGCTGGGGGTTTTGGGGCCAATATTCATTCTTTTGTAGTTACTAGTTGCCCTGTTATTAACTAGGCACTGTGCGCACCTTTGTTCCACTTGCCCTCTTTGGATCAATAAATGTGTTCTGTTGCTCTTTCTTGCTTATCTAATGAGTTTTGAAACTGTTCTTTATGTGGCTTTGACTACAGCAGCCAGGATGATTTGTTTCTGCATTTTTGGAGTTGGAAAGACTTCCTGTAACTTGGAGGTAGAGGGGCAACAATTTAAAAAAACAAATTAGTGCCCAAAAAGTCATTGATTGTATGTTGGGTTTTGAAAATAGTGATTTTTGTTGGTACTTCTATTTTTCTCTCAAAGATCACCAAGGATGTGATACTCCATTTGGTTTCTTAAAGCTGGGAAGGTTGTCCTCATTTCCATGCATTTGCTCATACAAACAAGATGTCTGGCATAAGTACAATAAAATATTCATTCTTAACTATAGTTTTACCTAGATTACTGCTATACAATATTCTTGATTTTATTTGATTATGTGCTTGCTTTATGAATTAATGGTGTTAATTTCTTGGGCTTTAACATGAGAATTTTGATTATTTTGAGTTTTCTCCTTTGTTTGTTTTTTCACTTTTCTGTGTAGTACCCTGCCCTTGTAATATCCTATAAGGACAAGTTAGAAATGTCAAATGAATTCCCTTCTTGCTGCTTATGTATCTTGAGGCATATAATGCATTCTAGGTGCTGTTTAAAATCTGACAGAGATAAATTTAAGTTGGTAGTATGGTATAATAACAACAGAACTAGACTGATATTTAACAAATAAAGTGAAAAAAGTTTCAGTCTGCTCTGAATCACTGCAAGGTTTAGCCTGTTTGCAGTTTCCCTTCTTGCACTCCTTACTGTCTTTCTACTGTTCATTTGGAAATTTCCAAGTTTAGCCACAGTAAAACTCAGTCACATGAGACACTGGATGAGCCTGTCCCCAGAACACCAACACAGGCCATGAAATGCAGGCTGTGCACGTAAGTCCCTGGCAGAGCTGCTCTGTGTAATGCTGAGACTATGGGATCTGGGCACTCCGCTTTCACAGCACCTCCAGCAAAGCCTGTGCTGAGATAGCAAAGCCTGTGCTGAGATGTCCTGTGTGCCTGTCTTCTGCCTTTGGTGATCCAGCTGGCATTGCTGTTAACAACTGGACCATTCAAGTGAATTATTAGTGTAGATTGAGCACAACTAAAGGGAATGGTTTAATAAATTTGCAATTAAGTGTTACATATCAGTTTTGTCATGCTTTCATGAGTTAAATGTTATGCTTTACATTATAGTCTACTATGTTTTACAATTTTTCTGTAAACAATCCCGAAGAAATGTCTGCTTCAGATATCAAGCCTTGTTTTGTGTAAGAAGTGTTACTGAAATGCTTGAAAGTAAGCAGAACCTAAACATAATAGGCAAGAGCTTTCTTTAAATACATCTTAAAAGTGAAAATGCTTGTTATGGCTTTAATGTGAAAGATTTGGTTTAAAACTTAGTTATACAAGGATGCTGCCAAAATAGACAGTGTAAATACAAGGAGAATATTTGTTTGTGAGCACAGACCTGTGACTTTCTGCAAGAGCTGGGAATTCTTTGTTCTCTGCCTCAGATGGGACTCCTGTACCACACCTCAGTGTCTGGCTGGGCAACACCAGAGACCCCCTCCACTGCTTTGCTTGCTCATATTTCCATAAATATTTATACCCAGGAAAGGAAGTGTAAGCATAACCAGTTTCTTCAGATATTGCATGTCTGAACAGTAATTATTTATCAAAAACATATTCAACTATTCCCATCTAATAAGATGATATCAAGATTTAAAAAATGAGATGTTTCATGGTGACTTGCTCCAGACAGCACACTGGCCTGGGGTGCCAATTAAAATTCCCTGGTAGAAGGCAGGGACTGTGATGTGTGGTGGGTCACCAGAGAGTGAAATACTGAGTTAAGAGTGTTATCGGTTCCTTTCTTGCTCATTTGAGGGGTTATCACTGAAACTTTTTCCTTCTGAGATGGTTTTTCTGTCTTTCTCCAAAGAAAAAGGCCTTTCCCTTCCTTTTCCTCCCCCCCAAATCTTGCTTTAGATTTAATTGTAAATTTTACTGCTGGGGTACTCCAGCTATTTTAACACTCTCAACCTCAATCTCAATGTGTCACAGCAGCACCAAATTGTTTTGTCAGTTTGTATTTTAATGAGAGCTAGGACCTAGTTGAATTTGGAATTAGCTGCTGTAGTTCATGGCTTTCAATTTTCCTAGTCCCCGCCTCATCAAAATATTCACCAAGCTGCTTCTTTCCAACTTGCACTTTACCACTTAGAGCATTTATATGAATAGCAATGGAGTTATTTCAGGGATGAACAGAATTTATAACTTCTGTGGAGGAGGAGGTTTCACCACTCATTTTAAATTCACTTATGGATATCAGCACCATGAAGTGTTTTGTTTTCTCTGGTGTAAAGCCAAGTGGAGCTAGTAGCCACCTCATTTGATTGAACAGCTCACTTTTCTGTCTCACATGCTCTTACTACCTCCACTGTATTTCTCCCATCCTATTCCTGTTTTGCTAATTCTGTTACTTTTTCATTGTCTGTGTTCTCTGCCCTAAAGCCTCCAGCTACCCTGCAGAGCTGGTTCAAAAGCTGTCAGTTCAGCAAAGCAAAAAAGCACAAGGCAAGCTAGATCCAATTGTTAATTACAGGATGAGTTGTCAGGATTTGTGAGCTCCAGCACATGATGAAAGAGAAAATTATACTTAAAGTCCAGGTGGAAGCTAACATGCTCCAAGTAAATGTTCTGTATTTAAGAAACAGGAATCCAGAAATAGATACTGAAATTAGTTGGGACACTCCACATTCTTCATTTCTTTTTTCCTTTCTTCTCTCAGCCTTAAATCCTAGCTCTCTAGTGTTAGCTGATGGTTATCTCTACACACAGGATTTCTTTCTGAATCACTGGACATGCACAAACAATGGGGGATTTCAAATATAAAAAACACTTTTTTCCATTCTGAAGTTTATTTCTTGAACATTTGATATTACATTGTTAAACAGGTATTTAAGGGTATGTTTATCAAAAAATATATTGAATCCTTATTACATTTAATTCTAAATTTTTTTAATCATCTTAGATATGATATGTCAAATGAACTGTATCAGGCCAATATAAAATTATTTTTTAAATCAATCAATTTTTTTTAGATGCAATGGTTGGACAATTTTGTGTTGGTAGTTTTGTTTGAGTATTTGGGAGATTTAAAGATGTTACACAAGCTAAAAAGATATTTTTCTATTTCACAGTGGTGAAATATGAGGAATCTTCTCACTGAATGGTGACTGGTAAATCGCAGCAGCCTTAACACAGAAATCTGCTGTCTTCTGAGGCATTTTTCTAATCTTTGATAATGTCTTTCCTGTGGGATAATATGTTGCTATGTCAATAGTTCCACAGAAGTATAAGCCATGGCAAATAGAGCTCTGTGATTATTTTATGTGCTTGTGGGTTAGCTTATAGCAGTGCAATCCATTCTGGGAAAAGGACTGTGTGTAACTATAAATCGAGGCTGAATTAATCCGCAGCTCTTTTCTGTTGTGCTTTATTTTCTGAATAAATACCGAAACAAGTGAAAACCAGATTGTTTTCATCATAACTGAGAAATAGATTTGCTTTATGATCAAAACCACTTCAGTGTGGTTTTTTGTTTTCCATTTTGCTTTGAATGAGGCAGAGAACAAACAGCTGTGATCTCTTTGGGATAGAGGTCCCAGCCATGTGCCAAGTGGGTACATCCAGCCACACAGAGCCAGCGCTGTGTCTGAATTGAGTAAATGTGTGTGGAAGCTCGGGCAAAAGGAATCACTGGGCTTCTGAGTACATCAGATTCCCAGTAAAGCTGCTGGTTCAGGGCTTTTGGGGTTTGCTCTGGGGTGTGGAGCCCAGGTCAGCTCCCGAGCCAAGTCACAGTCCCAAAGTTGTATGTTAGTGTTTCCCTTTGAGCTGGGAAGGTGACAACCTATGATATACGATATCTAACAGCTATAATAGACTGCTTTAAAACATCTGTCACAGCATTCTCATTTGGAAAAAGCAATTTTAACTGTGTGTAAAACTGTTGCATGATTACAATGGAAATCTTTTTTTTGTGTACTGCACAATTTTCAATTTGCATAAAAAGCTTCCTATATTATCTGTGAAGAGCATGCCATTAACAAAAATGAAGCTTATAATTAAATAGAATGGCTCAGCCTTTTCTTCTATGAGTCCCTGTGACTGGGTATAAAGGCACAGTGCCCTCATTTCAAAAGTTTCAGCACCTCTTCGAGAAGAATAAACTGATTTTCTGTGCTGATTTTGGCTGAAATAGTAGCTGGTGTGGGGCTGTAGTTTGCAATTTGCTGGACACAATTTTGATAATGCAGCAATGTTTCAGTTCTTGCTGAGCAGGGATTGCACAGTCAAGGCCTTTTCTGCTCCTCACCCCATGCTGCCAGCAGGAAGCCTGGGAGGGGACACAGCTGGACAGCTGGCCCCATCTGGCCCAAGGGACATCCCAGAAGATGAGGCTTCTTTCTCAGTGTAATTAATTAATTATTAAACTGTTCTTATCTCAACACATGAGTTATCTTGCTTTTACCCTTTTAACTCTGTCCCCCAGCCTGCTGGGGCAGTGGGTGAGCAGCTGTGTGGGGCTTAGCTGCTGGCTGGGGATAACCCACTCTTGGAATTACTAATTCTACCTTAGATTTGTCATATTGATGCTTTGACTGTAGGTAAATTGTATTGTTAAACCAATCTCTAACTGAGGTAATTAGAATGATTAAAGTTCACTGAATTACAACTGCAATTTCCTATGAGGATACAGCTGCAAAAATTTCCCTGGAATATTTTTATTAATGATCATTTGATACCTATATAAAACTACCTTTCTTATCAAGAAACAAGTAAAATAGACTGAGGTGCTTTCACCAAATAAATCAATGTAACTTAAGAATTAAATCAGTGATAGTTAAGCTATTAAGTGTTAATTTTTTACCTGTGCTTATGTTTAAGTCCAAGATATTGGTGACTGAACATTTTCAATTTCAGAATAAAAATAATGAACTGCCTTTACAAAAAGAAAAATTCATTGTTTCTTAACATTCTGCCTGCTGTACAAAATTTCCTAATTTTTTCCACGGCAGCTGAGAAATTCAAGTCTTCTTCAGAAGGGAACAATGTTCAGCAAATGACCTTCATCATTAGTCATCCATATGTGTTTGGCACTGCAGATTGCCAAAAGAAAAATCATTTCCTGAGTGAAAAGATGGGTAAAATGAGATTAACATTTACCCCTTCACAAGTCACTTAATGTGAGCTGCTTCTTCCACAAACTGAAAAGTGTCTGGGAACCCAGTGAACATTTGATTCCAGGAAACCTAGGGCTGTAAATTCCCATCTGGAATTCAGTCCTGGTTTCCAAATGAGCATCAACAACAATTAAGCCTTCTGAAGATCATGATGACAAGCCCTGCAAAATGCTATTTGAAAAGGGGATATGTGCTGCTAAGAGTTATCATCTGGTTTCAGTGCCAACTGTCACTTCCAGATTTTCTTTCCCTTGATTTTGCAAGGCATAGCAGATCTGACACCTTCAGAATCAGGGGAGGCATGATACTATTGAAGTCTTATAACTCTTTACCAGTGACAGCAAAATCTTACAGATTTATAACAAATGACTCTAATGCTTTCTGAGGTGGAATGAAAGGGCTTTTTCTTTTTCTTCAGTGTAAAATGTAAACAATAACTGCACAATGGACAAAAATAACCTGGGTACTTTATGAGGAGTCAGCACAAGGAGCTCGATTTCTTTGTTCCCTTCTAGGCATTTCTACAAGGTGTGTAAGTATCAGAGGATTAAGTTATTTTTATGGTTGTTTACCTGTGGGAGACTGCATCCTGTGAGAGCATGAGGTATAAGACTGTTGGACAATAATTAATAACTTCAAAAATGAATTTGCATCCTGGTCAAATATTAGAGAAATCTATTTCCTCTAAATTTCGTAATATGTAGTAAAAAACACAAAACAAAATATCCTGATGTTTAGAGGAGAGGTTTGTGAGGCTTTTTTATTTTTGTTTTTATGAATAAAGTTGTTGTTCGTTTTTTTAGGGACCATGGCCTAGACTGTAGATTTCAATATTAGGTCACAGTACTTCTCTTTGCTTTCAATTCCAATGCCATTCATATAGGTTTTCTAGTAGCTTCTGTTGCAAGAGATTTTAATCAAAACTCACTGGAATTGCTTTTCATTTACCTAATTTGTTTAACTATGGAGTCAGAATTACTTAGGCTAGAAGTCAACATAATGAAAGAGCCTTGATCTTTTACAATCCTTCTGCGTGTTACTGAATTCCATGGACTAAGAATTTTAAATGGCTTATTGTCTTTACAGTAAAGGTCATGTTTTATATCTTTATATGGCTGGAATTGTGATTTTTGTTAAATGCTTCTGATAAAAATATTTTCAGCTTGAACCAACTTGGAATAGAAATTTAAAAAAAAAGTTATCTGTTTTAAAATTGGAGAAAATGGCCTTTTCTTAATTAAATAACTTGAAAAGCTCTTATAAGGGAGCATATGTGGATCTCTGTAGAACCACGAGATTTCTAGTGGCACAGCTCCAAACTATGTCTGTAGATTACACCCAGCCCCAAAATCTTGCATTCATTCACCTTCATGTAGATGGTAGGAGACATGATGCAGAAGGAAGCATAGCTGTGCAAGATAAACAGCCTTTTATTGTTTAAAACTGGAGCCCCAAAATGCCCTTGGGTAACACAAAACTCAGCTGAAACCTTCCTGAACTGGGCCCCATTGCAGCAGTGATATATCCAGTGCCAGCTTTTCCACTCTAGCCCAGCTGAGTACACTCTGGAAGGTGAAAAAGCCCCAAGTTTGCCCAGGTAAAAAAAATATAGAAGTGCTTCCTGGTTTATGCCTTTAGAGTAAAGATGAAATGGGGCAGAAAAGACAAATAATCTACCACAACCTGAAAGTGAAGCAGTGAGAGGTGATCCAGAGGAAACTGGCATATGAAACATGGTTTCATTTATTGCACTTTCTGATCCAAGTCTTACTTAGTTTCCCCTAATTTGCAGCCCTATCAAAGCTTCACCATAGTTAATAGTATGGAAACATAATGCTGACTTTCCATCTGCTGTCAGAGAGCCTGACAGGACAGTCACCCACACCACAGTTCAGCTGCTAGAGCCGTGGTTTCATTTACACCACGTAATTACTTTTGATGAATGCAGGTGCTGATTTGCATCTATTATACAGGCTCTGTAAAAAGTCAGGGCCTCTCTATTGCCTGAAGCAGGCTCCCAGTGCATGTAGCTGCACTTTGCACTGCAGGGGAAACTAGCAGCAGGAGGGATGATCCATCAGGATGAGCCTGGGAAGCCTCAGTGCTGCTCTTGGCACAGAAAGGTGACTCCAGAATCACTGACATTGCTTAAGTATTTCTGGTCTGACTGGAGTCATGATCAGCAGCACACTGGGGTGCTGTGCTGTTCCATAGAGTGCAGGGGACAGGAGTGAACGTTTTAGTGATGAAAATATCAGCCCTTTCTTTCCTTACCTATTTTTGATAGAACAAGGTGTCTGGGTTTCATTTCCCTATTACGAGGCAGAGGTTCAACACTCAACTCGTCCTTTCCTTTATTTAGCACACTTTTCCTTTCATGGCTTGGACTGCCCTGTGGGATATGCAGATGCTGGCAGAAAAATCAATGATACAGATCAGTGGTGTTCTACTTAAAACTTATATTTGTCTTTGTAAGATCTGCTGACTTCTGCTTTTGTGATGCTTTCAGAATCTTCCTTTTCTCTCTGTGCCTGCACCAAATCAATGGTGAAATGGGCAGGGTATAGGTTTATAGTCTTATTGACTTTGTTCTTTTACAAGATCTCTTTATTATGAATGCAAACTCCTGCTCCTACAATATAATTTGGATCATGAAATCCTTTTAATTTTTTTCTTGTTCTTGAGCTGGCAGTCATTTTCTTGGGTGCTCTCTTTGAAGGTTTTCCTGAATGGAAAATCACAGGCCCTCAGCAGGAGACACAATTTAAAGGTAACGCAAAGCAAGTGCAGTGCTGACTTTGCCAGTAAGTAACCTCAGAAAAATATATTCCTTAGGTTTTCCATTGAGATAGAAAGGAATATTATTAGCCTTACAGGTGAACTCAGCTCTCCAGCACCAACGAGTTTAGTCTTTCTAGGTGAAAAAGTTATTCTGAAGGCTTTGTAGTCATATTTTTCCGTATTCTGATAACATATATTTTCTATTTTCTTACTTCATTAATGTATTCCAATTTATCCCCTCCTAAGGCATTTTTTGGAATCTTCTCCTAATATATATTTACATGCTGCAGGCTTTTATCTATAACCATAAAGTCATAGTTTTGCTGTCACATAAATGAACAATCTCATTTCAGTTAAGACCTCGATTAGCCTCTCAATAATTTTCTTTGTTTTATTATCCAAGTCCAGTTTGCCTCTGTCCTTCTTTTAGTGATGTGCAAAGATTACAAAACAGTCTAAGAGCTGGAGGCTCACAAAAGCTGCAGATGCTTTCCTTCATTTATTTTGACTTGGTCTGATACATGTGGTGTTCAAGTGGCCGAGACATTCAGATTTAAAAATAAGTTGGAGATTCCTTTTTGATTTTTCCCATGGATCATGAATGAACATAGAAATATTTTATACATTTTATAAAATTACATACTGTTAAAACCTGATGTGCTATGGTGAATCTTAGAGATGTGAAAATGCTAGCCAGCTCACTCATAAAATAATTATAAACCCATGGTGCTAGCCATTGATGTGTTCTCTAACTTCTCTCTGCTTCTAGGTAAAAGATTTTGCCTGTAAATATATTCCATAGGTACTCTTCTGCTTTGAGAAAAGACAGCTATCATGTATATACATCTGCTGAAACATAAACTACACCATTATCTGACATTGCTTCCAAGTTAAGAATTATCTTTAACTGAACTTCAATTCACTCAACAAAAAATTGTGAAATGAGAGATTTACAGATTTCATCTTGCTCAAATGTCAGAAACCATTGGATACCTCAATATTGTCATGTAGGGTGAAAATATTTCTTAACGGAAGTAAAAGCTAATCAAAATAACAATATAAAACCTGATTTATTAATTTGACATCTGCCCCATGTTTTGCTTTATGAAGCACTTAATTAGATCTGCTGTTGCTGTAAATCTTCCTTGTAACAATATGTGTAATTTGTTCAAAGTAGTTCACAAATTTATTAATGCCTCCTGTTCAACTGCCTCTCTGTATCAGTCGTAGTGGAGAAATCCGTGACTTTGTGTAAAGCAATTATTTAGCTTAAAATCAATTTCACTGAACAAGCTGGGAATATAATTGCAAAGAGAAATACTTATAAATGATCTGTCAGGAGAGGACTTGGAGCAGTGCTGTGCTCTTCAGAAATGAAGAAGCAGCTTCCTTAGCCTGAGCCAGTTCTGCCCTCAGTCTCCTGATGCTCGTCTGACACAATAATTGATTGACATTGATTCATTTCACATTGGGAAAGGAAATTTAATTGAAGCAATGGTAAAACCTGTCCAAATGGACAGTTGTGCTTGTGGTAGATGATAATTCTAAATGAAGGGCTCTAAAGATTCCTTTTCATAAGCAACTTGTGATCTCTTGGTATATGAAAGGATGTATAAACAGCAACGTTGGTGTGCTGAATCACTCCATTTCTGTCTAACATTAATCAGTGAGAAAAATCCAATAAAATTAATTGTCTTGACCTTTCTTATTGCTCCTAAAATTTCTTCTTGACACATTTTACAATTAAGGCTGTCTTCAACATTTCTTTATTGAGGTTATTTCAAGGTCTCTATACCTATGAGCCATAAATGATTAGTGCATTAATTTTGATGTTAAATAGTATGAGACAATTTTGTTCGGACTGTAGGTGAGCTCCCTTCCATTTTTGTTGTATTTTTTGCCTAATGACGTTACAATGATACTGTCGGAAATAAACTGTGTCTTATAGATTTTTTGAGCCACAGAGAGAAGTAATTTTTACGTATATTTAAGCCCTTTATACTCTTTCAGTTTAATCCCTGCCTGAAGAGCTTACTTGTGTTTGAAATGTACTTCTCTTGTAGAAATCAGCAGCAGAAATTGGCCAAAGAGTGGGGATCCACCTGTGGATATGACCTAGGAGAAACACAGTATCTTTGGGTCTAATAAATCCCTACTCTGTGGTTTGGATAATATAGCAAGCATAAATATGTAGAGGGTGTGTTGAGTGCTTTCACCAGTTTTTATACAGAAAATCTTGATAAAACTGTGAATTCTTAGCTTAGAACTTGGAAGAAGACCTGATAACAACATATTTTCTAATAGATACTGAAGAGAAACAATAAGCTGCTCTACTCATCAACCTTCAGAAAATGTAATTACATATATAAAAGCAGTTTAAGATGAAATACCATATTTTTTTATGTTTAGAACTGCCAATATTGTGAGATGTGTGTTATAAAATCTTTTTTAAAACCATATTTTTTTCAGTAAATTTTATAAGGACTGAAGCTTTGTTTAAAAAGATTTGGTGATTATCTTTGTCTCATCCTTACTCTACCTCTGTTACCTCCTCACCCCATTCCTAAAAAACTAAATTGATGACATTTTCAAGAAATCAAGGAGGAAAGGCAAGTTTTTTATAGTGAAAATGAGAAAATTAGATGAATTTGGGGAAAATATTACCATTTAGCTGCAGCAGAAATTCAATAGCAGTGACGTTTTCCAAAAGAAAGCATATAATCAAAGAGTTCTCAGGGTTCAGAGGGGCTGATAGCACTTTGCTGGGAGGAAAAAAAAAAACTATTTTATAAACCTCGATTTTTTGGAAATTTTTTTTTTATTTCAAGCAGCTCTTTGTCATGGTTTCTCACTTTTCTGTAAGGAAGAACTGGCATGAAAAGCTTGCAGAACTTTTTATTGCAGTAGATCTTCTTACCAAACAAGTGCTAGATTGTCGCATTGGCTTACTGGAAATGTGCCTGCTTCAATTCTAGAATTTTTAATGTTAATATTTATACATTATGTATTCATATATGTATTCACTCAGTTGTAACATGCTAGTAACAATTCAGCTTTGCAGTCAGACTGGTTACCCATGAAACCTCTCATGCTCCCAGGAAACAAAGGAAACAGGATGAATCCTCTTAATAAAGAGCACACTGTCAATATACAGTCAGGATTTCCAAGGAAGGACTTGAAGTCTTTGTCGTGGATGACAAATAAGTTAAACAGTTATTTATCACGAATCAGATTTTTTTTTCACATATCTCAGGTAGCATATTGAAGGTTAAACATGCCCCAGTGTCT
>PYHW01009817.1:1507930-1576878 GCA_013186435.1 Turdus rufiventris | reverse complement strand
AGCTTAAATATTTCACTAACTTGAAATTGATCTGAAAGATTAGTTTTCAATCAAACCCCCTCACATATAAGTAATTGAAGTCGAGGAAGGGATTCAAACAAAGACCTGTTGACATTCACACAGTTACACCATGCTTGCTTATTAATTTTCCTTAATTATAACTGTGTTACCTTTCAGTATTGGAAAATACAGTTCAGTTTTGAAGGTGCACTTTCAAATAGGTGTTAATTGAACTAAAGTAAATGCTTGTAAAACAAAATTGGAGAATGGTTTTTGCCACAGATTATACAGATTGCTCTAAGCCAATAAATAGTTTTTAATTAAAACCTACTACTTTAGAGTAAAGAGAAAAGAGTATAATCTTTCCAATCAGGCTCTTGTGATATCTACAAACATAAAGCTTTTTAATAAGCTGAGTCTTTGTGTTACTAAGACTCTCTCTGCAGCAATTTCGTTATGAGTTGTAAAGTTTAATTTCTGCTTGGAGGAGGTTTGCCCTTTCCCCGTTGCTCAGCAAAGTGAACAAGAAATTTCCTTCACTTGGCTTTGAATCTAGCCAGGGAGAGAGATGAAAGCAGTACTGGTACACAATATCCAGGTATCATCATCACATTACTACCACAGGAAAACAGGAGGCAAAGGGAAGGAGAGAGGCTGGATACAAATGCATTGATTTAACCATGGGACTAATCATACTTGTTTATCCGTAGTACTGTAGACTACAAATTATTTTTTCTAGGGTATGTGGTAGGCAATTTTAAAATCAATGAGTACAAAGACTTCTGCAGCTGAAACTGCAACCACCCCTTGGGTTACTGTTGTAGGCAAGCAGTATTTCCAAATATATAACCAAAGTTATTTATAACATTTCACACTGCTAGCATAGTTTTAATATCTTATTTGTTGTTCCTGAGCTATTTAAGTTTCTATGTTAGGGAATTCCTCTGTGTTCAATTATTTCAAGACTATTTACATCCAGGATTCATGAGTACAGTGATAGTTATGGTTGGCATTGGGAAGTGTTACACTGAGAACAAACTTGCTTAGGTTTACCTCATTTTAGCCAAAATGTTTACTTTAATAACCCACCTGTCTTTTACAGCAGTCTCCTGAGCCTTTGACCTGAGGAATGATTTTAATTCTTAGTTGTTGCAGTGTCCTGAAGGGCTAAGACCTGGAGCTTCTTTCTCTTTATTCATTCTGCCAGGCTGAGTTCTGAATTTTTGGGAGTACTCTGCACAAAACAAAACCAGATGGCATAATTTTTACAGCTATAAAGTCAACAGTTCAGTTGACTCTTTCAGATGAAATCAGAATCTATTTTGACATTTTTTCCTTGAAAATGTTGACCTTTTGGTTTATCTAATCTCTTTACTACCATAGGAGTGAAAGAGTTCAGCTTGTTTACTGAAATGCAGAAATAGATTGTGGGGGAGCATCCATGGATATGTACCTGCAGGTATGTGAAACTCTGCTAGTTAACAGAGACAAGAAACCACTTGGAAACAGGCATTTTCAAGGGTGGCAGAACCAAATGGAATTTGTTAACTGTCACTCTTAGGCTGTGTTTCTAGTGACTCCTGTCACCTGTTAATGTGATTTGTGCTTCCCAGTGCTGCTGCCTCTGGTGGATGGCTGAAAACTTATTTAGGGTCATCAGTTTTTTGCTCTCTGTTTGGACAGATAATTGGTGCATGCCATTTCTGAGCTCAGAAATCAGAATTTACTATGCTTTCAGTTTTATATAGAGGAGTGAGATGGAAATAATAGAGCACCTGTAATGTTTCTTTGGATCTTGAGCCACTGACCTAGGTTATGTGACTGAAGTAGACAAAAATGTACAGTTTCTTGCCAGACAACTTACAGTGCATGAAGTATCAGGTTAGCTCGTTCACTGAAATGAAAAAGTCTTGAAGAAAAAAGGGGAGAAGTCTGGCTATAAAACTCAAATTATGTAATAAAGGTTTGAATATTACACAAACAAACAAAAAGGAAGTATAGGTAGAGCAATTTAAATTTTTACCTGTCAAAAATATCTATTGATTGATGCTTTTTAGGATTGTTCAGAAGATCCTATTTATGCCATCTATATGCTGAAAATATACAAATACCTTTGCATTATTTATATATTTTCAGATTATGATCTCTACACATGAGTTCTTGTAATGTGTTCTTTATACTGAATTATTATTATATTATTATTTATACTTCTATGTCTCTTTGGTCATTCTCTATCTCCCACTCATCTAATTTTTTTTTCCAGTTTTGTTGAATCTGCAAAAGTTTTTCACGGACTCCATTAGAATACAGCTGAACTTTGCAGGCAGCTGAGGCTTAAAGACACCAATGAGATTGTTGAAGAAATCTTTCCTGTTTGCCAGGTTCTACATCTAAATTCATTATTGTTGTGGTGTGACTTACCTAGAAACAATCTGTTTGGGTCATGGACTGCCCTATAAATACCAGTGATGCCCTGGAAATCCCTTGGTGTAGCAAAATTGCTCCTTTCTCCCCTCTTAGATGAAAGTATCTGGGAGACATCATTCTGAAGTCTACATTTTTTCTAAGTTCACCCAGAAAATATCCATGTTACTAAAATATCAAGCTGTGCATTCCATCGTGGCTACATTTCATTGTCTGTGGTTGTTACGAAGGTATCATAATCTGTAAAGCAGTTAATCAGGTGTAGAAAAGCAGGGAGGGTTGATGCAGCCCATTAAAAATGATGATAGAAAAGTGTGCACACAGGCAGTGATGGGCAGGTTTTCCCTATGGAAAAACTCTCTGAAATGATACACCTCTCCAAGGATTCCTGTTTGCCTTCCTAGGAATGGAAATGAAGATGTGAAAGCTGCTGGGCTGCACTCTGTACAAGGTGTGCATTCAGGGAAAAAATGGGATGTCTAGCAAGAAATGAAGTGTGCTTGTAATTGCCAGGCTATTAGTCTAGCAAAGAGCAAACTGCCTTCTGACTCTTGTGATTGACTTATGGCTGGGAGAGCAGGGGGCTCTGCTCTGAGTGTTCATCTGCAGTAATAAGCAGTGGAATTAGTCCTCTGGGTTGGCTGAAGTCCTGCTGTCTTCTCAGCAGCTGGCCAAGACAGTGAAATCAATCTTGCATCTTTCACAACTTCTGGATTCAATTTAGGAAATAAATACAAAAATGATCAGCATTTTTCTAGCAGATGAAGACTGGAATATACTGTTAACATTAAGCAATTTCAATAAAAAACAAGGGCAAAACTAGGGCAAATACATCACAAATATATGCATGCCACTCTTTGCTCAGCATCAAAAGCAGAGGTAGCCTTAGGGTTCTATTTGTTCATCCTTTTTAAATCTTCAATGCAGAAGGGCTTTCTCCAAGAGATCCCTGTGCCTATTCCATTTTTCCAGTCTGGCTGTGGAGTTTGCACCACTGCAAGTCTTATCTTGGCCCCTACTGATTTTGGAGTTTCAGGGGAGAGTAACTCTTTGAGTGATGGGCCTATGAAGCAGCTGCAATTTGGTAGCCCTGAGGGGTAGGCTGGGGTTTTCATCTCTCTGCACTACCATTATCTTATTTTGCAGCACTCTTTGTTGCTTGTTGAATGGGGAGACTGACATCTACCAAATCTTCTGGCCCAGGCTGGAGACTACTCCATGACACCTAGCAGGGATTTGGTGTTTTGGCAGATAGAGTAATCCAACCTTGTAACTTTTATATTTTCTACTGGGATGTTTCCCAGTTTCTGCCACATCACCTCTCTAGTCACACTGAGTAGTGCTGCACCCTTGGGACTGCCTGCCAGGGCCTCCTTTCTGAACCATATCTCAGGCTGTTGCTGTAAATTTTTATTCCACTAAACGTTGCTCTGTGCTCTAGCTAATTCTTGTCAAGGTCAAATATCTTATTGCCTGATTTAGGCTGTATAGAGTAGCCATAACATTGGTCTGAGGGAAGAAATAATGTAGGTGGTGTTTTTGTACCCAGATCTTGTCTGCCTCTTCTGATGCTTTGTCTTTCTGTTGCCCTTCTGTTGTCTGACCACATTATGTTCCATCTTATAGCAGGTGGATGTGATTTTTTTTTTTCCAGTTAAGCAAAACTTTAATGAGTATAGTACATTTATCTGAATAGAAATGAAAATCCCTAACTCCTACATGGCTTTTAAAAAGCTGTGCAGCCTAGTTTTTTCCAACTAGTCTGACTAAAAGTACTTTCACACCAAGTCCTTTATGTGGATTAGAGATTACTGATGCTTTGTTTCTTGTGTGCAGTACATGTGATGTGATATGCTGTCAATGTTGTTTAGGTGGTCTTTGTAGAATATACCCTTTTGTGTCCTTGAGCTTTATCAAGTTTCTTCTCTGGAGTATCTAATGTGATAGGCAATTCAAGGGGCTCACACAGTTTGTGCCTCTGTTTCCTGTGCTGCTGTTTTAATTACACTGCTGTATTTTTAAATTTTCAAGCTTCTGGTTCTCTTGCTCTTTGCCTGGGTGTGTCTAAACAGTAACACCTGGTTCCCAACCACAGCTGTTCCTTCCCAAGTCAACAAATTTCTCAGCTGTACTCAGTCGTGTTGTGTTTTCCAAATAGCCTGATTCACTCCTAAGCCAAACAGGACATTCTGCAGGGAAGCATGGGAAGTTTTTCAGTGAGGTTAAGTAGCGCTGTTTGTCCTTGCAGCCTCATTTGCACCCACAGTGGCAGTGCTTTGTCCCAGCTGAGTAAAGGAACAAGTGTAAAGCAATCCTGTCATGTTATTTCCGGCATTGCAGACATGCCAGGAAGTCATTGTGCCAGGTACTGCCTTTGCAAGAATGTCACCATGAGGAAAGGACAAAAAGTTCCTCAGTGGCACTGCAGAATACAAATGTTTTCCCCTGTCCCAGTTGTGGCCTTATGGGATAGTCTTTGAAGTTACTTAAGTAATTGTTAATTCAGTTGCTAGGAGATGGAATGTGTTTTTATCACTCCAAGAAAGGTTTTTAATCCAAAGAGACTATGGAATAACCCTTATATTACCAGAGGCTTTTTATCAAGGGGAATTGGCAAAAATGTAACCCAGTCGTGTATGATCTATGAAAAGCACCACCTTGTGTTAAAGGCCATGGATGTTATGAAGGTTCCAGAATAAACAGTTTAAGTGTTACAGACCTGTCTACATTGAGCAGTTTATTCTGGTTTTGGCTGAGGCCAGAATAAACTTACTACTTAATTTTACAGTTCAACTTACTGCTTTTGTAAAACGCTTTTAAACTTAGTTGTGGACCAAAAGTGGCAAAGATGCAGTTGAAACTGGTTATTCCTTTGTTAGCTTTGTGCTGCCTGGGGACTTCACGAGTTGAGAGCAAAGAATTTTATAAAAAACTCTTGTCTTCACTGAGCTCAGGGAGGAAGGAGTTGTATCCCCTGCCTTTAGAGGAAGTCTCTCTGATGAGAGTGAGGAACAAGGATCAAATCCAAGACGGAGCAGAGTGAGTAGTTTTCTGTGGTCCTTCTGTTAGGCAAAAAGAAACTTTTTGTTTCTCTCTAGACTCTAAGTTTTACACCAGTTGGAGTCTAGAATTAATATTAATTAAACAGTGTAAATTTTGGGAGCTCCACTGAGATCAGTCAAGTAATTGCAAAAGAAATGTGAATTGAAGCTTCAGTTTTGACTAAATTTTAAGGGATTACGTTTCTTCAAATGTTTAATTAATAGCAATTATTAGATTTCTCCAGTAAACATTTTAAACCAATAAAGGACTGTGTTATGGTAGAATTGAACTTGAATAATGTTGTAAAGCATGAAAATGTAAAAGATTTCCCATTTTAAAAAGAAGTTTTGAGCATGAATATTGTGCAATTAACTTGTATATGTTTCAGTTTTTATGGCCCCAAACTGAACTTCAGTGATTTCTATTGAAAGACTAGTTCTGCCAAGCATACACTGAATTAGATTTCTTTTGCTATTTCAAAAAGCTCATTGTCTTTAGGATTACAGATTCAAGTGCTATCACTCAATCTATTCAATATTTTTCTATTTTTTTGGAATCAAGCCTGAGAGTTTAACAATCAAAATGCTTTTTAAAATCTGTGATTTATCCTGAGCATTAGGGGGTGATTGTTCAGGTTTCTTTGCTGTTGTGCCACCAACTTTTCCTTTTTGTAATGGATAGATCTTCCAAGATTGGTAACAGTGGTTTCTGTTTCCATGCAGATTATTTATCTCATCTGTGAGCCCAAAGTGCAAGAAAGGAAATTTTCCAGTTTTGAACTGGAAGAATTGCCTATTCTCAACTGCATGAATACAGTAACAACTGCTCTTTTGCTTAGCACTCTGGGGGAGAAGCTATTGTGTTCTGATTTTGCTTTATATAAAAGTCTACACTTTGATGATTAAATAGATTAGGTAAAATAGTCATGTAATTATAAACTGTACATATGTGCAGCATCACTGTTATTCCTGGGTGAATGAAATAGTTCTTTCACTCTAGGATTTTGGTTTTGACATTTAATTAATGTCATTGTCTCACTACGTTTTCTCTCAGCTATGGTACAAGGCTGCTATGCGAAGGATACTATTTGGTATGTGATACTATTACAGAATACAGAGCAATGTTTCCTTCCTCTGGAGCCAGACAGGGCCTGGAAAATCCCTGCTGGAGGGCAGTTAGGATGGGTGAGAGAGCCCTGGCATTTGGCTCACCTTGGCAAGGGTGAAGGCAGCCTGACCCCTCAGACAGCCTTGGCACACCTCCTCCCCTGCAGGGGTGCCAGGGCTGGGGGTGATGCTGCCTCACTCCCTGCTCTGACATTTGCCTGCACTCTGAAATCATCCTTATCTCAGTTCTGCAGCTGATCAAAAGCCCCATGAAGCCATTGATCTGGTTCTTTTGAATTCAGTGGACACCAGACTGGGATCATAAGGAGACGATGAAATAATAAAAAAATAGTCAGATATACATTAGAATCTTCAGCTGCTGGATTTTGAAGAGCTGGATGAAACAGTGGGGAAATTCCCACTCTGTGCACATTATTTCTCATCTTGCTTGAAAGACAGAACACATTTGCTGCCTATAAATTCAACATTTGACATGATCAAATCCAGTTTAACTAGATTTAAAAGCAGCTTTGGATGCAATTTTTTTTTTAAAGTCTGTTATTGTGACCCCATCAAGTATTTGAAATTTTGCTTCAGCTTTTGCATCTGCAAAGTGGAGAAGTACTTTGATGGCATGTTCTTGTTGTTGTTACCTAAGAAACCTTCATAGGGTTGGAAGCCTGGACCCTTTTCTAAATGACAGGGACCTACAGGAGTATGCAGGCAGCAGCTTTCAGAGAGTCAGTGATCAGCCTGAGCAGCCCCTCATTGCAGAGAACACCTTGATGGGGGAACAACGATAGGCAAAATGAGAGTCTCCATCTGGGGCCAACTGAATGCCAAAGGAAAAAATTTCCAATTAGACTGTTTTAGATAATAGAAATTAATTAGAAAACCAAATAATAGAATTTTCCATAATTCTTAAAATAATTTAAAACTATAGACACAGTCTATGATGGGTATGATTAGAAAGAAAAAAAAAAAGAAAAGTGTGTTTACAGAATTCACTAGATCTCAATGTCCAAAACGGAAAATGTCACATGAGCAACTTAAAAATTGCAACTTGGCTCCACATACCCTTGAACTAAAAATAGTTTATTTGGTTGAAAAAAACATTTCCCCCACCTCTAACTCTGTGGCGAATTGCAAGAAACGGGATCTCCCCTTAAGGGGCAAAGCCCCCAAAGTTATTTTCTTTAATTGCAAGTCAGCAGGTGAAGTAAATTAATGCCCATGCACCAAAAATGTGCTTTTCGATGCACTGTATTCTTTTCACCAGGTTTGCACACTTTTTAATATATAGCATAGCAGGAAGTTCACACCTGTTCCTGTCTTGAAGGTTCTGGTGGAGATTGATATCAAACTAAGAGGAGAACTCTGGATATGTGCTGTGATTACCACACAAACTTTTCCTAAAATGGTTAACAGTCACTTGATTGGAAATACTTGATTTTTATTCTTTCCTATGAATAGTTAATGGCCCCTTGTGATGTTGGCTGTTGTTTCTGATAACAGTTGTTAATTTCTAAGCTGATTTTAAAATAAACTCTCCAACATTTCCTTCATTTGGAGCCCTTATGTGGGTCACAGCTGTTTGTGATAAAGGTACAGCAGACAACAACACTCTGACAGGACTTCGGAACTATTTAAATATAGTGACTTTAGCTAAAACTGTAGAACTGAACTACAAAATCTTCTTTATTATTGTCACTTTGTTCTGTGCTTTCTAGGTGAAGAACTTGCATGGCTTCTGGTGTACTGTAGAGTTGCAGAAGATTTGCAATACTTTAGTCTTATACAAAGTAATAAAGTTCACCTTTCTATTTATAAGTTATTTCCTAAGAGTGTTTGAGTTTGAAGGTTTACTAAAGCCAATAAAAAGCTTAGTGATTCATGCTACATAAAGCATACTTTAATTTGAAAGGGAAAAAACAATTAAGTTTTCCAGTGCCTGTCATATTTTTCACTTTGACTGACATATTTACATATATACTACAACCTACCAAAAAGTAGGAAGTAGAAATATAGAAGAAATGAAATAAAATGCAAATAAATATTTAACTCTGTTTATATTAGCTGTGTTGAGTATGGCAGTAACTGAGGTTCCTGGCAAAGCATCTTTGGAAGCTTGTATCTGGGTGAAGAAAGTGAAATTAAATATTTATCAAATAATACGTATAAATAAGATATTAGTAAGGTGCCTATACCAATATTTGACTTAGCATTCTGAGAGGAAAATGTGATAATAAATCTCATTAAATGGTGTGATACACCAGTAATATATTAGGATAGTTTAATTTTAAATTCTCCTGGCATCGGTTCTTTCAAGTATGTGTATTTCTGTACCATCAAATAGTTTTCCTTTAGAGCATGAATTGGATTATTCTCTACTGTTCAAATTAATTGGCATATTACTATCAGTAATAGTGGATAGAGTTTCTATAAGTCTTTCAAACTGAAGAATTTTAGTAGTATTTCTGCATTATTCCCCAGACTTAGTCACACTCTTAAAGCTTTGAAGAAATCTGAAAATAATATTGATTCCAAGTAGTTAGAAGAAATTAGCTAGTGGGTTAATAGATTTTCAATTATATTTCATTAGAAGGACTTAAAACTAACATATTCTTAGTAGAACAAGAGAAAGTTTCAGAATTCCAAAATGCAGTGGTTTTATTTGTCAATGCAAGAAAGGATAAATAAATCCTATGCCTTAAACAGAGACTCCTAAAGAGAATTTTCACTGCCTAATGCCCAAAATGCCGTTCTGTCTCTAGCCCCACAATTTAGTGGGATAAAGCTGTCTAGGGGGTAAGCCCCTTGTCTACCCTAGTGACCTGCTGCCCTGAAGTGATCATGAAGCGTGAGTGAGTCTAGACCTGGACCTGAGCAGTAGCAAGGTGATCTCCTGTAGCACCTTGCGAGTGATATTTTATGGTACCTCCAGGTATAAACCTGAGGAACATGTTGGTGTATACAAATGATTTCTGCGTGTGCAAATGCTTTCAGAGTAAATGTTACAGCTATTTTAGAAAAAAAGTGTTGTTTTGCCATTGTGACTGCTTAATAATTAACATCAGGATTGTATTAAACAGCTTCTAATGCTTTGAGGTTTCTGAGTTAGATATGTTCATGTGTTAGGGACTGCTGTGCGTTTGCCACCTCTTGGGGATCCATCTGTCAAGATGACATGACCGATCCACTGCAAGCTTGATTCCAAAGCCCTCTGTAAAACTTCTGTCAGAGCTGTCAAACAATGATGAGGCAGAAACTACAATTTCAGCAGTGTGTAAAGCTTTAAATGATAGTCTTTTGTTCAGTAATAAACGTTGGCAGGGGTCTGTGATGCTAGTCAGTGTGTCTAAAAGGAGATGAAGTTACCCTCAAGGGCAACCTTGGAAATACCTGTCATTTAGAAGTAGATGAAATTGGAATTTCCCCCTAATTTATTGCTCATATTTCCCCATCCCACAGGTAATTTTCAGCTATTCATACATGCTCAGCACTAGAATTTGGTGTCAGATGATTAAAGTGACAAACCAACAGCTGGAATCAGAACAATGTGTTTTAGTGTCATGTCTCTGAATTAGGGTGATGTTTTCGTGTAGCCTGAAGGGATGTGGAGAGGCAGGGCTGAAGTGTGGGAGAGAATATGGTTTCATAAAAGCACTGCCCGTTTCAGATACCCACTTGTGTCTTAGCAGCAGTGCTGTCTTGGAAAAAGGCTTTTTTCTGTTTCTATACACAGTGAATGCACATCACTGTACCTGCATATGAATTTCCTTTTAATTTAATCTGGGATAATTTTATTTTCTTCTAAATACAGGTGAATTTAAAACACCATTTAAACAATATTTACTTTGGTCTATGATTATTTTTTTAAAAAAGGCTTTGAGGAGAAAAAAAGCCTTTATATTAAAATTGGAACAGAGTTATGTATGTAAAGGTTTTATACAAATAACCAACTTGTGAAAGCGATGGGGCTTGTTAAGTATATGTTTTTTATACCTTAATCAGATCACAAAGAGAACAGTTAAATACTAAATTATGAGATGCACACAACAATATCAGAAATCTAGTTCAACACAGAAACAACAAAAAAAATTCACACTTATTTTATGATACCTATTTACCACAAACTCTCTCTAATGAGGACTTTCAAGCAGTTAACCTTGAATTTATCCTTTAATGTGAGTATACAATTAAATCTGTCTTGCAAATGTGTTACCCTATAGATAATTTCTGATCTAAAAACTGTTCTGTTTTCATGATGATAAACTGAGTGAAATATTAAGGATTTCATTAATTAACTCTTTGTCTTATTTTGTAATTATAGGAGTGTTATCTGCACATCACTGCAGAAAGTACTCAAATGTCAAATATAAACATTGTACAATAGTAGTAACATTTTATTTCGAATAACATCCAAGCCAGTCCTATGCAATCTTATTTCATTTATAGACTACCTTGAAATTTTCAGTAATATTTTCTGCTATTTTTTCCTGACTCCCTGTAACATATTCATTTCTTAATAGAAGAGTGGAATGTTTTAAGATACGGATGGCTGGTGTATGACTAACAGTGTTTAATAACATTTGGGAGAATGACTAAACATTGGCTGAAAATATTTCTCCGCACTGGAACTGCGCTGAAATTGCTTTGCTGAGGAAATTGCTGTTGAATCAGAATGCTGCTCAAGTAAATAGAATAATTTGTTTCATTCATTAGGGTCAAAAACTAGACAAATTAGCTGCAGCTTTTCCTACAGACTGACAGCACTACATTAAATGTGGAAGACTGGCAAATGCAGAGAAGTGCTGATGGAACAAGGAAATGATTTGAAATATTAATTCTGTGGAAGCCTCTGTCAATATTCTTTGCAGATGAAATTATCCTAATGTACCATGATAGAATCTCAGCTGTAACAAATACAACCAGTCTCTTATGTATGTCACATTTTCATCTTTCCTGAGTCCTTCCAATTCTTTTGAAAGTCAGCAAGGAGCTAAAATACAATATCTTAACTGAACAATTTTGAAGATGGGTGCTTAAATCTGGCATTTAACAGCATGGAGACCTTGTTCCCAGAGATTCTGGTCTCGGGAATCTGCTCTCAGAGCAGAAACTCAGGATGCCACCAGTGGAAGCTGTAATGCCTGCAGAAGCTCCTGCCAGTAGCTGGAGGAGCAGTGCCATGTTTGTACACAGCTATACTTCAGCCTAGATGAGCAGTGTGACAGCCACAGGAATGAATGTCCCCAGATCACACAGGTGTCAGCTCCTGAGCTGTGCTGGCTTTGGATTCACTCTGCTGTGCGCTGGCAGCTCCTGCTCATCAGCATCAGGGGTGGGAGTGCTGGGCCCCTTGGCAGGAGCCAAGAGCCATCAGCTGATGGCAAGAACTTTCAGTTGTCGTGGCCCAAAGCCAGAACAAAAGCCTTTCACCCCTAAGCTCCCTAACTTCAGAAGTGCTTGAGAAAGAGTACTAAACTAACTTCTGTTTCTCTTCTTCAAGCTGATATTGTGTAAATCTCATCCAGACACCTCAGTAGAGTCCATAATTTTACTTGTTCATTACTATTATGGATCATTGTATACAATCCTTTTTTCTGCTTTCTGTATCTCAAAACCAGTTTTTTTCTATTTGGATGATCTATAGATGTGCTACAGACTGTGAAATATGACGCCCTCCTCCTTGGACTAAGGGCAGAGTTCTGCACAGGTTTGCATCTCAAAAACAACTCTTAAACTACTCAGCCACGGAGGAAAAACAAGTAATTTCTACCCTTGCTGATAATTTAAAAAACCCAGCCCTGGTTTTCTGTTTACACCTGAAACAGTTCATAGAAAATATTTTCAGGCTCTTTCAGTTCTCTGTAATTATTATTCACTCTCTAAACTCTTTAGTATGCCGGAGCACAGTCTGCTTTCTCTTTGTTCCAAAAGGTGAATATCCTCATCCTCAAACCAGTCCCTTGTTAGAAATGGAATTGTGTGGAATCAATTATTTTTCAGTGTGATGAATGAATCACGCTGGGTTCCTGTCCTATGAACTGCAGAGTTATTTTACCTAACTAAGCAATAATTTACAGCTGCATTTACACAGCTGAATTCAGCTGGCATCTTTCATCATAGAAATTCATACTATTAGTAGGTACCTAACAAATATTTTTTTGAGTTTGGGCTTGATTACTCTAATCTAGACAACAGCTATTTATGCTTCACGTAATATTTGCTGGATTTTGGTACAAATGTTCAAGTTCCTTTAAGATATACCATCCTAGTAACTCAAATTGAGATTCCTAAAATTGGTAGGTAGTTTGGAAAGTATTCCTTCAGTTCTCTTGTTACTGATTTCCTCAGTGAAAGGGAAATATTAAGCCACATACTTTAGTTCTGTGCCTAAATATGTTTCATAATCTTCTATCTGAAAGTAATTAAAATTCAATTCCCTCAAATAGTCAGGCCACTTAAGGAAATGTATTTAATCATGGAATTGACACCACCATTTTTTTGGATAATAAATGTGCTAAATGGGTGCTTGGCATCTCTACTATTCTTCAGTCATAAATGAATTTTATACTGTCATTGCTTCAGTGGCAATTTAGGATTGAACTGTTGCCATGCAGTCTGTACTGTGACACTTATGGAATCAAAAGACACTGAGTCACTGGAGTTGTCCTTAACACCTCAATGATTGAGACGTAGAATTTAGAAATATTTGAGTCTGATACAAGTCTTGCCTTATCTATTCTGCTGATATATGTTAGCCAGACAAGAAGTAGCACTTACAAAATCCAGCAGGGTGAGTAATCTGAGTTCTTTGGTTAGATAAGAGCTGAAATCAGAGTATCAAGATAACTGAGTTTTTAATGCTTATACATATGTCTGCAAATTTTGATTAGCTATCTAGCAATCAATGCCATGGGACGTCCTGTCCCTATTACCATGTCACACAAGTGTTTATTGTCAGTCCCTTTTGGCAATGTTTCTTTTTAGTCTGTTTTGTCTTACATGCCCTGAAAAGGATGAGGTCACATATTCCTGATTTTTCTTACTTATTTAGAAAATAGGTTTTGAAGAGCTGGCAGAATTGTAGTTGCACCTATATCTTCACCAACTGATGCTTGAAAGCACCTAATAAAGTAACTAAACTACAAAATAATGCCAGCTGCTCTCAAGAGCATGTGACAGGAGCTTCACAAGGACAGGGAGTGAACAGTATCTCAGGATCAGAGGTGTAATTTCAAATGAAGTCAGGGTATTTCCCTCCTATTTTCATGTCAGATCAATTACAGTGACCTGCTTCTTGATATCAGTGAGCCATGATTTATCTGTTGAGCTACAAAATGAGGAGCTTATTAAAAAAATGAAAACCCAAAAGTAACCACCAGCCTGAACCCTAAGCAGCGCCCCAGTTAGAATGGTGATTTACTGCAGATATTCAGAGATACAACTAAGTCTCCTGTGTATCCAGGCAATAGCAAGTTAAGTGTTACCATTTATCAGCTGAATTTGTGTCGCCATCCTACAGTTAATATGTAGCAGAGCTGCTTTGTCCTTACTGCTGCTCTAAGAGCCTTTCAGGGAAATTAACTGGTAGAGCAAATCTGGGATCAGTAACCAGCCCAGAGGAATTTCTCCATTATGTTGTTTTGGTTTTTGGATGGCAGATACATTTTCAGTAGGAGCTTAAAATCTCATTGTATAAAGGTTTAAAAAAAAAAAATCTTATTTCTCTGACATTCCTGCCTTGTGTGCTTCAGTATATTATTTAACAAATGTTTCCAATCCATTTCACCTTAAGCATCCCCTTGTGTCAGATGCATGGGAGCAGTGAACTGTGGCCTGGGCCACTTAGAGGGTTTTGCTTTTTTCCCCTAGGAAATGGTCATAGAGTTTAAAGGTTCAAAGAGGCTTCTGGTGAATGATTTGACCTATTCATACTGCTACTATTTTAAAAATGGGTAATATTTATTCTACAGGAGATAATGCAAGGAGAAAATTGGGCAGAGTCACTGCTCTGAATTTACTGCTTTAGTTATAATCAATTTTTATATTCCATGCTTTGCTTGCTGCTTTAGCACAGGTCTGGTGTTTAGTCCAGGAGAATGTACAAGTGAGTGAAATATCCTGACATTCAGCCGGATAAAATTCCTGATGGCTTCCTTTGGTGCTGTCCATTGCAGGAACAGCTGTGCTGGGATCCAGATTTTCTTTATTTTGTGCCTTTTTTCCCTTCTTTTGTTTAATAGATGATTTCTCTTATGATATTCACTGCCATACTACACAAGCTGGATTTTTTCCTCATGTGCAGCTAAATGTATTTGAGAGTCAAGATAAGAACTGTGAATGGATCTTAATATTTAGTTACATAGATATTAAATTATTTGAAAAAACCCCAAAACTTAGTTTTTTAATATTGGAAGCTGGCAGGCAAGAGAAACTCCTGTACTCTCTTAAAAGTTTTGGTAATAGTTTGGACTGTTAGAATGGGATTGTGGATAGTCTGGTGAGATTTTGTGGAAATTAGTTTTGTGTTTTATTTGTCTGTGGTATGGTTTCAGCCCTTGTAAATATAGAAAACTTTGCTTTTCTCTAAGTGTTTGCTTATTTTTCAAGGTTAAATCCTTCTCAAAAAGTTGTGTTACCTTTCAATTTCAGTCATTGTAATAGTCTTATTTTACTTGCTATCATTCTGAGCCTTTAGCTTCCATGTTTTACTTTTTTTCCTAGCTTCCTAAATCAACAAGAACAAGCTGGCAGCCATGCAGTTATATGACAATGCCATACAGAAGGGATTTGCAGCTTTTAGGATGTAACAAGTTATTTAAATTCTTGTCATTTGCATGATGGTCTCCAGAAATTGGCATATGGCATCATGAGAAGGCAAAATGCCAGTGTAACATCAGCTGGCTGTGAATGCTTGGAAAAGACAGTGAATACATTTTCAAAGGACTAAAAATCACGGCCTAAGGGAAGCCCACTACATACCTATCCTGAAAATGTTTGCTTGTGGTTAACATAAAAATAGAACAGCCATGCTTTGAACAGTGAACATAACGAGTCATCCTTGTAGGAGCACGCTCATGTGATGTTACACAAAATGGAAGAATATTTCTTACAATTTACTACATTCTTAAGTGTCAGGAATCAGATGTATTTCTGCACAATAAACAAAAATAAAGTAGGGAAATTAGTCACAGTTGTGGTTTCACAAGTCCATGACAAAGTGCCATTCATGTTTAGAAAACAAGGAATTTGAGTCACAGAGTTTTGCTTCTCCGTACAGCCAGGGGTGTGTGAATGGAAATTGTTGACTGGAAAAAATGTAAAGCACACACAGTGATGTGAATAAAATTGTTATAAGTTATTTCCCTGTATTTCCATAAAGTCTGTCCTTGAAGCATCCTGATGCCTTTGGTTACTGTCATGCCTTACACTGATCAATGCAAGATCAAATTTAAGGATAAAAACAAGGACAAAGAATTTGCAGCTATTCTGGCACAGTAACATACTTGAAATACATGAATAAATCCTGGCTTAGTCTGAAAACTGTGTTTCAGGCTTTTCATTAAAAAAATATCTCTAGTTCACCATATATTTCTATAACCCTTTTTCTGTAGTGAGGAATTCCCCAGGCTAGCTCTGTTTTGTGAACCCTTTTTTCCAACTGAGCTGGATGTGTCTTGGTGGTGTTTCATTGAATGAGCCATTGATTGAACTAGGGTTAAAGCCAATTTCTCTTAGCTCTTATTTGCCCTTTCTGTCACAGTTTTCACGGGTTACTGCAGGAATTCCAAGCGGCGATGCTGTTTGTGAACTGAAACTGTAAAGAAAAGTGATAGAAACCTAAATTCTAATTAATTTAACTTTTAAATAAACAAGCACAAGTCTTCAACAATTAAAATTATTTTAGATGTATGGTACTTGTTGGTTTTTGAAAATAGGAAGAAGCATAACATAAAGTAGATACTCATTTAGATCTACATCAGTCCTCCTTGCACCTGATTAATCATGTTGTGTACAAACTATTGTACGTGTGAGAATAGATCCTTGAGTGCCATGCCATCCATTTCCCAGGCCTGGCATGGAGTGTGGGCTTTGTGAGTAGTTAGAACCACATGTATAATAAAGTGCTTTCATTCCAATGTCTGCAGCAGAGGACTAATATAAACTTCTGTGGGGTATTTGTGGTTTATGATGAGAAAAATTTCTGTTGTTTTTTTACAGATTCTGGGTATTTGAAATTACCATAGCATCTTGAAGAATTTAATGTGATGGTTTAATTTTCTTGCATTTTGTTTAAAATTTATTTACTGTTTATCATGGAACATCCTGGGTTGGAAAGGACCCGTAACGGTCATCAAGTCCAAGTGCTGGCCCTGCACAGGACACCCCAGGGATGAACCATGTGCCTCAGAGCATTGCCCAAAAGTTTGTGGAACTCTGTCAGGCTGGTTCTGTGACCACTTCCCTGCCCAGCCACCCTCTGGGGGAAGAGCCTTTTCCAATAACCAACCTAAGCCTCCCTCATGCAGAGCATCCACAGAAGGTTTTCTTCTCTGTGAGCTTTTGTTATTAAATGTCTATGAAATAGGAGAATTTTGATCTAAATTTACTCTTATAGGGTAAATTAGTTTTTCTAATTCCAGGTTACAGCTTGGCAAAAAAATTATAACATTTATTTTCAAACAGTTCTGGAGTCCCAGGTGACTCAAAATAGAAAAAAAATAGGAGGATTTAGGAAGGATCCAGTTCTCAAGCTCTTCATACTGTAGTTTATATTTGTAGCAGCACTATTTATGAAAATGTAGTTTTAAAGTTTTTAGAAAATAGTTTAAATTATTTTTTCCATAAGATTTTCAATTCTAAAAGGGTTTCTTTCTAGACAAGTCTTTCATAAGTGAAGTCCAGAGTTGTAATCAGACCTAGACAATTAACCAGGTTTTAGTTCCCCACTAAAATGCACCTCAAAGGACTGTTAGTGTCAGGATGTGATAAAAACCTGGGGCATTTGGTTGTCTGGGACTTAAGGAAGGACTCATCCTATGAAGACCTGATTTCTGTGGTGGTTTAATAATCAGAAATAGAAATATAAATTAATGGCAAAGAATGCTTGGCTCAGTCAGCTGGACTAAATTCCCAAAGGTGAAATTTCCCTGTAGATGAAAGCTTAGAAACAAAAGATCAACCAATAAGATTTGGATGGCTAGTTTGGAAAAGCTGAGATTAATCAATTTGGCTTTAGAAGTGGCCAGGAAAAAGGATGCCTTTTGGTGCTAGCTGACAGTCAGTGAGACAAAAATGCAATGTTATGCAAGTACTGTTATAAAGAATGATTAGAAAAATAAAAAGGCTTTTGTTTGTTGGGAGAAAGGGACAAATCGGAGAATCATCCACACTCCTTCTCTTCTCTGTGTGAAAGCCTGAGGCTTAATATTTGTATGAGAGGGAGGAGGATATATGAAAATCATAAACCCTTCAACTTGAGAGTGAGAGAACTATGAAGAATGTTTCACTTTTCTTTGTATTATCTGCTTTTCTTATCAACTCTTACTTGCTTTAGTGGGAGAGGAGAAAAGGCACTGTAGGAGAAATAGAAAGCACCAAGTGTTTTAAAGTTTCTCTCTTAGAAACAAAGATGAAGATGCAAAGCTGGGTTTGGGTAATCTGAGTTAACAAAATTTGTATTTTTCATTGGTTTTGGCAATAGAGGTGTAACTTGAGAAAAGGTATTTGGAGTTTTTAGCCATTATCTCTGAAGGGTGGGGACTGTTTTTTCTATGATACATTTGAATCTTGCTTCCTAAAGTCTAAATAGTGGATATTATTTTAAAATAAAAAATAATAACTTCAATCAAGAGCCTAATCCAAAATTCCCTGGAGTCAAAGGAAAGAATCTCTTTCTCCATTAGTTCCTGGACCAGATTTGGTTCTCACTGAAGAAATATAAAACTTCCCAGCCCTATCATTTACCAAGCCGAAGATTTATTTACCTCTTCTTAAAGCTGGTTGCTTTCAGACAGCCAGGTGTTGTAAATATACATGCTGGAATAAATTCGCTTGTCAGGGCTATTTAGTGCAAATGATCCTTGCACTTAAAAAAATGTCTTGTCTTTTTTGCCCAAGAGCTCCAGAAAGTTTTTGATGGGTACTGTAGAAAGAGACAGACTGTTCTAAATATTTGATTTATCAGGATCCCCAACCTTCCTGTCATCCTCTGTGACTTGCATTATCTTTGGATATTGAAGCAAATAGAATCGTTTCTCCGAAACGCTCTGCAATTTAACTCTCGTAACCTGTGAAAAAGGCACCAGATGTTACTGAGGTCCCAAGTTTCCCATCTCTGTTTTCAACTTGTCTCCCTCCCACATGGTTATTAAACTTAGGTTACAGCAACAACAGCTTCTTTTTGAAGACGGTGACAGTGTTGTCTGATGCTCTTAAATTCTGCTTTAAAATACCATCTAAACCAGTTAAATGGGCAGCACATCAAAGCACATCAGGAGCTGTAAAGGAAAGGGTGCTGCCTTTTAAGGCAAAATGATAGCAAGATTAGCATATTTATAAGCACAAGTGTTTAGAGGACAGGGTTTTGTCCTCAATTATAGCCCTGGAATAACTTTCTTTTCTTTGTCATTCAAAACTGTAAAAAAACTTTACTAAAATCTCCAAACAGAGGAGCCTTAGGGAGGTCTAATGATCAGCCAGAGTGTGGCTGTTCTGTAACACAGGCTCATGTTTCCATGCTGGGTTATTGAAGACAGTGCTGCTCAGGTGGTGTAATGTGTGTTCTTTCATATGTTTGTAACTGTCCCTGACTTCATAAAGCCCAAAATACCCTGAAGATTTCTAAGCATTTCCTTTTTTTCCCAACTCAACACAATTTCTCATTAGTGAGGTTAGTAAGGTTCTTATATTGTAGGTGAGAAATCCATACAAGTCTTTTGGTTTTAGGGAATTGTTGCAGAAAGCAAGCTGTTATATATATATATATACTTATAGATACACTTAACCAAGTAATCTCAGTAATTTTACTTCCTTATGTTCTAGAAAATAATTTTCAGGAGAGCAGATACCGGTGTTATAATTGCCAACAAAAGCAGAGATCATGGAAATAATTCTCTTGTCAATTCCTAATCTTTTAAATGGCTGTCATAAAATAATAACTTTTGCTGGCTCTTACTTTGTCATACTTTTTAGAAAAGGAGAAAAACTAGCTATGTTCATATTCTTGAAAAGGGAAATCTGCATTTTTGCTGGGCAAAATACCTTGGCTAAACAAGGAAATCTTTAAATAAATCAGAATGTTTCAGTTTTTGACAGCCCACAAAGAGCAGAATTCCCCTTGTTTTTAGTTAAACAGCAATTAAAGATATAAAAGAAATCAGAGTTTTTAAAAAGTGACTTCTGAGTAGCTTCATAGGTTAAAAAGAATGAGTAAATCAGGAGGGGACTTACTCATGAATGCCCAGTGGTTTTGAATGCCATCTCCACAGATCATGGCAGCACGGCCTTTGGCACCTTCATTACCTCCTAAAATCAGTGGATTCGCTTGGACAGACTTGGAGACCTGATAAAAAATATTGCTTGCCTTGAATGTTAACGGGCCTCCTTCAATCACAAGTATTCTTATGGCTTGCACTAACACTCTGCCCAGTTTACTTTGGACAGGAATTGATTTTGTATTCCCAAAGAAGCATTTTCTGTAGCGAGGAGATTTCCATGCTGAACGAGGGGGCAGATTTACATGCTGGAAACTTGAAATGGTAAAATGGGGAAAAGCCAGCAAAAAGCTCTTGTCCACCCCTGCCATCTGGGCAGTGACTACCAACTATTTGTTTGGGCTTTTTTCTAAGTTGGCCATCTAAAATGCAAAACAGAAAACACCAAAACAGAATCAATTTTAAAAAAGGGGCTGCATTTGCTCTCAGTGTCTGTGTGTTTGACTGCAGGACAACAGTGATGTTACAGAATGTCAATTTTTCCTTCTTTCTAAGAGGCTGCCAAAAGGCAATATACACTGAGTTTTTGAATTTTAATTCTATATCCATGTACGAATGTATACATTGTGTGTCTCTGACAGGTTTAAAATCTATAGCAAACTGAAGGCTTTGTATAAGCAGACAGAACTGTTAAATACACAAGTACTAGATGACTTTATTCTGTGTAGTTCCTTATGGTCTAACAGACAACAGTGGTTTCTTGTTCTAATCTCCTTTTGTAGATGCTACAAAAACTATTCTGGGACATTGCTGAATATATTAGGGCTTGAGCAAAAGGGTAAAATGTGGTGAGCCCAGCTGCAGAAACTGGTCAGACCTTTTCATATCTTGCAGATAATGATTCTCTGCTATGATTCAGCTGCTCCTGTTTAGTTCCAGGCTTCTAAAGTCAAACCTCAATCACTTGCAGTGATTTGAACTCATATCAGATGGTGAGTAAGAAATACCTTTTGGTGCTCTTTTGTATTTCTCTTCTCAAAAAAAAAAAAAATCAAAACAACAACAAACAAGAACAATGAAAAGAACATTAAATCTTCAGAGTTTCCTTCACAGAAGTGGAAAAAAAAAAGGTTCAAGATTTTTCGGACAGTATAAAAGAGCATAAGCACAAACTCAGAGTGCAGGAAACAAACAGGCCTGTTTCCCCAAAAACTGGCTGGTGGATCAGGTAGAAATATACCTGCAAACACTTCTAAACCTGCTGTCAATACCCAGCTTTATCCTGTCACTTGGGCAGAGTCATCCATATCACAAGTCAAAACCTCTGCTACAATATTGCAAAGAATTTGGCAACTCCTCCATCATTTTATCTCAATTTTCTAGTGTCCTTAGGGACAAACTGCACAAAATATCAGAAAAACGCAATTGGTGTTGGACCACATATAAAAATTCAGGAAAATTGTGTATGAGAGAGCAAAACCCCCATTTTTTTCTCAATATTCTATATTCATGTTTCCTATCTCTTGCTAGAAATTGACTAGAAATGATCCATATTTCAAACTCTCAAATAATTGAATGTATTGAAAAATATTTTCGGCTGGGTGGTTGGAAAAGTGCATTCCCTGGGCTTTTTTCATTATGAAGGTTTCATTTTGTCCTATGACACTCCAGATGTGAGTCCCAATGATTTTCTATCTCACAGGGAGAAAAACAGCCAATAATAGATGCAGCCATGCTTTTTAATGTATTTTCTTTAACATTTAAAATAAAAGAGGGACCTAGAAAAAAAGAGGTTATTCATCTTCTGTCAAAAATATAAATGTAGGAAGAGAAGGAACATATATATGTATGTATACGTGATTTGGTTTTATATCAAAGATGCATGCAGCACAAATGCATAATGGACAATAATAATGCATACTTCACTGTAAAGTATTGTTGAAAACCTACATTTTCAGAAGTTTCCTGTAATTCCAATTCTTTTTTGCTAGAAAGTAGGGACCTCGAAATCTTTTATGAACCAAGATGTTTACTACAGACATTATGAAAATTTCTTTTCACAGAACAAGTAATTTGCTTGTAAACTTGTATGTGAAATTCCTTCTCCTTTAACTACTTTAATGTATGTATGCTACAGAATGTAGCAAATTAAATTCAATGGGGAATAAAGGATAAAACAAGTGGTTTCTGTGTTCGGGATTGTTAGAGTAACCTTATTGCTCCAAGGAGGATATAAAAAAAGTAATTGTCTTTCTATTACAAAAATTCTTTCCGTGAAAGTGCCTCATTTCACTTGAGAAGCACAGCATTGGTTGTTCACCTCTGCATCCATTAGCCACTTAAACACATTAAAGTGCTTTAAAAATTTTTTATAATAAAATTTAGGCTTTTACTAGTCATTGTTCATGACAGTTTGAAATAACCCTCTTTATTCTCTATATATTTTCCTGTATTTCTCAGTTCTTGTCTTTTGTGACAGAAAAAAAGAAAGTCACTGTTTTTAATGAAACAAAGCAATGAAAATCAGTTGAAACTGAGAAAAATAAGTTTAATAAACCTTGACTATAAGCTTTGTGAACATTAATGAGCATATTCTATTACAAGAAAAAAATCTAAGCAAAAAAAAAAAAATTATATGATGCTAAGAGATTTCAACTGCCACTCTTTACTTTGAGTTAAATCTCAATTGGTTTGTATGCTTCTTATCAGCATTATTAATGTCTTTACCTTCAGTTATTGGACCATGTCATAGCAATTAGCAGAGTGTGAGTGCCTTGGTAATTCCTCCTGTCAATAGAAGGATTATAGACACATTCCAGATTTAATTTAGCTTTAATGCAGTTACTCTCAGTTTAGGATTGAGTGTGTGCATTGTACAGACATGAACAGAGCTCAGAGCTGCTGGGAGTGCGGACAGGCACACTTTGGGCTGGTCCCAGAGGTGACAGGAGCAGTGCTGCTCTCTTTGTGCACTTGCATCTGTGCCAAGTGGCTTTCAACTCTCCCTGCAAACAAACTGAGCCTGCTCAGTGACAAATCTCTGCTGTTCTGGGGCTACCTCACTGCAGTCAGGTGTACTGCGCTGCTCACTCTTTCCATGGATGTGCTTAGTTTTGCTATAAAAAACAAATTAGTTGACAGAGCTGTAGGTGAGCTTGTATTTTCAAAGTAAGTTGTATTGCCACTTTGGCTTTGTTTTTTTTCATTTCCTCATGTTCTTATAACCAAAGCACTTGTGTGTCAGGCTGGCAGTCTCTTAAATGTTCTTTTGGGCTGAATGAGCACTACTCTTTCTCTTGGCTTCATGGAATCCTTTGTCAGAAAATTCTTTTTTATTTCTTTCTCAGCAGAATGGGACCGATGAAAGAGATGTGTTGGGTTCCTGGGTAATTTTTCTTTTCTCTTATCTTATATTTATGGATATCTATGTACAAAAGCAATGGGACAGAAATGTTAGAGCAGTTGTCTCAAAGCCTTTATTCCATCACAATCATCAGTCTCATTTTACAGAAACAAGGAAGGGAGATGGAACAGCTTCAGCTGCTGGCAGAGCAGACCAAGTTCTCTTTGTGACAAAGTCTTTTAACAACTTTCTAGCCAATAGCATAATGTTAAAAGCTGACAAGTTTGCTTAGGCTAATTAGTAAACTTACACATACCTGTTGCTCTGAACAATGCTTGCTTGTAATAGCTTAAAACAATGATGAAGGTTCATTATTAAGCTCACATATTTCCACTGTCTTGCTTAACATCTTTTCCTGAGGCCTATCCCTACACAGCTCATAACTCTATTGTATCTTGCCATTCCATCTTCAGCATTCTTGCATTTCTCCATCCTGAGTTTGCTTTCACACAGCTTTCTGAGAGTTTTGTACCTTTTCTATTTCCCACAGAATTGTATAATTCTGGTGTCTTCGTGTTCAGTTAAATTCACATCCAAGCATGAGCCAGTGTTACTCACTTTCCTACATAATTTGCAATTTGGAATATTTTGCACTTTGCTGTGGTCAAAAACAAGGTCAGAGGAATTGATGGAATAACATAAAATTCATCAGAAATTCAGACTTAAAAAACCACTAAGTACTGGCTTCTGAAAGCCATTATTAAATGTCTCACATAATTAAGTCTTACTGATCTTCTGAGTGTGTCTTCCTCCTTTAATTCCAAGTGAAGTGATTTGGCTGTGAGAAGTTTGTGTGGGTGCTTTGTGTGGGAGTGCTGACACAGCACCCACAGAGCCCTGTTTAATGTCTCCACAGAGACACTGAGCCTGCTGCTTGTTTTGTATGGGCTGTCAATACTCTCCCATTCCAGCTTGGAGCTGAACAGTTTGTTCCACCTAAGCTCTCTCTGCATTGTCAGACAGTGCTGGAAAAGCTGCTTTGACTTGGCACCAGGAGTTGTCACACAGAGGGATGAAGGAGTTGCATTTTTCTGTTTTACAGCTCTTACTCGCTGCTGACAGCAGAGATGCAGTGCTAGACATTATGCTAAATTAAATATAAAAGAAGCAGGATTCAGGAGGATCAAGGACAACCTCTGGATTGGGGCCAAAATCAGTCAAATTATTCAGCATAGAGTTTTATCTGATAAATTTCTATGTTATGTGTGCTCGAGTTTAAACAAACACTATTGCATGAATCAAGAGTGTGAAGGTTATCAATTATCAAGATAATATGAACAAGATAAACATGTATTAGAACTTTTAACAGCAAAAAATACCCAGTACCTTCCAAAGGACCTTTTAATGTTTTTCTCTGTATGCTTTTTCTTTGACCTCAGCTGTCCTGTAAGTCACTGGCTTTTGTAAGAGGTGGTAGAATTCCTGCTATAATCTATTGCACAGGTGCATGGATGCTCAATAATGCTTTTGCTGAACTTGCTTTTCAACACAAGCAAGGAATTGACAGGAAGGGTTCTTTTTACTTAACAAGGATTAATGAGTTTTGATGTCTCTAATTGGGAGTAGTGCAGATATAAATTGTTTATTCACTTACAGCATTCATTCTAAAATCAGAGAAACACAGCCAGAGACATACCAACCCAGACTTGCATGTTCCCATCATATTTGTCATTTAATCTGGGTTAATATTTGGCTTGTCAGCCACATTATCTGCCTAAGCACTCCAAAAATCAGTAGCTATGGTCTGGTATGGCTAAAGCAAGTAGATTCTAGTATGCCCTAAAAGCATCTGCTATTTAAGCATATTCTTGTGCTCAACAAAGCATGACCTGTCACCTTAGAGATGTGGGCTTTGTATATTCATTATTTGATAACGACTTCTCCCTTCAACCCTCTTCAAATGTGGGCACCAAAGCTGAGGCTTGGAAATGTGCCTTGGGCAGCTGGCAATTGGAAGAGAATGACTGCATGGAAAATTGTCAGAAAAGCATTGCACAGGTCCCTGGTCAGGAACTGAGAATCCTTGGGGAGCAAGTCATTTAGAGAAGCACTGAGTTGCGTTCTTACCGGCTAAGCACTGATATAAGGAGCTCTGGGTCTCTTTTTGAGTCCTCCTATCATCCTTTATTTTTAGTCTTCCTCCTACCTCACAGTCCACTTTACTCTTTTGATTGCATTTAACCTTTTCTAGTGTCTTTTACAATTTCTCACACAGTCTTGTCCCTCCTGGATGAATAAGCCTTCCCTACCCTAGCAACTGGTACCAGTGGAGTTCTTCAAATTAAGCAAAAGTACAATTTAGCTGGAAGATTGATGTAGCAGCAGACAGGCAGAGTAAGTTCACTTAAATTGCAATCAGTTGATACCTCATAGCTAGAAGTAGGAAAGGGAATTTGTTATATGACAATTATGAACTCAGGCACTTTGTAATAACGGTGTAAGGCTTATACAGCACATTTTTCCATGGGATAAAAGGATGATGGGATTGATTATATTGGCATTTACTAATTGAAGGCAATTAGTTTATTTTCCTCATATTTGAACTCAGATCAGTGGAGTACTGCAAATGTTTGCTGTTGGGTCAGAGATGGGGAAGGCAAGTGATATTACTCACAAGCTCCTCCTGCCTTAGTGGGGAAACATCTAAAGCCATTTAAAAAATCTTGGGTGCTACTGTAGCTGTGCAAAGCTGTGCATTTTCCTCTATTCAAAACCACTTCTGCTGTTACCTGTATTGGACAGGAAGCTTTTTAGCATTTGGGTCATCAGAGCCAAACTTATCAAACACGTATAACAAAAAAAAAGTGAGAGCATCTATAGTCTATGGTCTGGAATCTCAGGAGAGGTTTTGAGGGAGTTCTGTATAGCTGAGAAGTCTCCAATCCTCCAGTCTACTTTTTACAAATTCAAGAAAGGTCCATCTAGATAGGTGTCTTTGTGAGAAAATAATTTGGTTTTACATGCAGGCAATTTACAGTAAGATGTAATCCTATTTTCTCATGTTCTTTGAAATGATCTCATTACACTCAACAGGAATCTTGCTGTTTCATGGAGTAGAATAAATTCTCAGTTCTGATGAAATTTGTATCAAGTTCAAGCTTGTAGCTATTTTGGTCTATATTTCAGTAGCTCTCAGACTTTTCTGAGAAAAAGAGGGGTGGTGGTGATACATAATTAAGACTGTGTTTTAGTTTGTGGAAGTTTATTTTACATTTTACATTTCATATGTTGATGGGCCTGTGGGCTGTGTACACAAAGAATTTCTGATGTAAAAAAACAAACAAACCAAAAACAACAACAACCCACCCCGCCCAAACATTTTCATCCTTTGATTCCAAGGCAGCTAGTTGCGAAATTTGGAGCTACTTGCACAATCACAGTTACATATCCAGAGGGTACAGTCAAACTACTTAAATTGCAGTGAGACTTATAGAATATGCATGTTTTTTCCATTGAGTATGAAAATCTCTGTTGTCAACATTTCATTTCATATTGTTATTCTGTATACTAAAGAGCCTTTCTATTTCAGCTTGTAGACTAGGTAAAGAAACACATCACAGCTGTTCTTAAATGATTCTATTTGGATTTGTATTGTTTTGTTTGCCAAGAATTTGCATTGGGAAGAGCAAAAAGCATTGTGAAGATAACCCCTTATTTGGTTAGGTTTATTCATGCTGATCCCTTAGGAGGTTTCCTACTTTCTTAGCTAGATTCATTTTGTCAGAGGTCTCTGAACTGACCCTATTCTGTCTGGAGCTGGTTGAGAACCTCAGTGAGCTTTCCTCCAGGTTTATATGCCTCTTCTTTGCTGCTGCTGAGCAATTCCATATGGAGTCTAATCCGAATGTCTCCTGTAGTTGGAGTCAAGGATTCTTTGATTCCTATTAGTTTCTGAAAAACTGATGATTTTTCATGCAAAATAATTTCAAAACAAGGTTTGTTTATGTGGTTAAGAACATGGAAAAAGCAAAGTTCATCTTTTCCAGAATGTATAGATTATAGTCTATTGTATAGACTTAAGGTTCTCTGAAAATTCCATTCACAGAAAAAATATTTCTTGAGTGAATGTAACCCCTAGTATTAATTTCTCTGAGATAATGTCTATTGTAAATAATGGCTAAACAGTAATTTTTCTTCCTTGCCAATAGACACCTTTTTCAACCCTTTGTGTTAAATGAAATACTTCAGAAAAGTTATAGTAAAAAAACTGCTCTTTGCAGGTCATGAGCACAAAGATTTACTTGAAAAAATTTTTAAAGGAACTTAGTCTAGGCATTAATTGAAGAGGTTTAGGGGATTTTTTTGTTCCTCACATGGAAATAATTTTCCACCTGGAATTGATTTCTAGTTTTTAATTTTTGAAGTTCCCTATTTTACCAAGAGATTTCTGCCCTGGCCTGGAAATGTCTTTCCTATTTAACTAAGTGGCTTAATGTGATCTGGAAAAAAGAGGATGAATCTGAGGGACTATCCAGTTTTGAGCCTTGCCACAAAAGTGGGAGGAAAAGCATCTAACTAAATAATAGAAGTCTAATAATGGAATGTATTTGTGTATTACACTTCTGCATGGCACCGTAAAGATGTAAAACGCTGTGTAATTACTATGATTTATTAATGCATTTGTATACTTTTGTAATAGCTCTAGTACTTTCTAATAACAACCAATACATTTATAAACACGTTGTTGGCAAAGCTGTTTTAGTCAACCAACCGCTTCTGAATTTATATAATTTTTGATACATTATTTTAGTATGCACTTTAGAGTTTTCTGCATATAAAAAGCTCCTAATTTCTCTTAAATGGGACCTTGAGGAATTCAAGCTTGGGAACAAGTTTATTTAATGGCTTGCTGAGTTGCTAACACACACTGGTTTATAGCTACTTGAAAGTAGTAGATGATTTGCCTTCTCTTTTATGAGATGGATTTCAGTTTTCTTTTGTGGAATTAATTCAAGGTTTAGCAGCTGCCAGGTATCTTCTCCCAGAGAGTTGTAACCCTGGAAAGGGCAAGTCCTTCAAGCGGGATAAACCCTGTAGTCTTGTCTTGGTTTGAAAGAAAGGTGTTTGCTAAGAAAGGTAGGAGCCTCTCTTGAAATGGAAAATGTAAACCCTCTCCCTCAAAATTATTAGAATTTTGAAATTAAGGAGCTCTCAGGCAAAGATATGGGAATAGGAATAACAATTCTTTACTAGGAAAAAAAACAAAATAGAAATACAGGATTGCAAAAACAACCCCCAAAACACTGACAAAGTCAGAATCCAACCTTACACCCTGTCAGTCAGTCAGTCAGGATGTTGGTAACAGTTCCTTTCAACAGTGGCTGCATCCTCCTGCAGTGACAGATGTGGTTCAATTGGAGCAGTGCTCCTGTAGAAGGTGCAGTTTTCCTCCAAAGGCCCAGTGATGATGTGGAAAGGTCCAGTTTTCCTCCAGAATCCAGTGGGAGAAGGTTGCTCTGATGTTCCAAATCTCAGTTTTTATCCAGGTAGGAAATGTTTGGCTCCTTCCCCTGGGTGGAACATCTCCCAAGGAGATGATGTGATTTTAGCAGTCATGCAGTGGGACTCAACGGCCATTAACAGGAGATATCTCCTGGAGGGAGGATGGGTTGTGGAAAAGATAAAGAGCACTAACCCACCTGGTTTTAACAGATGGGGATAGAGTACATACTTTTGGTTACATTCTGTATTGCAACCTAAGGCAAGTCTGTACAGACTGAGCAGACTTGCTTTTGCCCAGTTTCTCAATGGAATTGAGGAGACTTAAGTCTGCTTTCCATTTCTCAAGCCCAGCAGGTTTAGCCTGACACCACATCTTGCTGTGGCAGCTGGAGGGTTTGCTCTGAGTTCCCCAGCAGCTTGTGACAAATTCACTCTAATCAAAGCTTTGGTCACAGGATGGAGGAAAGAGCCAACTCTTCAGTATCTTCTTTACCTGTGGGTTAAATTTAAACAGAAGTAAAAATAATACCAAAATATTTTGGCTTGAAAAACTGAAACACTTTTTCCATTTTGAGCACTAGCCTTATTGATGGAAATCCGATGAATGCATTTGTCAGGTGTTCCTGGTGATTTTTGTCGTCATGGTTATCTCCTTTTTGTAACATTTAAAATCTTGATTTTCCTATGTAATATTAGCTATAACAAATGACCCTTTATTTCTAAATTTATTCTCATTGCTAATTCCTCTAGTGATACATAAAACTCTTTCTTCCCTGACAAATCTCTTGTAGTAGAACTTTTACTTTATTTTTTTGTGCTGAAAACTAGATTAATATTTCCTAAAACAAATTTATTAATCATTTCTTTTTTGGTCTGTGTTTTATGTTTTTTTTTTCCTAGGGAATTAGGTTAGCAAGATGTTAACAAAAGCTTAAATATTATCTCTAAAGGCACTTTAACCTAGAGATTTAAATCAAAGCTCATAGTCTGTAGCTTTAAAATGTGTATTGGAATTGTGCTTTGACTCATAGCTTGGCAATATGTAATAGGCTTATCAGAGTTGAATCCAGGGAAAAAAAATCCAGAGGCCCGTGTCTCTCTCTTTTTCTTAAATGTTTCAAAATGAGTCCTATTTCTTTTCACATAAAGGTTGAAATGGGAAAAGAATTGAGTCTAGATGGAAAACTTGACTTAGGCTATAAATTGAGATTTATTTTTTGTTCCTCTCCCTGTGTTCAAGATCTTGAATGTACAGCTACATGTGCTACAAGAAGCTTTGATTGTTCAGAATAGGTTAAAAAGAATGTTAGGGGAAATGGGATGTCATGTGTATTACAAATTATTTTAAAATGTGGAAAGCAGAAACCATTAGAAAGTTCAGCCTAACTTGTCAGCTTGCCTGTTAGAGAGGAAAGAAGCCGGTTCCCAAAGCTGAGAATGATGTGAGGTTGATAGGCATGGCAGATGCAGGGCACCTATCAGCTGCAGTGTGCCAGTACAAGTTGCTGATTCTAGGCAGATTGGTCTGAAGGAACAAAAGGGCTGTGAAGAGCTAATTCCACTCCAGGACACCTGCTCACACTCAGAAACTGCAGCACGTTCTCATTTGTGTGATGACTTTTTGCTGCTATGCAAGTGTGGCTAATCATTGTCACAGAACATTCAATTGCTGTTTAGAACTATCTGACATGATGTCATCTGACAGGATCACCTTTGGCCAAGTGAGAATTTGCTCTGTTGCTCAAGCCTCAAAATAAAAATTCATCCTGGGTATGTGCTGTACCTGCCAAATTCGCTCTTTAATCTGAGTTAATAGTCCCTTCGTATATAGCACAGTAGCCATTCCATTTCAGACATTAAAGCTATGGCCAAAAGTTAATGCATCTAAATTACATAATGATAATTTTTCAGTGTACAAAAATGACCTTAATGAAATGGGATGAGTGAGAAGTCTCCTTAACACAGTCCGTTCCAGCCCAGTTTCTTGCACAGTGCCCAATGGAGGCCACAGCACCCCAGGATGGGATCCCAAGGGGCCAAATATCTGCCCCAAGGAGAATCCTGGGAGCTCCCTGAGCAAGGATACACAGCGGTTTGAAAGTCAGTGCCCTGCTGAGATTTCGCCTCCACTCCAGCAGCAAAAAAATACCCCCACCTCTGGCAAGACTTACTTGAAGGCTCCTTTCCTTTCTTCCAAAGTAGGTGTTTCTGAACCCTGCTTTTGAAGAAAATGCAGATGGAGGAAGAGCAGAACATTTAGGATTGAAGCTCTGTTCCAGAGCTGAGGGGACTTGGCTCCTGTACCTGCTAGGGGTGCTCAAACCAACATCTCCTGGCCTCTGAGAGTGTGCTGAGCCCAAGGGTCTGAGCATTCTGCCTCCATGTTGAGCTGGGGTAAAGAGGTGCTGTTTGTTTTCTTTATACTCTTGTATCTCAAGAGCATTTCTTCCACATTCATTTCTTTAGAAATTGCTTTTAAAAATATGCTGAAGATAGCCTGAAGGCACTTGGCAGAGCCTTTAGCTTCATACAAAATTATTTTTGAGACAAGAGATGATATAGCATGCTATTTTAATAAATGTCAGGATGCAGCATTGTGAGAGAGGGGCTCTCAAGTTCTCGAGGTTAATGCTTCACCCTTTGGAAATGTTGCTTATGATTTTCTGCACTCTGGAGGGATTTGCAGGCAGCTCTCTGCGGCTGAATGCCTTTCCTGCCCCAGGTAGTGTAATCAAGTTCCCTTAGTCATAATTATCATGTTCAGACTGCAGTGTGACTATACATGGAGCCTCTGACACACTGAAATAGGTTTTCACTGAGGAATTGCTGAAAAAACTGAGCAGGTGGATGAGCTCCAAGCTCTTCTCTGTGTCAATGGGGTTGATCTGACTAGGACAAAAAGAAACAGCATACAGAGCTTTCCTTGGATTATTTAGATAGTATTTTGTAGCAGTCCTCCATTTGTTTCATGTGTTTCAGGGTCAAGAACACTTAGCTCCTGTCTTTGTGAGCAGAGGGCTCTTCAGCTTTTTGTGCAATGCCTGATGAAATGGTGCAATGGTTATCAAGAAATGATAAAAAGCACTAGCCATTGTAGAGCCTCAGACTCACTTAATAAATGGAACTGTGAATAATTAGAGCTTTATAAATGGTTTCTCAAGAAAAACAATTGTCAGAAGAAAAAATGCAGGGAATTGCAGCGGAATATTCAAGCGCATGTTTTTAATTTCTTTAGAAGTTATGATTAATAGAGTCAGCCCACAGAATCTTTTATATCTGTTCCTGGCCTGCAGAAAGCACAAGGCACCAGCATTGTCTGAAGACATTTGAATTATGAGAACTGAACTTTGCATTTTACAAGACAAATTAACTTTACTTTTTAAATTGCTTTCAGTCTGAACTTGTTCTTGTGTTTAACCACTGACTGCAGTGTCAGGGAAACAGGATATAGAATTTGCTTCTAGAGCGACACAACGAATTTAGCACAATTAGGTAGAAATTTGGTTTGGTATTTCAGTATTTATCACAAACTTGCAGCTCCCAGTGGTTTCCTTCACTTTTCTCCTCTTGTTTTGAAATTCTGAGCAGTTCCATTAATAGAAATTTGAGTTTCAAATGCTTTTTTTTCCCCCATAATGTTTTGCTCTTGATAGATAAATGATGAAAGAACCATTACCTAAAATATTTTGTTTCAAAAGGGACATTAGATCAAAGTCTTTCCTTTTCAACCATGAGGTATAAGTTAGAGGAAGGTAATATAGAGTGTAAGCTTGTACAAGCTGAGGAGGAGCTTATTTATTTCTCTTCATTAAAGTCAAGAAGATACTTTGTTTATAGTTATACACTCGATTCAGAGACTGAACTTCCTTCCTGATTAAATCACTGGGATTTGGCAAGTATTTGCAATTCCTTATCCAGCAGGTCTGTAATATTCAGAGCTGTATCAAAGTAATTAAAAATAAATACGTGTCTGAGGCTTAAGTGCTGCTATGTATACCTGAGTGCATGCACACTCTCAAAAGTGAAAAACAAGTCATGAAAAAAACATCCTTTACACCAAACTCTTGTTTATCTTGTACCAGTGTCAGTTTTGTCAATCTTAGCATTTCTATAACTTCAATGAGAATGTGGAGCATTCCACTATTTGAATGTATTCATCACTTACTCTGTACACGGAAAGTTTCCTCATCACTCAAAAGAAAAACAATCGTATTGAGAATAATAATTGTTATTCTCAATGGCAAAAAACCTAAAGTATTGTAAGGTGGGTACCTGATTGATTTCACTCTGTAGTTTGCTGATCTTTCTAAAATAAATGTGCACTTCAGGATCAATTCTTTCATACACCTAATTTTCTGTTCTGATTTTGGCTGATTTATTCCTTGTACTCCTGGCTCATGTGAACAAACAGACCCTCAAATATTGCCCAGCTCTAGCAAAAATGCCTCAGAGGTCAGCTTTTCTCCTTAGTCTACAGAGAGCCCACAAGCTAAGCAGGCAAGTTTTGTGTCTGTACAGACATGGACAGGAAAAGGGGCTGTGAAAATCCATGGATTTCACTGAGAACACTGAGCTCTGTCCTCTTCTACATCCACAAAAAGCAGAACAGTTCCTGTCCTTGGTACTACCCTAGTGGCCACACCACTTGCTCCTTTCCACTAGGGTTTCACACCATTCCCAAAAGTCCAAATCTTAGTTTACATGTCTCCCTGCAGTATTTAGTCAGGACATCAGCATTTTTAGTGCAGCAGCATCAAAACCATGTGTAATTTCTGGCTACCACACTTAGTCCCCTGGACTAGAAAATCCCTAGAAAACCACCAGCAGGTAACAGAAGCCAGCAGCTCCTGGCTCAAGGAGAGAACCCCAATGGAGAAACTGAATCCTCCTCACACTGCAGTGCCTTGCAAATTCAGCCCAGGGAGCTGAGTCACTGCTTTACATTGTTTCTGCCTTTTTTTAAAAATTGTTTTCCTTTGCAGTTCTGCTCGAATTCTCTCTTCCCAGATGAGTTTTAAGACACCATTTGGAAAACCCTGCTTTCCCAGCTGTTTGGCACTGTGGGAGCAGAACTATCTGCCCTGGGGATGGCTCTGTTCATCTGCCACAGACTCCTGAGACTGTGAAACTGAAAATTTCCTTTCAAACAGACCCTGTATGGGGACTGCCCACATCAAGAACAAGAAAGAAATATGGAGAAAAAAATTAATTTAATCTAATTGTTGCTGTTTATGTGAAAGATGAATATTTTTAAAGACACAAGCTCACAAATGTCTGGTGAATGGAAAAAAAATTATTTAGGACATTTCTACTTATCTTGACCCTTCCCTCAACAGTAGGTTTTCTACACATTCTGTCTTCTTATTTACTTTTTTGGAATAAAATGAAATTTATTTCATTTCCAAGGTCTCCAGGCATTCTCAGGGCTTTGTGTTAGGAAGACAGATGCATTATACAAAAAAAACTTTGGCATGAATACACATGCACAAAACACTTCCTGTAATACAGGATTCCCTTATACCAAACCAACACTCCTTTAAAACTCCAAAGAATCCAGATAAATAGCTGAATTCTATCTAGTTTCTCTCAGCCTCAGGTCAATACAGAAATGTCATTGGATTGGCTTTTCTAAAGATATTTAACATTGCAGTTTATTGGAGTCATGAAGCTTGATTCTGGGTATCCAAATTAAACCTTAATTCACTACCTTTAAGTTAAAGAAAACTGTTCTGAGATTTTTGTAAGGCTTGTTTTGAATATTTTTCCACCATTCAAGATATCTGTCTTCCCCTCTCCTCCAGATAAGATTGTTTTAGAGAAATATTTCTCTTTTTGGTATATTTCTCCACATTTTTATCGTGCATGCAAAGCTGAAAAAAATTGTATGAATGAATTCTCTAGGAAGGAATATCTAATATTTTTCCGGTTGACTAAAATATATGAATCTGTGAGCTGTTTATTAGTGTCTAGTGTAAACTGAATGTGTGCCCAATAGGCTTCTTTTCAGTGTTCTGCTTTTTGGAGCAGATGGCACTGTCTTCATTATCCCTGTAAAACAAACTTCCTTGTAACACATCTGTATAAATCATCCTGTAATGTATGTTTTAAGTTTTTCATTACATAGCATTCTTAATACAAATCAGGGATAAAATAGCAGTAGAATAATTTTGTTTTAAAAAAGACTTAGAATTTCTTATTAAGTAAATTCTTAGAATTTACTTCATAGTCTTTCGATGTGGAGAAAATTAGAGCAACCAATTCTTTTCTTGATGTATCTGAAGCAAACATTGATTTTGCAGGGAGCTCTCTCTTAATGTAGCAGTACTGTGTTGCCCCATCTCTTGAAAATGCTGGAGGTGTTCTGTTGAATTCTACTCTGGGGAAAATTAAATTAATTTGCCCACCTTGAGGCTTAAGAAATACTACAAATATTTTTTTGTTCAATGCTCCGAGTGGCAGATGTATTTAAGGACCTAAAAGTGGTGCATTTTGAAAAAAAATAAATCTATGATTTTATTAAGAGCTGCATTGAACTCCTCTGAAGTCAACAAAATTCTTCTGTGTAACTCAATGGGACAGCAAGGTCAGACCTTCACAGAATCGTCTGAATTTCTTGTGCCCAGAAAAGCTCAGAGGGACCTTGTTCTGCTCAGTTAGGCTTAATAGGGGATGACTAACTCTCTTGTTTTGCAGCCAGATGTTTGCAGAGGACACATATTACAGAATGTAGTGTTGTAGTGGGGCATGGAAATCTCTGTGGAGCACATGGTGCATTCCAGGACATCAGTGCTTCCCATAACATGCACAGATATAATTGATGCTCTTTCTTCTACAGATCTTGTACTTGTGGCATTGCAAGGGAGACATTGAATGTGTCTTTACTTCTGACCTTGCAGAATATGCCCACAATCAAGAGAGGGAAATGGCAGGGTCAGAGCCCTGGGGAGTCCTCTGTGGAAGAGCTGCTGAGACACTGTTTTCTTAGCTGGGTGAAGAAAGTAATGGAGCAGCAAGAGCTAGAAGCAAGGCAAAAGCACTGGAGACTGTAGGATTGGAATCCTTCACTGCCTGACAGCATCTGTCCAGACCTAATACTCAGGACAGAAAGTACTTTCAAGGATACTGTCCTTAGAAAAGGTTTGATATCACCCCAGATAACTTCTACTGAGATTAGTTCTGGCATGAATTGCTGTTGGCTTTTCTTTCTCCACACCAGCAGGTTTTCTCTTTTTTCCCCCTATTATTTAAAAGCAGAATGCTGCTTTGGGGGATTCAGTTAATGCTGGCACCAAGAGCTCACCATATGGCAGTTCCATCACAGTTTACAGTCCCTCCTACAGCACTCTCAGAAGAGGTATTTTAAAAATTCAGTATTATGCTGTTGTTCACCCCAAACAGCATTTTATTGTATTGTCATGATAGTTTAAAAGAAGATATGCGGTGTCTTATAATTAATGAAGATTCAGATTAATTTTTTAGCAGCACAGCAGTAAAAATCTTTCCACAGACTGCAAAGAACTCTCAAGCAATTCCTCATTTCAGTGCTAGTTAATGGTACTAGTTTTGCCATGCTAAATCTAATGAGCAATAAGCAGCAGAGAATTGAAATTTTTATAAAGAAGTAGATCTAAGCCATCTGGTTCCTCAGCCTGGGAGAAAATAAGCATGAAAATTCCTTATCCTCAGAGCACAAGAAAGTGTGGACTTTTCACATTCTAGAGGCAAGAAAGAGAGTTCAGAGGCTTTATAATGAAAAATCTTTCAAATAATTACAGCTTCTATGTACACTAAATTATTACAAAATGTTTTGCACATAAATAAATCTCTTGTGAATGCACTGTTTACTTCAAATCTCCTTGATGGAAATATTGATATCTTGAGGCCTAAATGCCCTCCCACTGTTGTGCTGCAGTTTTATCATTCACAGGGAGGTCTAATGGAAATTCAAATCCCAACTTATTTAAAGAATCCACCACACAGTTAATGAAGGCAGCAGACAGAAGACCCCTTACACTGCAGAGAAACTTGCTCTTCATATGTCACATGCAGAGAAATGTGTGATTCATTAATTTAATGCAATAGTTTTCAAAGACATGAACTTAGAGTGCTTTATTGACCATAAAGCTTGGTGTCTGTATCTTCAAAGGATAAATCTATGATTTCTTTTTATCTCACTTGATTCACATTGTTTCTAAAGTAGATGTTTCTTTTGTTGCTCTTTTTTTCCCCCTGAACATCACTATTGGATATGAAACATAAGCAAAAGCTATCTAAATTTAAGCAGAGTGTGTTCTGAGATATATATAGCTTAATGCATCCCTCTGAAATCAGGAATATGCACTTAGAAACTCTGTGCTAGGCTTTAAATTAAATATAAATGCTTTAGAGGGACTAGGAGTAGCTGCTTTATGTAAAAATGAGAACATCCACTATGTACTTTATTTGGTTACAGAGCATATCAAGACATGTCAGTGTGTCTGTAAATCAAAAGCAAAAATTCATAAAGCACATATATGGACAGAACTTAAATCCCAGGGAGTGATCAGATTTAGAAAGTTGATTTCTCTCATTTTTGTGTTATCTATACTTTGTCATTTGAAAAAACCCTCCAAAACTCTATCTTCATTCAAATACTTTTACTGGAAACAATATTTCTGTAAAGTCTTGACCAATGCTAATGGATGGGTTATGTAAATTGGCTAGGGAAGAAAGAGGGGATTAGAAATCTATTTGCTTAAAATATGTTCAGGATTGAGACCTGGACTAGTGATGTTCTTTTCTTTGTTTATATGCTGGTCTTTGCATACCTGTCAGCAACTAGAACCAAAACATAACTTTAGATTAAAATACACTTTACAAAACATTGCACTTTTTAGAGAATGGCCAAAGCATAACCTGCTGCAATTCCATGTTTTTAATCAGAATTCCCCCCCACAGGGTTAATTCATCATTGTACGCTGGTTTCCTAATTTTAGAATGATGGGGGAAAAGGGAGGAAGAATTGGATGTTAAACAGAATTAGGGTTTGGGTTTTTTTTGACAGCTGCATACTTTCATCTTAAAGCCTTTTCAAGTGATCTTTTATTTCTTCTGCCTCTGATCTTGAATCTAAATCTGAGTAGTAGAGTATTAATACATAACATTTGCAATAGTTGTGTCCAAACTTTTGCATCAAATAACCTTCACATTAATATCGTTCATTTATTTGTCTGCCCTTGAGGCTATATCATGAGAGATCCATATGAGTCAGTGAAGCGCTTCTCAAAGTATTTTTCAGATTAATGTTGAAATCAATTAGCAATTAATAATGAGATCTCATTTCCAAGATTTCAAACAGCAGAAAAGAAAGAATTACACAGAATAAAGATTCAAAATTTTATAAACGCAGAAACCTCTTTGTTTTCACAGTGACTTGGCAGTAGTTTGAGTACAGCCATCTAAAAAGTAAGGAGTGTTAGACTAAAAGAGACAAATGAAACTGGAAAAAATCCACAGAACGTAAAAGTAGTAATAAAATAATTATGTAGAGCCTTAGTGTAACTTCATCCCACAAGAGTCCAAAGTTAAGTAATGTAATAGGTGCTTGAACAGGGGAAAAAATCTAACTGCAGAATAATATTAAACCAATGCTCTGATTCATGCTATGCTTGTAAGCAGTAATTTAAATTTGTATGAACAGTTTACTTGGATATCATTATGCAATAAATCATGAATTTGTCTCCTTAAAATAACATGATGATTTGTAGATATGAAAGAATCCCTTCTTGTGTTCAGGGGAAATAAAATCCCTAAGGAGCCTCAGATCCAAACCATCCCCATCCACCATTTTTCATCAGGTGAGTCTGAAACCAATTAGGAATGACAGATATAATTGAATAATTAAAGGTTTGCCTAGAAGTGTAAGGGTGAAATCAATGAAAAAAAAGTTATTCCTGTGTTTTAGAAGCGACTTGGGTAAGAATGTTGTAAAATAAGGAATGTATAAAGGAGTGAGTTGAGTTGTATTTGAAATAACCAACAAATTTCAGTACAAATATCAGAGAATTACAAGAAACTTTTAAATTAGCAAAAGTTGTCTAAACATTGAAAACAACACTAGGTTTTAAATTCTTCATCTGAGAGCACAGGGTTTATGCATCATCAAGCGGATGACCAACCTACCAACTAAAACCCCCCACAACCAAAAAGAAAATATTCTAAATCTGGAGATAAAGCTCAGAGTATACCTCAAAAATGTAATTTTTTTTCCCGTCAACCATTATTTAGTAAACTAAAATCAAGGAAGATGTAGTTAGATATCCTTTAAATGTATGGATTGTAGAGGCAAAACACCACCAAAATAAAATGCTATTCTTTCCATATAGAACAGAGTAATGCATGCTTGTTTGAGGAGTAGGGCACTCATGTATCACTAAAATCCGTCTGGGAAGTTTTACAGCCTAATTTAACAGAAGAAAAATAAAATCCTATGGTGGTAGAGTACACTAATCCTTTCTTCAAACACTAATTCCAAACCCACAAGAACAATTCTTTTCTGTAGGTACCAAATCTTGGAGTCTGAATGTCCTGTGGATGGTGTGTGCTCACTACTTCTGATCTGTGCTACATAAACCATAAATGCATCCCATTTTTTCCCATGGTGGTGTTGCTCCTTAGCACATCCTGCAAGCAAACAGAACTGAAAGTATGTTCCAAATTAAACTTAAGCCTAAATCTTTATTGCTGTTTTTCTGTCCTGCATTTAGTCAGCATAAAAGAGAAGTTTTACAGCAGAGATGTTTCAGTTGAAGACAGTTCCAACTTCTAGACATTTTCCTATGGAATGGTTTGTGTGCGTGTTTTTATGCTGCTGCCCTTTTGATTAGGCATGGTTTCAAAAAGATGAAAAAACTTCCCAAAAATATCTGATAAGAGTATTTCAGCGGAACTGTTGCCAAAAGCCGACACTAAGGCTATCAAGTGTGAAATGAAAATTAGAAAGTCATTGGACACTGATTTGAATTAACTCATAATGACCTGGTTTATATTTCTGGCCTCTGGAAAGATGATTAGAACATAAAAACAACTATCTGTGAAGGGCATAGGAATATTAATGAACTAGTCATCCGTATATGAGGAGGAAATGTCTTCTGTTAAAGTCCTCAGAAAACAATCACCTTGCTAAAAAGTTGATGTAGACACTGGAATGGGCTGTAAAGAACAATAGAGTCTAAAAGGAAAATGCTTGAATTTCAGAAGAGGAACAGTAGCATATTTATATCAAAAGCTTTTTCAGCTTTTAAAAGTGTAACTTAATCATGAACTAAGAGATAAAACAGCATATGGTATTGTGGATGATATGATGTTGGTGCCTCTGCAAACAGCCTGAAGGTCAGGCTGTGGGAGAGAAGCAATGAAATTCAGTGTTTTTCCATTTTAAGACTCTTGGGTGTCCCATATAAACAGTTGTGTTGTCAGTGGAGCTGTAACAGTTGGTATGGGCTGAAAATCTGTCAGGTCATTGTGGTTGAGAGAGTGTTATTCTTTGGATGTACTTTGTAGGAATTAAAACCTGAAAATCATTATGTACTCCTGGAGATATCCTCAAGAATTAAAGAGGAAACTGGAAATTTATGGACTGGACCATTGCATTTCTTCAGTTTCATTATCTTTGCATTTGTTAGTGGAAAAATAACCATCATGAATGTAATGATAATCTTACTCCAAGGACAAAATGCCTACACTGGATTTCTTTTTTCCATAGTGTTCGAGCTTGTAGTATTCCAAAAAAAAAACAGAAGAAAAAATAGAGAATTCAAATGTTGAAATAAACACGTAATTCTGATTGTTTAAGTGGTGTCACGCTTAATTCCTTTAAAAGCACCATCAGTTGTATTTATAGCTTCTTATTTGAGGGATGTTACCCTATTCATTCTTCAAAAGGTTCCATGAAATCAGTTTTTATAGAGACCATAAACAGGCATTTTAGAATTCCATACACATGAATTCTTAATTCTGCGGTTTCAGTGGATTTTAATATAGTTTTTATGGGATTTTTAAAATAAAATCTATATATTTCAGGAAAAAAAAATTAAAAAATAATTTAAGATATCTATAATATTGTAAGGAAAAGATGTTATGGTATGTGAGCTGCAGTACATTTTAAAGGAAAAAAAAACAACAGCTTTGAAAATTAAGGCAGTCTCTGTAGGATATTCCTGCTTTTATTTGGCATTGAATATGCTGTCCCTAGGAGAGTCTTTATCTAAAAAAAGAAATGTTTGAAACTGATAGCCAAAACCTCTCTAATTGACCCCTGGTAATTATAATATTGATTGAACACGTTAGTCATTCTGCTCTTGTTTTATTCATGAGTTTTATGGTGAAAATAAATGTTCAGTGTAAATTTCTCCTTAACTGACAGTGTTGAAGTATTCTTAGTATTGAAGACTTTATATTTAATTGAAAGGATATCTTTTCAGTACTTGGAATGGATAAAAGCCCTTAGTTGACAACACCAGCTGGAGATTTAATTCTTGTACTCTATAATTCTGAAGACCTTCTGAAACATTTCCTTTAGGTCACAATTCCCAACCAGACCACCCTTTAATAGTAAGAGAACTATAAAAATGCAGGGGTATTGCTGAAGCTTCATTCTGTAGTGAGCTGTAAATCAGCCCTTCCTGTGATCATAGCTTCTTTAATGGACTAAATAATGTTTTAGGATTTAGTTGTTAGGAAAATTACCTGGTTTAAAGTGACAAGAACTTCTGATGGTGGGGAAGTTCTTGCCTGTAACTTGATGAGGTCTGTGCCTTCAGCACTTGAGAATGGAGGGGAACAAGTGATTTGTAAGAGAAAAGGTGACTATACAAACATTCCAAATCTGGATTTAGAATGTTTCTATATTGTCCTTTTCTTCTCTGCGTTCAGATTATGGCTCAGGCTCTCCAGCAGAGGCTGACAAATTCATTTTACAGGTGGTAAATGTGGCTTAGTTGTATGTAAGGTCAGTTGGCTTAACTTAAACTGCTGATGTGCATTAAATTAACTAATCCAGCAGGATTTTGCATTGTTGTGGCGCTCTTGTGTTCTCCTCTGCATGCCTCCCCTGTGAATGTTGTCAGATTGATGAGTAAGTAAATAATGAGCCAAGTAAGTTCTTATGTTTATAAAGCATCTATAAATGCTGAGATATTTAAAACTACTTTGAGAATATCTGCTCTAAGAAACAAACTTATTTTGAAAGGGAATTTCAGGTTTTAAAGTTTGTTTCTCTTGTGCAAGCCTACTGGAAACAAACATTGCTCTTCAAATAAACAGAAAAATATGAATAAATATACATTGTGAATATTAGAAAATCTGTGGAAATACATGCACTCACACACACACACATATATATAATGTATATATATGTGTGTGTGTGTACTAATACATGTTGAGGATAGTGTTATGTAATGGGGCATGGATTTCTCAGTGTGCCCTTCTAAAATTAAATTTTCCAGAAGGGTTTTGGAAAATAACTATTCTCAAAACCTGGAAAATTTATTACAGACTGCATGGGATATTTCCATATATAAACATTACTGCAGAGTCTATCTAATCTGAGGCTCACTGTGCACTATTTATTATTTATTCTTTTCTCTCTTTAAAGATTATATACTAATAGCAAGCTGATCTCTGTTTCAAGTTAGTTTTATTTTTGGGTTTTCGTTTAACAATGCAAGATTGCAAAGTCTAAGAAAGAAAAGCATGGTAGGTATATTTTGGGGGGTTTCTTTCATCTGATTTTCCACAGTGTTAACTCCTTAGTAAAGGCATCTCACCCTAAGAGTACCTTGAATAGAAGGTTTTCAGAAAGGCATAATCTGAAAACCAGGCTTCTGTATTAGAACTGTGACAAGCATGGAGGAAGGAGGCAGTTTTGTACTTTGGTTTGGGACCAGTAGGGCTTACAGTTCACAGGGGGTCATTGTTCAACATGATGGACCTTTAAAGAAATTAATTGAATTGTCCATGTAAATACTCATGTGGTATTTATTTAGGTAGTGTCATTGGATATTTATTTAGCACATTTTCTTTGATATTTATTTAGGTATTTTCCTTTGCTATTTATTTTAAAAATGTATGAGCAATATTTTGTCTAGTGGTGGAGAATTCCATGTAAGTTACAAGCATAATGTTAAAAATGGCAATGGACAAAAAACCTGAACAACCTTTTCCCCTGCTGTGCTACTCAAGGTTTTGTACTCAGATGAAACCAAAATAAATACTGAAGATCTGCTATGAAAGGAGGTCTAGGACCTAAAAGTGCTTGCAGTAAAATCTAAATTCGGTACAACATAAATTATATTCACAAAAACTTCTCTTATTCCAGATCTTCTTGCAGTGAAATATCTTAGCTGAATTTCCCTTGGGAATTTAACCAAGCAACAAACTCACCAGAAAGACCATCAGTTCAAACTGAAATGGTACTTCTGTGCAGAAGCTAATGCTGATTCAATTTTAAGATAAACTGCCTGTTACATTAAAATAACTGAGGACTATTTGGAGGAAGCAAAATACAGGATTTCAGCCAGGAAAAACAGTTGGCTGCAGCATCGGGTGCATGATGGTTCAGAGCTCTTGGCCCTGTGTAGGAAGGGCATAGGCACTGCTCCAACACTATTTCACTATTGTGTGAAATAACAAAGGTGGAGCTTTGAAGGTGTAGCTTTGGAGAGTGGTTATGACTGAGAATACTCCTAATCTAATCAGGAGACCCTTCACTTTAGGTCATGGCAAAAAAATTTGTTTTTTCTCATTTTATGTGCAATAGATGCTGTTTGTGTTCCTTAATGGACACCATAAGTATACAGCTCCTACACAGGGATTGTTCTCTGAAAGAGAATTTTCTTTTTAATATAAAATACAAAAATTCTAATGGAATACTTGGAAATCCCTTTGTCTTAGATGGTACGATTCACTGTTTTTATCCTAATGCAGGGAGAAAGGAGAGCTGTTTAGGCTAAAGATACTATTTGAACTGTCACAGATGGGAAAAGAAAGGTATAAAAACCTTATATATTGATAAATTCCTGTCCTTGAAAGTTATTTTCTTTTCAGAAGTCATAGTAGCATTATAGCAAATTTAATCTGAATGTGTTTTGCTACAAAGTGAAAAATTTAAGGGAAATCATGTTGGCAAAAATGGAAAACGTTATTTAACAAAAGATTTTTCATTACTGAACCTTCCAAATGTAGCCCAGAATTGTTAACTCACTGCTGGATGTTTTATTCCTCTCTACTCTTTAAAAAATAGATATCTGAATTATCTGAATTATGATATTTTTTTGTGTGTGATGGATGATACTGAGGTATCATTCTTTTATTTTTGTTTGGTTATTTCAGGGAGTAGACTTTACATATTTCTACTTTTCCTCTTTTAAAATTATTCAGTTGTCCTCTAAGTCAAGAAACTTAGAGAGATTTTGCAACTGCTGTGTGTGACTCATGACAAATATTTGTGGTGGGAGCATAGCACTGAAAATAACACATTTTGTATTGTATTCCAGAAGGGAGTGGGTAGGCAATGAAGGGAAGGGAACTTTGCCTGAAGGGAGCTTTCCCTGAGGGGCAAAGTGCAATGAGAAATGGAAGAATTATTGTCTCAGAAAGGATATAAGGAAAATTACAAGCAGCCCACAGAGGAAGATGTATCCCATAGAGAGTGAGATCTTAAAGGTGAGGGACTATCAGACTTAAGCAATAATTGTCAAGAGAAGAACGCAACTATATTTTAGGAGGGAAATTAAAACTGATGAAATGATATTTTAGTCAAAAGATAAAATGGTGAGTTGATGTTTGGACAATAAGGAAAATAAGATTGGAGCTGATCAAGATATCGTGCCTGCACTAAAGGAATACATTAACTCAGTTTCAGCAAGGTTGATAATGTGGAGCACGAGGATGGAGACAGGATAACTGCTGAAATGAAAATAAGCATAGCTGGAAAAAACGGAAATTAATTGTTATAATAAGGATGAAGGGGAGATAGACAATTTCCATTCCAGAATACCGAAACTGCAATGAAACTGCTCTTTGGAAAAAAAAAATCTGTTAAACTAGATATGGTATTAGATAACAGGTAGCTAACAAATATACTGAAGTAGGAAGTTATTGGTCTGGTTCATTGAAACTTCTACTACTGTAACAAATACTCCAAGAAAGAAAACTTAAAGACTGAGGTAAAGGACAAAAAGAGAATTACTGGAAGATGATGGAACAAGACTGCATGGATTGTAGATTGGACAGAAAATTAAAAAGTATGAATCTCATGCCAAAATACTTGACCTACATTTTTCAGCTGAGATTGACTCTACCATCTAATATCATCAGCATACAAATCTGTAGAAAGGAATTCATGACCTAAATTATGCATTATTTTTTGCATATTTCTCCCTCCATGTCTTTTAAACTATCTTAGGCTAAGAAAGAAATAGAGACTTAATATAGTTACATTTATTACTTGCTCTTATGGTTTGCAACTGTAGAACATAACTTTGTTCTGCATTTTACCACTGTAACTCTTTAGTTATTACAATTATCTTAATATTTCCAGGCCATGTATTTTTTTCTTTAGCAGAGAGGGAATTGTAGTTCTCAGAACTGTGTTTGTGTAGAGCTATCTGCAATTACTAATTGATGCATTAATTATATATATTTCTTTGGATCCCCATGTCAGTTTAGTAAGTATCAAAAAGAAAAATAGTTTGCTTGGGATTTGTAGAACAACTGTAGCACAAAACACGCAAAAGCTATTTTTCTTTTATTTTTGTCAAAAAAGGTGGTTCCTCTCCAAATGGAACAATTAACACATTTGTTGTATAGATCCGAGAGCAAGTCAGGCTTTTCAAACTGAACACAGCTGTCTGCTGTATTTATTGTAATTTATTTTCTAATTTATTATTTTCTAATTTATTCCCTTATTTTATGATGAAATCTCACATTTTTCCTAGAAAACTTTAGTTTCCTTCAGAAAGAAGAAACCGAGGGAATGCATTTTCTTGAATACATCTCTTCTTTTTTAAACTTGATCTTACAGACACTGATTTTCCTTCAGTTTTGCATTACAGCTTTTCTGTTTTAAAAAAATTTGTGGATTTTGTTTCTCACAGAAATTAAGATTTTACTAGCTTGAATAAATCCAAAGGGGTTTTAGCTGTGTGATAGCACACAATTCTCTGCTTAGAGATTTCGTGGCACCCAAGCGCCCTGACTTGATGGTGTCTAGGCACGTTGTACCTGGGCTTACATGGTACTAAACACATGGGGAGTGCTGTGTCTCCAGCTCACCAGTGCTTCACTCAGGCTCTGATGTGGCTCTCAGTCCAGACCTGTTCATTTGACCATCCTATCTGCTTTGAGCTGCTGCTCCTTTGTCTGAGAGGCTTGAGCAGGAGCCACTGCAGTGAAACAATTTCAGCTGACCTTAAACCACATCACTCTTTGTGCTCAGTTTTTCTAAATACGTGGTATTTTATTTCTAATTGTACTCAGTGGTAACACTGTTCAAAGAGAACCCAACTCTGCAAACATCCTGCTGCACAGTGCAAAGCTCTGGTCGTGCTGGGGCCACCGCCAGGGTGGCAATTAATGGCCCCATGGTATTGCCTCAGATCTGTCAGTTTGCTAAAAGGTGGGCTCACAAGGGCCCAGGACTGAGATATGGCACAGCTAAATCTTTAATTCTGCTGAATAGTTTATGCCTGCTGCAGAGCAGAGGCAATGTTTGTCAAGCAGACTCACTGCAGAGCAGAACTGCTGGACACTTGCAGTGTATTCCTGGCATTTGTATTCATTTCAGCTCTCTACACAATCTTTATTACATTGTCACCTGCTGTTTTTCAAATGACAATTTATTGGTAAGAAATTAATGCCCTGCTAAGCACCATCTCTGTCTCTCTCTCTTCTTCCTCCTCCACACTTGCACAGCTTCTCATTTTTTTTAATGTATCTTTTGATGTAATTTATAAGTTACATGTACATGTAGGGGAGAGCCAAACTCAAGTGGCTACAAAGCAGCAGCTGTAGCTGCAGCTGTTCCTTTCCTTGTTTACTGTTGATTTTTAATCTAGTGAAGCTTAAATCAAAAAAAAAAAAAAAGACAAATTAAATTAAATCTCTGATATTGAGTGCTGTATACCTACATTCTAGTTCAGAGAGGTACATAAATATTGAAGCAAATATTTTAAATTACTACTATGCGTTACTTCTTAATTAATGACTCTGCAGCTATTTAAATTTGAAGCAGGCTCATGATTGTTTGACAGAAGAGTGTTAGCTTCAAGAGAAAGATCAATAGATGAACAAGATTACCCAAACCCAGTGCATCAGCCTGCTGATGAAACCAAAGTGGCAGCTGGTAGCTGTGTTGATTAGCAGTGTTCACAAACCATGACTGCAGAATGTGTGTGAAAAGGATGGAAAAACTATCTACAGGGCAGATGACCAAGCAATTAAAGCAGGCTTTGTTTTTTCTTTCCCTCTGCAAGAAACCCAGATGAACATTGAATTGCTATCTGTTGGATAGAGGGAGGAACATGGAAAACAGGAGTTTTCTTTTGTTTTGTGCCCGGTCTGTACAGAGGGACAGCTGACCATCTACAGAAGGTGCTCACAGGATCTCTGTGTAAAGTGCTCTCTCAAGTCATGTTCTCACTCAGTCATTTATACAGGATTACTATTTCCAGTGTCTGAACAGCAAGAGGGTATCAGGGAAACTTCTGAGTAAAATACAGACAACTCGTAGATAGTCAAGTTTTAGGTGGCATTATCCATTTAGAAGAATTCTTGGAAAATTTTTGGTGTGTTTTCCTAATTCCACTTCCCACCCAAATGTCAGTCTTGTGCTGCTATGTCAGTGTGATTCCACAGTTCTGAGACTCACATGGAAGGTTGCCACAGTCCTTGTGCCAACCTGGGTTTAGTGGAAAGTACATCTAAATAACTCAAATATTAATATCACTTTTCTGCAAACAGTGAGAGATATTAAATCTATAAATGTACACATGTCATATTGCTATTCTTCCTGAATAAGATACTATGAAAATTGAAGGGATCATGAAACTGCAGTTGCCTGTTCAACTGCCATGAAAATGTGTGCCAAGTGTAGAGACTTTGCTCGCGTTTTCACTATTAGCCCTTACAGAGGGTCTGTGGCACCTACCTGATCTGTGATGCTTCCAGTGTTCAAAACAGTATGCTGAAGAGATAAAGATTTACATTCATACTATAAAGAATAAGATGGACAAAGTGTTCTTGTGGTATTTATTTTGCTTGCTGCATTTATTCCAGTTGAATACAAAAAAGACACTATGCTGAGGGGATGGAATGGGATGGAGATTCCAGGGATCCAACATGCATATTCACCCATGCCATAGAGAGCATGACACTATGCATAGGCTGAAGCTTTCAGCTTGTGACTTTATAGACTTAAAATCCGTTCCATTTTTCCATTTTCTAACACTGTTTAGACACAGCTCTCTAAGTTACATTCAGTCTATAACACAGGATTCTAAAGAGACTGAGTAAATGTGAATTGGAATAGGAGAATTTGAGTTTGGTTTATTAATGGAAACCAGATAATTTAAGAATTTGCGTATCATTAAACTAGTATCTTCCTCTAAACAACAGCCTGATTTTTGCCAAGGATTAATAGCACAGGAAGCCTTTGCTAGTTTGTCCAAGTTCCAAGCTTCTCAGGTTAGATGAAACCCTGCTCATAGGTAGAATTATAATTCAGTACCTAAACATCTTCAATTTAAAAAGACTAAGTAGACTTTATATTTAAGTCATACACTATTCTTTTAAGAGTTAGAATTTGAAAAGGGAAATAACATGATGCAGTCTGACACTGTACTGTGCATCCCAAGAGGAATCGCACAAAAATTTAAATTGTGGATAAAGGCAATGTGATGAATTGTTTAGGTGCCTGTGTTCCATCTCTCTGCTGCTGCGTGGCTTAGATGGCAATTTCTATCTTCTGATTCAGCTGCTGATTCCTATGGCTTAAAGCGTGAATTTAGCTAGTTTATCTCATGTGGATCAGCATGAATCACCAGCATGAGTAAATTAATACTTACAGCAGAAATACTCCAATTATCTATTGTGTGAGCTAAATATTTAATAATATCATCTGTCGGTAAAAGAATGTTGTATCCTCACCGTGAATTAACAGAGAAAAATTATTATATAGGTTGTTGATTTACTGAGTAAATTTACAGATATAACTTTTTTTCACAGCATCATATTTGAGCACAAAGGAAAAACATTTACTTCTTAAGAAAGTAAAATTAAACTGGTAAATCTACAGGCAACACATTGCAAATACCAGGTATAATGATTTGCTGGAATAAATGCTAATATGCTTATTCCTTTCTCTGTACCAAAATTATCAGAGTATCTTAATGTCCCTTGAAAGAAACAGAGAGAACTGGAAACTGATAATTCTTTTCTTAGATAAATTCGATAAGAATTTTCTTAGATTATAACCAGCAAGATTTAATTATCTGATTAATTTGTCCTATGCTTACCCCAATTACAGAGAAAATGCCATGTGTTGAACTGCACTGAAAATTAGCCTGAAAGCATTAAGCCTTAGACCTGGGTAATGGTTTTTTTCAGAAGTACTATTTTGTGCTCTACATGTAAGAAACAATCCTTAGAACCATAAGATGGGAAAGGCTATATCTTAAATGTAAGAAAAAAAATTCAAATTAATTTATTTAACTTAACTAATCAGTGCTAAGATTTTATAAAATTTTTGTAACCTTGTCATGGAGAGATAGAAGGTGTCTTTCAATATATGAAAAATTACTCTGACCTGGTTTGGTAATAAAGGTTATGGTTTTACTGTTTTCTTGGCATAGCTCAGCTATAAAAGCTTTCAGTCTACCTGTCTTCCAGGGCTGGCAATCAACCCTGAGATTTCCTGCAGCTTTGGAATGTATCACATAGAGTGGAGATTTGATCATGTCCACCTAGTGTTCACCACCTCTCCAGGTACTGCAACAGAATGGACACAGGCAGCAAGGCCACAGAGAAAAGGAATCCTGGCTACCTTTCAGAGAACAAATATTTTTGTTCTGTTTATTGTGGTAGGCTATCCCCTGCAGTGTCCCTTAGCTGCTGTGTAGCCCTTGATACTCAGCTGTAGTTCAGGGTCAGCCTGAGATCCAAACTCTGCCCAAACTGGCTCTGCTGGTTTCACACTGGGCATGCAGCAGCCCCAGCTTCCTCTGGCCTGCTGAATTCAGAGTGCCCTTAACATAGCTAAATTAATGGAAAAACTTGAATGATTAGTTCTGTTTACAACACAGCAGAACTGTACCCAAAAAAAGCAGAGTCTTGCTCTTGGTAATGACAATCAGTTCCCAGTAAAAACAAGACTGGTGATTTTGTAGAAAGGTTAAATGTCTGAACAAAAGGGGTGGCCTGTATAGTCTTTTTAAGGAATATCTCTTCTGCAGTCCAAAGTACATATCTGGATTCTTTTACTCAGAATTATGAGTTTGTTCCTGGAGTGTAGCTATTTGTTTGGAATGTGACTGCCCATACATTAAATATGACACCACTAGTTTTGGGTCCCTGCTGGATTTTCACAGCCCCCAGAGACTTGGAGTTATGGCACAGATACTGAAGTGAGAGCGATGTAATCATTCATGGTGAGGCTCTTCTGATTCACTGTGATGACAGAAACATTAAATTAAATTCTCCTCTCACTTTCAGTTTTCTGGGCTGTTTGAGAAACCTCAGTTATTGTTCAGAAAATTGGGACTCAGCAGACAAGGAGTGACTACAACAGAGGAACATGCCAGCAGTGTCATTCAAAAAGGTTGTGATGGAGGATTTTATTATTATAAAGTACTTGCCTCAGAGATTTTTCTCAGCTCTCAAAGTTTAAGAAAAAGGGACTTATGTTTGAGTTCATCCAAGGTAAAAAAGGACAGTTTAATGCACTTTATTTGCAAATAGTCTCATTTTCTAGCTTGAAATTGGGTCAGTAACTCCACTATTTTTTTTATTGTGCCCACTTTATACTTTTACTCATGCCTTCTGTTTGAAGTGCTGTGTGGAAAGACTACTATTTATTTGGAAAACTGCATGGAATATAAGTGGGATATTCCAAACTCAAAGGTTATTTTTAAACTAATGAATACATGTATTTTCAAGTGACTGGTTTCACAATATCTGGCACAGTTGCACAGAGAATTCCCAAGAAACAAGTTGTACTGGTGTCACAAACTGTATTTGTACGTGGGCATTTCCAAATTTCCAAAACACAAAAAACTGTCCTGTAAACTTATGCACTATAACAAAAAAACTTTACCACCTTTACAAGAATATGACTTGTGGAAAAGCTGCTAACACATATCAGGAAGTAAAATTTGCCCTTTAAAACTGAAGAAAAAATTACTGCTAAAGCATTTTGAAAGCTTAAGTACAGCAATACATCATCCAACTTGCCTGCATAGTCTTATTTAGTGAGGGAAGTGAGAAAAAAAATAGATCAGTGTAAACAGAAAGATGGGAATTCTCATTTATTTCATACAGAAAGTTTGTAGAATCATTGCCAAAACCACTGTGGGTATAATCCTGTCTATCTTTTGTAATCAAAAAATGTAGGCACTTCTGTGAGAGATTTGCTGGCTCACAGCACAGGGCTCAATCTGCAATTGTACAGTTTGAATTTTAAAAGCAGATATTTTAATCTTTGTATTATAAGGGTTCAAGTTTATTTCAGAACCAAGACAAAATATGCCATTTCCCAAATAACTTGAAGGATCAACAATTGAAACTGTCATGGAGCTTATGGGAGAAAAAAAGTTCATCTCACAGGGGCGTTTTGGGACTGGGAGGGTCATAATTATATTTTTTTAAGGTTTTGCAGCTCTTAAGGCAAAGTAGAAACAAGTCTCCTCTGAAATGTCACAGACTGCAATATAACTAGGCAAACTCATAGAGTAAACCTTTGGCTGCCTTAAAATAAATAAAGCTGCAAAATGGAGATCTGCATGGTGGTGATGATGAGCCAGTCAAGTGCAGTATTTCAGTACTTCAGTATTGCAGTATTTCAGTACTGCAGTATTTCAGTATTTCAATGTGTTGCAGATACTCTAAACTTTTTCCAACAGCCCAAGGCTATGCAGATAGTTTGCACAAACGAATCTTTACAAATACTGCTCTAAAATGCTTCTCTGTGCCCCCCCACCAAAATGGGACAGTTATTTAACTGGCACACACAGATCTCCACCAGTCTGGCCCTGAGATTAACTCAGCTGTTAAAGCGTGGGGCTAATAACACCAAGTCTCTCAGTTTGATCCTTGCATATGGGTCACTCACTTAGGGGTTGGACTTGGTCCCTGGGGGTTCTTCCAAATTAGAATATCCTGTGGTTCTCTTCTGTACCAGCTGTGCTGTTTTCCTGGGTTTCAGCTTGAACAGCAGCTCCTGAAATCCCTACCAGTGCCAGGAAAAACCATGGTACAGAGTGCTCTATTTGCAGTGCTAGAATTTAATTTTCAAGGTCTCTCAGTGTATTGTTCATTCTCGCTGTACATCATACATGTCCCTTTGAGAAACAGGCTGTAAATGCTTCACTGAAGTTTCTCATCCTCCAGGGTGACAGCTGGTCTTTTAGGTTTTTGATTATGTTACTTCTACATCCTTCATTCATGCTGAGTGATTGCTAAAATCTATTTTTATAAAATCTTATGGCTTTCTCTAGAGCCAGATCCCTGAATTTTCCTGCCTGACCTCTTTGTTATCTGGAACACATAATAGTGGTCAATGATTTTTTCCATAGTTTTTACAACGGGGTACTTCATCCAGCTTCATTCAGCTTCCCATTTGTTTCTGTTTACAGAAAATCAATTTTTATCCTTGCTCAGCTTTGAATTAGGCTTACCTTAACTTGTAAGAGCAACTGCTTATAGGTAAGCTCAGGTTTCTGTATTTATTCGCCATATTCTATCTGCATCCTTGTTTGCTCTACAGAGACCTGTGCAGTGTTGCTGTACACTGTATTTTCCTTTCTCAATCTGTTTTGACACCAAGCCCATTCCCAGAGCTCAGTTCTGGGGACCGACAAAGAAATATTGATGTCTCTTCAACCTTTTTTTACATTTTGTTTGCATCTCTTTACCTTAAAGTCTGAACCAATGCTAGAGTCAAAACAAAAGTATACTGCCTTGGTATCTGGCTTTCTTTAGCAGTCTGGAAAGTTCTGTGCTCGTTTGCACTTTGTTTTTAGCGCATATAATACAGTCATGATTCAGGGATTATTGTATATAACATTATTTAAAACCAGAGACCTCAGAAAACCCTAAAGAAATAAAGTGAAATATAATTACTGAGCATCTAATGAGTTGTGCAACTCCCTATAAACTGTGCCAAACCAACCAAATGAATTAGTATCTCAACCTGTGGAGCACATTCTGCAGGTGCTTATAAAACATCCCAAGTATTAGCACCTAAAATAAGCAAAACCAGAAAGACTCCAAATAGAGTGAAGGTAGCAACCCACAAGTAAAATGCATAATTTAATGTAGTACAAATATTTACCAGTAATTACCCTGATAGTAATATTTTAATCACTTTAAATAAAGTCATTTGGTTTTGACCTCATAGTTATTTTCAATTAACCATCTGGTGCTTGGCTGGTGATCTCTGCTGATGGTAATCTGTTTCTATTTTTAATTTTTCTCCTTGTAGTAACTGGGTCTGGGTGTGTGTGAAGAGTTATTACAGGAGAATTGCTTTGCTTGGCACAGATAAATCACAAGTTGACAGGCATGGCTCTCTTGTTCTCCACAGAACATGATGTTGATGCAAAAGAAAGGATTCTTGAATTTCAACATTTTTTAGAAACTTTTGTAACTTGTTTTAAGAAGTCAGCATTAACTTTTAGAGTTTGAAGTAGTCTGTGGAGACCAAGGAGATCTAGATTTCTTATTGCTTTCATACTGATTACTGCTTCATTATAACCTGCGTAGTTCAGTGCTCTTGAGAAATAGATGTGGATTTAAAAATGAATGTACATACCTCAGTGAGTGATTTAACTGTGTTTTAAAATTAGTTTCAGTTTTTGTTTTTAAAAACATATGCGTGATATGAAACTAGAATATGTGGAGAAAAATAAAAATAAAATCAGTACATGGAAGACTTTTATCATAAATTTTTCAGAGTCCACTTGGCTGAAGTAGGACAGAAATCCCTCTTGGGAGAAACTGAGAGTTATCTCACAAGGCTCTGCTTCTTTATGAGCCAGTCCTTGTCAATAATATTTGTTAGCAATCCAAGCTGTGTTGTAGTAAATTAACCTCTTTTCAATCCTCTTTGGCTATATAAACTCAATGTATAAACTGGGTATTAAGTAATAAGTATTTTAATTCTCAGGCTGAATCCTTACAAGATGCTGATGTCTTAAATTGTACCTCTAACACCATGCTGGAAAATATGTGATTTTTGAAAAGTAGCAGAAAACAATTGTTCCAATTTCCCTCTCCATATCACAGGAAGAGAGAATGATCATCTCTCTTTGGAGAGCACTTTCTGATTGCATTGGCTCCTGAGCACACCAGATGTCCTTCTGGACATCAGTGTGCAATAAAACAGTGACAATAAAAATTAGCTATTCACCTGCTTGAGAAAGAAGTAAAAAAAAAAAATGTGCTCTCAAGTAGTGAGCTTCAAAGTATTTTGAAAATATTTCTGCATCTCACAGAGCTCTTACTATTTTCTCCAAGTTCAAGACCCCCTAGGATGGGTATTCCACCAGATTCCTACCACCCCTCCCATCAGTGAAATAAGATTTATGACCAACATAAATTCTTGCAATAGCACCTTGAAACCAAGTCAGTTCTCTCTCTCATTGAAAGCTTTCACATTCAGCAAGTGTGGATCCATATGCCAGCAACAGCTTTAGTGGAGTTTACCTAGAATTGGACAAAACTCTATGTGATTTTTTAATATATATAAACCAGTCATCCCTTGAAGAGCCAAAATTGTAGGTAGGCCTGAGCTATCCATAACTTCTGATGCCTCCTGAAGCTGCCTTTTTACGTTGGCTCTGTGTATAAAAATGGGTCAGCAACTTTAAAATGATTACTTTTAGCTCCCTCATAACCCTTTTTTTCACTGTGTAATTCAGATTTTGCTCCTCTCTCTCTGGTACTTGCATGGATTAATCTCTAACAAAAAAAGACTGCAAAGCATGAGAAACCTTTTTTTTTCTTCTAGTAGAAGTGACAAACCAAAACTGGCTGAGATTACCTGAAACCTCTGAGGAATCTTTACCTTTCCTTGACACTGTGCTGCTCTTGGGAGCTGCTGAAGGAAATGGCACTCATTTCTCATTAGCACAGACAGCAAGGCTTGGCTTACAGAAATGAGCTATGACATGGGGTAACCTTTCCAATGAAGTGCTGCAAGTTTTCCTCATCACCGAATTTCTCAAAGTGTTCCTCTATGTATTTCATGATCAGGGCCGTGACTGTAGGGTGATGAATAAGCAGAAATACTATGGAACCCACAGGGCTAAATTTAAATTTAAATTAATTTTAATTAAGTCTGGATAGCCTATGCATGTTCTTTTTTTTAGCAATAGAAGGCTGAGCAGAATAGAAGGCTGAACTCTTACTTTTCTTTCAGATGCAAAAAAACCCCCAAGACAAATTAAGAAACCAGCTAATGGGATATCCAAACAAATGGAGTCTGGTGGTCTTTAAGAACACAGATCTTTCTTTATGTGGGAGGCCCATCTGGTTTGAGAGCTAGTGTTGAGCTAGCAGGCTTCCTAATCTGGTATGACTGTTCTCTGTGGCAGATAATACCAACTTTTAAAGAAAATTCCATTATAATTATAAGTCCTTTTGAAGGCCAAACCCCAATATCAAAGGTCCACTTTCTTCCTAGTTTTGTTTTGAAAGTATAATTATATATGATATTTATCAATCCCAGTTTCTCAGTAACTGACATTTAATTTCTTTTGTGTATTTTGCAAAAGCATCAATAGAGCATTCAGCTCTGAGAAATGTACCTCTTCAAATGGAGACTGTTCTGCAGTTTTGGGCTATATGAGGTATTTTAGGCAGCTTGATTTTTAATAAGCACATTTTGCTCAGATATGGATGTATGAAAGAGCTGTAAAGAAAGACTCTTTAGAATGCATGGGAGAATCATATTTTCATTAACTTGATAAGTTCTTTGAAGGAAGGGAAGATATTCTGTGACTTGTATATTTTAATTAAGGAGAGACCAAGGTCCATTCTCCCTCTTGAGTCTTCTGTCAGCTCACAAATTTCATAAAACCAGTGAAGTTAACCCTTTCCCAGAGAGTCAGTGACAGCATCTTGAAGGTGTCTGTTTTCAATCTTTCTGAGCTCCTGAAGGGGACAGCTGAGGGCAGTAACTCCCAATTTGCTTGAACTGCAGAGCTTGCATCTCAAGAGCTTTTCTAAATGTGCCTGAAGTGAAGGTGTCTGGAAAGTGTTCAAGGTAGAGAGGCATAAATGCCCACAAAAAGACATCTACCTTTGCAGTGCCCAAACATTGAAGGTTCCTGTTCAGAAAGGCACTGCCTGACCCCACACAGATGTGCTGTGCAGCAACACTGCGACTGCCAGACATAAATGAGCCCTACGAAAAATGTCTGACACAGGGCATGTAATTAAACTCTGAAGGCCCAGATTTATTCATAGCAGGAAAATATGCATCAAAGAATGCCAGCTTACAAGGACACTATCTCTGGCTGAGAATGATTGAGCTAAAGTTTGCCAAGGCACAAAATGCATCCTCCTGTATCAAAAATGTCACCTATTGAATATCGTATCACAGGTGAATTCTGTTCTGTGCATTGCATATTTTATTGAAATAGGACAGATCTTATCTTTCACTTTCCTACTTCTCATCATAAATGAAGAATATTACAAGACAAGTTTTTATATGGCATTATCATGCCCAAGGCAGGCAGCGTTTTCACTGTCACAGGTCAGCAGTGTAATCTGACTTGTGTCCTGCAATGAATTCCTGCTCCCTTTCTCTGCTACATATACACTTTATGTACATGAATCAAAAAGTATCATCTCCATGACAGTGAGCTTCATCTCACCAGTTTTTCTGAAAGCTGGCAAGTTGAAGAAATGCAGTTTGATCCCATTTTATCTCTGCTTATGTCAGTGAAGTGTATTTCATCTGATAAATCAGCTTCAGAGTGAGACCTCTCATGTTATTTCCTAGTACAGTGTTCCATATGTACACTTAAACATGTTTTTTCATTTTATTCACTAGCTACTAAATATACCTGAATAAATGCACTAATTTTCTCCAAAGCTTGAATCACACTTATTAAAAATCTGCAGTTTTCCATAAGCAGTTAGCAGGGATAGGTGAATTTCAAGAAGCCCTTACAATAATGCTTTGCACAGAACTGGTGGCTGATAGCTGCTGCATAGAGGAGTATTTTTAGTCAAAGGTTGTGATCAGTTCTTTCTGTTTCATAGGTTCTAACAAAAACAAGATTATATGATCAAATTGAGGAAGTAACTCTGTGTTTAATTCAAGTATATGTATAACAGATTTTATGTCCTTATTTATGGAAAGCCATTTTAAAACCAAATTCAAAAGGGATCAAGCAAATCCTAGAAATATAGGTTATTTTGCAGTATGAGTGCACGATTTTAAAGTTGAATGTAAACCTCCAAGCCTCTTACAATTGAAGTTGCAATCCTAAAGCAATTTAAAAATTATTCCCAAGTCCAGAGCTACATGTAATTTTCAAAGATGAATCTAATTCTTGGGCAAATTGCATGTTTTAATTGTTGTTACACTTGCTTGGGATGAACAGCTGAGCTTTGTCTTCATATGACACCAATTAAAAGAGAATGGTTTTGGTGACCTAACAAGAATTACTCCCCTGAGTCAATGTAGCATTTGTTTATGCTGATTGGGGGTGGGGAAAGTATTTTAATATAATAAACAGAATTTCTGATATTCTTTCTCTTCATTACTGGAAGATATGATGGTGAGAGAGACAATTACTTGTAAACTCTACTTTGCAGTGCCCTTAACATTACAGTACCTGATTACACACAATTTAGTGGATATGAAGTTAAGTCAACTGAGGGCTCTTGAGTAAAAACAGCCTCTTGGAAATCCATAGTACATTATAAGAGCAGTAGAGTCAAGGGACACATAACCAAAAGCAAATCTGTAACAAAGGATGTTGAATTTCAGGCTGTCACAAATGGCTTTCCTCATCTACAGGCCTTCCTTAGGAGTTTAGGCACAAGAACAGAAGTTAAAATGCGTAGGAGCAGAGATTTGCCTATAGTATGACATCAGACTCTTTCCAGGAGACCCCCAACATACCACGTTCAAGCCCTTGACTGAAACAAGGCAGTTATCATCCCACAGGATCAATGTCCTTCACAGGCACTGTCACAACAAAACCACTGTTGGAGCAGCCAAAAAACTATACTGTACATAGTTGAAATCCTTTGCAAGAAGTGATCTGGAGATGCCTGTCTGGGAAAATTGTCTTTCAGGAAGTTTTTGGTGTGTGAATTCATGTGCTTACAGAATTTTCATGGTTTTCATTATGGTTTAATTTTACTCTCCAGACAAACAAAGAGAGATCAGTGTGAACTTTTGGCTCGTTCTTCAGTTATTGGGATTTTGCTTGATCTCTATGCCAAGTGTTGGCTCTGATGCCATTGATGCTGATGTAAGATCTTAAATTACTTGATTCAAACCATGGCTACTCACATTTTCTGTGTGATTCTAGGCAAGTTTTTAACTCTGTATGTCAATTAATAGTCATAGTGCTGGCTCACTGACTTCTGAGGGATTTTCAAGAAGAATCAGATCTTCAGCTAGTCCTCTTTAAAGCAGTTTTACTGGACTAAGAGCAGTCTTCATGACATGAGGATATAGTTCTGTGTTATTAACCCTGTGCTGGGACAATCATTAAAATGTCTTGCTTTGAAGTGGCAGTAGGATATCACCTAGCAACATAGAAATGCATCTAAAATGATTCTAAATGCATTCACCTTTCCTTTTCCTTTTTTCTTCTTTGCATACAAATCTGGGAATGTGCTCATGAGATACTATCCAATATAATGGCTTTGTACTATTTGACAGTAGAATTCTACTTTTCAAAAAAGCTTTCCTAAATGGAAGTGCTGGCATTTTTCTGATAGCTCTGGTGATGTGGAAATTGGAGCCGTTTTCTGCTCTCTCTCATCCCCTCAGTATTCTAGTTATGCAAGAGCTAATTTGTGGGGAAATGAGAGAACTGATAGTCTAGCCAGCTCATTAGGTGCAATTAAAAGAAAACCATCCCTCAGGGTCAATGAAAATCACTACCAGAGAAATAATGTTCATGTTAAAGGGCTGTCTTCCCTTAAGCACAATAATATTTTATGGGTGTGTACTTTTCATGCACTTCTTATGACTCTATATGAAATAACACTTTCTTGAACAGGTCATTTGAAGTTGGCCCTCTGTCTTTTGTTTTAAGGAGAAATTAACTGCCACAGATTGGCAGACTACGTTTAGAAAGTTGATTTTTCCAATGTCACTTATGTAGTTTGGTAATTCAAGGTTTTTATTAAACTTTTCTTTTTAATGAAACTTCTGTTACAGGAAATAGAACATTAAAGAGTATAATATAATAGGTGAGTGAAGTTAATGACTGTGTACTTACTGAAAGATAACATTTTGCAGTATAGATTGTTTTACAAAATATCCAATGTAATGATTTTTGAAATCATTCCTCTGAAATGATCTTCATAACAAAATTATGGAAGCTATGCTGAGATCAATTATATTGACACTTCCTTTTCTTCCAGCACAGGAGTATTTTGGAGCAGTGAATGTTTCTGGATATGCAGATCAACCTGCTGCATCCATCCTTGAAACTCTGATGTGTGCCACAAGTGGCTACTTATTTCTCCATTTTCTCAGATATTTAAAAATACAACATTGGTGCATTTTCATCATTACATTCAATATTGGCTTGTTTGTTATGATGTGCTATCAAGTGTTGGTATTCTTTCAGTTCCCATCGAACAGACTGCAGCTTTTTCTTCAGGGAGACCCTTTAGAATTTAGCAGATCTCAGCATTACTGAACATTTCTAATGTTCATCCTAAATGTTTCATTTGTTTTGTTTCACACTACTGCCTTAAAATTGTCTTCTTGCATGTCAATGATGCCCAGAGATCTTTGGAAAAAGCTGCAACTTTTTCTTTTGTCTTTCTTTTTTTTTTAATCATAAAAGATTATACTATTATTTTATGATTAAAGATAATAATACAGAGCATGATTCTAATTTCAAATTCTAGCCTCTTTCATGTTGTAATGCAGTATTTCACAGGAAAAAAAAAAGGCAACTTTGAAGAACTGAAAATAATTGCTGTGATACATTAAATACCTCAGTATAATTGTACCTGGAAGCTACAAGCAAACCTACTTGATCAGTTTCTTCTTTACAATAAAAGACTGACACTTTCCAGAACATCAAGATGACTTAATTTGGTGTATAATGAATAAAAAAAATTGTAAATGACAGATTTAATTTTTTTCCTATTGATCAAGATTGCAATTACTAGAGCAATTAACTTTTTGATCTCTAGTAGGGTGAAAGTGAAATCTAAAAATGGTAAAAATGACAGGGAGTTATTTTTCTGTAATAAAATAGATTAGCAGTAGTAGTCAGGAAGTTTAGCAGTAAATCATGCTCTGATACACAGGCAGAAATCATTCTGTCCTTCCAAAATGTATGTGTGCCAAGTACAGGAAATAGCGTCTCGAGACATCAAGTTACCATTTTTGGTGTTCTTCTATTGAAACTGAACCAATTTGTCTTCAGATTCTTAAATTTTTTTTCAGGTAAATCAGTTAATAAAAATTTTACGCAGCTGACGTAGGATCACATTTGACCTTAGTTTGCATTTTTCAGTATCACTGTGCAAAAGCTGAGCTCTGTGATTAATATTTTATAAGGCCAAATGCGTTTTGTACGCAGGTGCTATGTAAGTTTGCAAAGAAGTAGCTTTAAAGAAGCAGTGTGGTGAAAATCAGAATTCTTGTATATTGTCCGAGATATATTAATATTCTACCTTTGCATGTGAACATGAGGTTTAGTTCCACTGGCTCTGGTTATGACAGATTTTCTCCTTCTAATCCTAAATGAGGGCTATCATGGAAACACTGAAACTAAAAAATGAGAGAAGGAAACTTCTAACATAAATATGAATTATGTCAAAAATGTCCATTAGCATCATTATGTTAAGAAGCTCTAAATCAGTGATTTTCAGAAAGAATGCCTCATTCTGCTACTTACATTTTAATTATAGATTAATAGTAGCAATGTTACCCACCTTGCCATGATGCCCAGCAGAATTGCCCATTACTGTTAACCTGTGTTTTAGAACAATAAACATTAACCTAATAGAATGGGGGGAGGGGAAGTGAACTAACTATGCAAATTATTTTTAAAGACCTAGGGGAAAAAACCACCCAAGCATGATAAAAATCATATGGATCTCATATTGTCTTCTGAGTGGCACAACCTTCCATTGCCTCTCAGCACCCAGGGGAATTTTCTGGTCAGAATCCATGAAAAATAAGAATGTCTGTCTGATTATCACATATAACTTAGCTGGAAATATAATGGTGGTAGTTTTCCTTATACCTTGATCACTGTTTTTATACATCATTATCTACATCTCAGATGAGACTCATGGTGAAACTAACAAAATTTAGCACTTCTTGAGAAGGTTATTTAAAAGTTTGAGATAGAAAATGAAGACTACAATATTCTAATACAAGTATAGAATGTATCTGGAAAGGCAAAATAGTTGTTGAGACTGAAATGTGGTATTTTATGCTGTGTCAGTCAACTGATTTGGTTTTTAAAGTGTTTCTTTAAATTCAGTTTTTTTTTCTTTGCAGTCTAATTCAGTTCACATTACAGATACAAACCAAATATTTTGGCCCAAAAATAAATCAATCAGGAGCCAAAAAAATGACTGAGACAAATGAGAGGGGAAAATTGAATTTAATTTAAATTTTTTTTTTCTGTAAAAAAATATTACGGTACTAAAGTGCAGCTGGAAGCTATATAGCTTTGAGAACTCAGGCTACATTACAATAAGAGCCTTTGTAGTCCTAAATAAATGAGAATGAGAAAGAGGAGAAAAAGATGGGTAAACAGCAGCAGTAAAACTGAAAGCAATTTAGCTACAATAATTCAATAAATTAGTGGCAAAATGAGAGATACAGATCTCACAATCACTAATGAGCCACTCATTAACCCAAACTGCATTTCAGTTTTTATTTTTAAGTGAAACTCGGACCTGAACTATTTGTTGCTGTCAAACCTGTGCCTGTGTTCATTTCCGACATTGTTTTTGTTGAGCTGCCTCAGCTTTATCTGTAAGTAGTTTCTGAAATAAATGCCATTCTTCACAAATAGAGATACTGAAAGAAATGAAAATACACATTACTCGAGCTGCTGGTGCTGCTAGACAAGGGAATGGAGGAGGAGAAGTACATAATGTATAAGGTTTTTGAATTGAAATGACTCCCCAGTTGCTTAAATCTTTCTGGAAACAGTCCCATGCATGAAAGAGATCAGTTATAATTTAAGTGCTAAGGAATGGTTTCTATAGACAAAAAATATACTTTTTCTTTTATAACTAGGATGCTAAAGAGTAAAATCCCTTTGTATCTGGTTAGCTGCTTTGCCTTCCAGGTAACTGTCTCTGTACTGCTAAGCTTTGCATATTTTAGTGAGGTAACAATGAGAAACAAACAGTACAATAATGAAATAAGAACATTTTGTATTTCTACGGGATTCTGTATATATTCTTCCTGTGCTATTTTGTGTTTGGGTTTTATCTGCAACAAGGCTTTATCAGAACTACCATTGTTAAAGTATTTTCCAGTCTTCAGCTCTCAAGAGATGAATGAACCAGTTTCAGGAAAATGCTGAAACAAAGCAAAGAAAATTCATATGGAAAGTAGTGCTGAAGGCTCAGCATACATCTTTGACAAAGGGAGTTTTGATTTGGTACAGTTTGTGTTACCTCTGCTTACAGAAATTTATTGCTCTCAGGTAATGAGAGCTCCTTCGGAGCACAGGTTTAGTAATTGAGACATAAAAGATTAAAGCATGAAAAAAGAAACAAACCCTGCTGCATTTTGTTTCTTTGTGACTTCCAAGTGACTGCCTCAGTAGTAACTGCTTTGTCCTTTCCTAACCTGAAATAGTTTCTCAAAGATAAATCATACTAATCATCATATAACCATTCTCTGCACCCACTTCAAAACCAGTGAAGATGCTTTGATCACATTCATGCTTGATTAAGGTTTTTGCATAACAATGAATAACATGAAATCTTGGTGATGTGGAGAGACTGGAGCCACAGGTGGAGCAGAGAGCCCAGGCTTTTAGGGCTGTTTCCAAAAAAAGCTTGGCATTTACCTGTCTGGGGAATAATCTTGTACTGGATATATGCAGTCACAGGGCAAATGGTGGTCTATAGAGGAATGATTTTTCCAGACAGTTTCAACACAATAAAGGTAAACTAAGACTGAGTGGCTTGAGGGAGGAGCTGTTGGTGCATGATCAGTTTTCAACCATGTGGTTTTCCTCAAGATACTAAAGTAGTTGCCCTACAGATGCTCATTAAATGCTTATAGATAATTTAGAAGATTTAATTTTGCAAAAATGTGGATATTTGAGAAGAAACTCTTTTATAAGGGAAAAAGGTTGTTTGTTTTGTTGTATTCTCATCTGATAGTATCAGTCGTGTCTTGTTGAAATAAACTCCGAGTAGGAACAAATATTTACCAAATTCTAGTTTTTTCCTCACATTGATCTAAAAAAGTTCAATATTCTGTTATTCAGTTATTCTGACTGGCTATTTCTTCTCTGTATGAAGTAGAAGATCCTTTTACTTTTGAATCTGTTCATTGGAGGTGAATCTGCTTTTGATACCTACTCCATAAAAAAAATAGATGAAGTTTTCTTCTATTCATTATGGATAACAAACTAAGAAACATGTAACTACATATTCCTTATAATTATAATAAATATTATTTTTGTACCAGGGTTTCCCTGTGTAGGACATAATTCTACTTTGTTTGTTTCCTGCCCTTAATTTGGTTATATTCTTTGTCTTATTATCAAAACAGTTCAATTGTAAGTTGAGGAGAGTCCCAGAAATTGCAAGCTCTGTTGAAGAGAACTTGCTGTGCTTAGGTACAAGTAATAACAAGCAGTGATTGACCTGTTTGTACATAGCACAAGCTGGGGCATCAAAGTGGTAGCAAGAGCCACAAATTATTAACCTTCTTTCTTTTCTTTTTTCTTTTATTTTTATTAATGCATTGATCTCCACACAGGGAGATGTTCTGTTACTGCTGTGTTGAAAGCAAATTACTTTAGAAGTGAAACTCTNTTTTTTTTTTTTTTTTTTTTTTGGTGCTGTTTTTGGTGTTTTTAATTAATCATTGCCAACAAAGATAGGGAGTAGATAGTAATGGCAATGGAAACTACTACAGTATCTATTGTTCCTTTGTCCTTGTGCCAGGATCAATGATTGCTGGTGTTATCAAGAAACCCATAAAAATATTTGCTCTGGGAAGAGGTTAACAGTGAGAAAATATTAAGGTGAATTTTAAGCAGTGAAGAAGCTACTGAAAACCCTAAAATTTGCCTTGGTAGAACTCGATGTGTTTTATGACTTAATCTATTTCTGCAGCTTACTTCCACAAAACTTTGTCTAATAACATACTTTGCTTCTCTTCCCCCAATTTTAATTCTGTTACAGGACACAGATGCATGCTCTAATAAATAGACAAAACTGATGCACAGATATATTTGCTTTCTTATGTAACCTGCCTCTCATGTAATGCTTCCTATCACTAAATTGGTCTTTTTTTCTCTACCCACTTTTTGTTCCATGTCACTGTGCTCACTTCTATTTATATATAAACTGGACATAATTTAATACACAATGAAGTGTTTTGTGCTTAGCATTTCAACCAATACACAACCAATTGAAATTTTCAAGGTTAGGAGCAGTTAAGCAAAGAGTGTTTATGCTACTCACTGGGCTAGGAGTAGGAAGTGCCCTTGAGAATTTACAATCTGATTTCATGGAAGATTAGGAAAAGTCTCTCTCTTAGGATAGCCACGATATCTGAATTCACCATATCCTCTATAAATTTCATGCATATATAACAGTCTCCATGTTATTACTATAACTTTCCTTATCAGAAAATTTAATTCAGTTATCCAAATAATACAGTACAAAATTAGGAAGTTTAAATCATCTTCATCGTGTAAAAAAGAAACCAAAAGGTAGAAAGTGTCTGTCTTAACCTACACAAAATAACTATGATCTCAGTTAATAAGTCTAAGATGTCATCCTGAGTACCACAATAATGATTTACTCACTGCATTATCTATTGTCTTGAAATAGAATATAATAATTAATTTTCTTAACTTTTTTTTTGAAGTAAACAGCTTTCCATTGCAACAAAAAAGGAACTTTCCATTGATCATGAATTATGGTCATTGGAGGGGGCTTTAAAAGAACATTCTTATCTACTAATTGTGGACAGTGAGATGGCTACTGCTGTTTTCATGCAGCAAAAATACAGACTTCCTTCAGTCTAGGCAGAATTCAGGGTTACACCAGGTAAACAATTTTGCACCATTTTGAGCTACCCATTTGTCTTAGTTTCAAATGATTCACTTCAAATAGTTATTTAGCAACTGATAATCACTTTAGAAAATGAAATTTTCACACAATGTTTTTTCCCACTAAATAAACTCAAAGCCATATCAATTTGTACTCATTATACTGCACTTCTCTGCTGCTGTCAGAAAGTTACTTAAGCATTTCAAGTTATACCAGCATTATCGAACTTAAAAAACTATTCAAAATATTTACCCTAATAGATTGTCATTCAATTTTTGATTAAAACTCTACAGAACATAACTTTTTCATGACCTTACCAATGTACAAAAAACTTTTTATGCAAATTTTCCTAAGGTCTGTCACCATCAGCTGCTCCTAGTTCCACATTATCTCAAAGGGGTTTGTATGGAATCAAGAAACATCACAAAACCAGCATTTACACTGCCTCCTCTGAAGGCTGTTTCAGAAAAAGCCAATGAAGAAAGAGAACTGGTCAGCTGGTGGGGTGAGCCCTTAGGAAGTGGCCTCCTTCAATCTGAGCATTACCTAAAAAGTCAAGGAAAATGGAAGGGTAAAAAAAAATGAGCAATGAATGAAGCAACTCTGTATCTCAAGAGCTAATGCTATCAGAAAAATAATTTCTGGGGAGATGACTTAGTGAATAATTCTGTAAGAGCTGTAATTTCACCCTTCATATAGGTAGTCTAATTATACAGGAGAGTAATAATGATGAAAGGGTTATCAATAGTTCCTATGAAATGAATTGGACAAAAATGAGGAGTACTGTGAAAACAGGGCGGTTCTCTCCCTCCATCATCTCCACAGACAGAGGAACTCCATTCCTTAAAATTGCAAATCTATCATCTTTTAGTATTGTTTTCATTGCTGTTTCAAAACATGATATGAAAATAGACAGTTCTATCTCTTCCCTCTTGTAGATTGTATTTATCACAAAATTAGATGGTCTTGTTTTTATAGCACATGCCAAGTAATTTTATAATAACATTAACTCATCTTTCTCCCATTGAAATATATGAATGGCACAAGCATTCTCTTCAAAGAGATTACATTCTCAGAGTAAAAGCAGCAATATTCAAACATGCTGAGAAGGAATATAGAAGAGATCATTTGTATTTATTATTCTTTGTGTGAAATTAAAACTAGCAAACACAGCAAAAGCAGCCAGCTTAATGACAATGTCACATAATTTGGAAAGTTTTGATGAATGAATAAATACACAAACATACTTATTTCCATTATACTCTGATCAAACTGTTCTGATGGTGAGCTCTGCACATGTAGAAGAGGATAAATACATTAAAAATGGGTTTTATCCTTAGTCTTTTCCATGTGGCATTATTAGTGTTTTATTACTGAATAACACTTACATTTTAGTACCAGTCTGGTCCCATTGCAGCATTCTTTCACCTTTATTTCCACAATAGTATTTCTACAAAGATACCAGCATTAAGGCACATTTCATTAGCATGAAGCTACATCAATTTTTCAAATTTGGAATAATGTGTGGGCTGATTGAGTTTAGTGGCTTTTTAACAGTTTGGTTCTGTGATACGTCTTCTATCTAATGGAAACAAAATGACTGTTATGCTACAGCTCAAAATGCTGGAGGCTGATAATCTTTCCAGGTTGTAATACCATTTAGGGATTCATTAGATACCTCTCAAGATACCCACCAGGTTTTAAGAAGCAGAAAGTTAAGACTACGGAATCAAACTTGCAATTTGATTTGAAGGAAGGAAAGTGTTGACAACTCCCTTGCTACTGCAGATATCATTACTAGTCTTCCCTGCAATTCTTCATAGATGTTTAAAAAACATAGGAGAAATACCCTTAAATTAAATAGAAGGATTATGCTAGGTTGGTAACATCATTTTCAGTAAACTGCTAGCCAGATTGAAAATAATGACATTTTACCACTGGTTTCCATCAGGAAAACAGAGTAAACACACATTGAGTGAGATTTTATGAAGAAAATAAATTAATAGGACTCTATGTACTTTGCATGCACAAAACCAACCTGGATTTTTTTTCTTTGTTTTGTTTATTCATATGTATTTATTCATACATTATTTAATACTCAGACTAACAAGTATTGATGAATCATGTCATGCTTTTCAGAGCCTGAGTTATGGGAAGTGACATGACTGAGAGTTATACTTGTTTTATGCAGCCTACAGGCTTTATGAAGAATGCCATAATATATTGTACTCACATCTCTATAATATGACTGTAAAAAAATATTAGTTATGAATGTGGTCCCTGTGAGGAGAATTTGTAGGGAGTCTGTGCATGAAGGATTATTGATTCTTGCTACAGCTGAAAGTGAGTAGCAAGTATGGTAAATAAATCAGGAATCCATTATACCAGTGCATTACTACCAGAAACACTTGCTTGAATTTCCTTTGGTTTTCTGAACATACGATTATTGCCACCAAGATATTTGTCTTATTGCTAATACAGTGTTTTCCACTCCTTCACCCTTGGGAGTAGCTGCAGAGAACAGAGGTCCATGACTATGAGCAAATTTTCTAGGTCTGGAGAAGTGGTGGTACCAGAAGGAAAAATAGGAATGAATTTCTTACATCCTTCCAGAGTCTTCCTTCTGTCCTGCTCATCAAAGCAGCCAAAACCAAGGCACACAAAGGAGGCATCTCTCACCCTAACAAAGCTGTCCACACTGCTCTGTCCTTCAAAGGGCTCCTCAACTCTTGAGTACCAGCCTCCTTTCTACTTTTTCTCTGTTTTCTTAAAAACTTTCAGTCATAGCCCCATATCAGTTCTTGTGCTGTAAGGATACAACATAATAAAAAGGTTTAAGCTGGGAGCTTAAGACTTGCTTTCTCAATTTTTTAGGAATTATTGCTTTTCTAAGTATAATTCAAAACCCTTGTTCCCAGGTGGCATTGAAAAGTCTGTGAAGATTGTTTTCTTTCCTTGATGCAATGCTATTTTTTTCTAACCTGTCTCAAACCATAAGGTACAGCCCTTGACTCAGCTTTAGTGAATTTTACTTAGCACCCAGAGCAACTGTCAGAAGCGGTCAAGAAAGCTGCTTTGGCATTTCCTGCTGGGATCTTCACCCTGTCTCCTGCTTCATACACTTACCAGCTTAGACCTACTGTCTCACACACTAACCTTCATCTTTTGTCAACTTTTCAGTAAAGATTTTCCTCGGCTTTTTGCTTCTCCACATACTGCTCTTCCTTCAAGGGCTCTCTGCTACTCCTTCACCCAAAGGATTAATTTAATTACAGTAATTTCACGACTATAAGGCGCACCCTTTTGACTAAAATTTTTCCCCAAACCCGGAAGTGCGCCTTATAGTCC